>JAFCMP010000083.1:0-313934 GCA_017506865.1 Tribonema minus
GCGCGCGGTCCACTGCGTGCAGGCACACACTTGTGCCTCCGAAGCGGTGCGTTCCTCTGCACTGTGAATACACACACCTGCGATTTTCGCATTGTCGGTACACAAAACTACCAGACGACCAGTTGGTTTGACATTCAGCACCACCAGGCGTTCTAGCGGCTGTGTGGGAAGGCACATCTGCGATGGCACTGTGGCGCGGTGGTGCACTGGCAGCGGTTGCTGCAGCAGGGTCAAATTTACGCTAGGTCGAGGGCTGATGCGGCCAACTGCTTAAAGCGCGCTGCAGTGCTCAACCATCGTGTACTGCAGCCCCCGCATGGCGCATCCTCCGTGTGTTTGCGTCAACCATGGAAGGCGGTGAAGGATCGCGGCAGCAGCGCGCACCTATTGGACACTGATGCTGTATAACGTTTATGCCGTCAATCACATAAGGTGATGACAGATTGCGGCAGCGCCGCAGCGGCCTGACTGTACAATCTGGGCCCTGACCATGCTGCAGTCACTGCGCTGCGCGCACTGGCAGCCAAACAAGTGGCTTGTGGAAGATACTGTGCCACGGACTCGTCCCCGCCTCATGTGCTGCGCCTGACGATGACAGCTGCTACGCACCCACGTGCATGCTGAATTTACCTCCACCTGAGCGGTGGAGACCCTATGAAATATGTGGGATATGCAGTCCTCAAGTGTGCGCAGTGCGTGTGTATGGCGCGCTGCATGCGGCGGCGCGTGCGTGCATTTGAGATTTGCATACAACCATGCTGAGCACTGAGTGCTGAGCACCCTCAATGCTCAGTTGGTGCGTGCTGGGGCGGCGGCGCAGAAGTCACGCGACAGGCGCGTTGCTCGTGTAGCCCGTGGTGATTGCGTCGGCAGACTGAACTCTCTCTCTCTGGACAGCAAAACAGGAACCACGCACGCGTGTACCTCTGCACAAGCATGCCACGGTGTTGGCTACGCACTCTTCTTACAATGGTCAGTATGTAGAGTTTTATGCAGTGCGCCTTCATAACTTATAACAATGGCCATACTTTAAATCAGAGAAGAACTTGTATGCAGTCTGTGCCACTGAGGAACGTGCTAGCAGCCCAGGAAGGGGGGCACACAGGCGCACTTGGGTCTCAAGAGAAACTGTGCACTCAGGCACGGCACCCTCTAAACGGGAGCCTATGTTATGACTACTTCTGATACAGGTGTGCGACAACATGCGATCTACGCGTGAAGCAAGTGTCGTGCAGCAATATTGCCCCTTGCAGAAACTTCACTGGAGGCGCTCGGCGACGCTCCGCATGTTGACGGTGGTTAGATCAAAGTATCAATCTACAAGCCCCCCCAGCTGAAAACACTTACAGAAATAGCTTGTCCTATGGGTCATTTTGTTGTCAGGTGCTTACATTGTAAACAGATGCTGAACTTTCCGGATGCGCTATTCAAAGAAATGCCGCCGTGCAGTGGTTTTTTGTCGCACTTAGGCGTCGCCTGCGCGCGCGTCACCCGCGTCACCGCGCGAGTGACGGCACGCAAGCGTCCACTCGCACTCTCACAGAGACGCACTGTCAGCGAAACGGGCACGCGAGCGCTGCACGCAATACTCATTCGATGTTTCGCAAAAGACCTCAAAGACACCGAGTCGTCGCCCGCCGCGCCGCGCCGGCGCCGGCGCGCGCACAGCACGGAGGAATGGACGACAACTTCAACTCGCAGCGCTCAACAGGCTGCAGCGCTGAACAGGTTGCAGTGCTCAGCAGATGCGCTTAATGGCAGCAAGTTGCAGTGCTCAGCAACATGCGTAGAGCACTGCCCGATCACATCACCATCTGACACAGGCCTGGCCCGGCCTCCAGTGGTGCCCGCCGCCCGCTGACGAGTATGGGGTAATTCACGTCACACTGCCGGCATGCAACACCATGCGTACACTTCAACTATGCCTGCGTGTAGTACCATCCGTAGATAGCCGTATGAAATGGTGTGTGTGTTGTGTATACTCCAGGTCATAGCAGGGGAAGCGTGCACAAGCTCAGTAGGAGCATGCGTGTTGTATACGACGTGCGCTTCCGCCCCTCAAGCGGAAGTAAAGAAAGTAGAAGTAGAAGTACTACCGTACTGTCCCTAAGGCATGCCAGATGCCGGCCACCGCCTGCCGCGACAGCAACTGACCGGTGCAGGTGGATGCCAATAGAAGGCGTCAGCTTACAGAGCAGTAGGAGTATAGTTCGTTCGAGCCAGACTGGCGAGGCGTTGCTGAACAACGAAGTGCAGCGGGGGCCGCCAGGCCTGATGCCCAGGTGACTCTGCTGAACTCGACTCAATATTTTGCCTTCAGCGCAAGAACTGTGCAATCACTGAAACCTGTGGATGGCATTCTAACTGACCTGTTCTCATTGAGATCATCCAGGCTGGTCAGATTATCAACGTCAGGGTTCAGAGTCTGCGGCTCCGCTGGCGTACACTCCGCGCTCTCCGCCGTTGACAATGACCGGGGCTTCCCATCCAGCGTGACCTTGCCTGGCTCCCCCTTTTTGAAAGAGTTGACCACCTTAGCGGGAAGCACCACATGCTCCGCATCCGGTATCCAGATCCAGCGACCTGCTTCGAAGTAGGTCGCCATCGCCGCTGCAGTGGCGCAGTGCCGGACCCCAACTGCTCCTTAGTATCGCACCAGAATAGCACTCCTATGCCTTGTCAGGCTCTCCCCCACCTAGCACGCAGGATAAAATAACGACAGCGTTAATTGATGGTGATTGATCGAGCTTCCAGCATTCAATCGAAATAATACAGAACGATGCCGTGCTTATCGCCACAATCAACGGGGAGGCTGTGACACTACGGGAGCTGTGTTGCAGTTCGGTGCTCTCGTGTTGTCCGACAAACACAAGCGAATAACTGGCACACCTTTCTTATCAGCTATCAGCAACAGGCCAGGTAAGCAGCCAGCTCAGGGCCTGCCCTGCAACAGGCACCGAGGTATGTGTTTATGCAGTCTTACCTGAGAGTAGCGTACGCCGGGTCAGAATGCCTCAAAACGTCCCCGAGCCGCACGAGGTCGCAGTTGTGCCTGCGCTAGTCTAGAGGGAATGTGCGAGGCGCTTAATGGGCTCCCTGTTAGGCGCTGCTGGAGGTTGCCTGTCTAGGTCCTCGAACAGGCAGCGGTTACAATAAAATTAGGTCTCTCACAGTAGGCACTTGCTAGGGTTTGGAACGCATGCCGTTGTGCACGTGCGAAACTCACCTATTCTCAAATGTCCCACTGCAGCAATGCTGATGCACGTTTCAGCGCCGCTGCAAATACTGCAACAAGTATGCAAACAGAACAGCCAATAGTGCATCGTTGCAGTTTGACACCCCCTTGACCCCCTCATTCGCCTCGTCAGCAGGTCACCCTTCCAGGAATTTGTCAGCCTAACCCTAGCCATTGACGTGCGAGTCTTCTTCGTGGATACATGTTACACAAATGCAATCACGCTTGGTCCTGTGATGCGGAGTATCTCTGCACATCAAAGGCACTGCCATGCATTGATGTCCTATTGGATGAAATTCAGCATGTGAGTGAGCCAAGTTGCCGTGAGCCAGGTTTGCACAATGATGCGTCGTCACAACAAAAAACTGCACGAACACTTCCAAGTGACAGCATGACATTCAACCCTCGCCTGCTTGCAGCTCTGTCCTTTAACCGATCTGTACATTTGCGCCCACGACGCGGACCCTGTACCACACACACACATACAATTACACACACACCGACTGCCACCGCACCGCGCCGGACCGCCACCGCGATACGCAGCTGCGGCGCGCCGCGGTGGCAGCGCGCGCCGCTACGGGCAGAACTGCCGGACGTACTCGCTCGCGACGATGCGCGCGCGCGCGTTGATGGCGATCTTCATCCCGCTGATCTCCTTGTCAATGTCCTCCATGAACTCAATGACAAAGTCCACGAGCTTGTGCTTCCACATGCCCTCGAGGTGCGCGTGCGTGATGAGGAAGGAGATGTCGTAGCCGGGCGCGGCCTTGCGCCGCATGACGATGAACTGCTCCGAGCGCTGCATGAGGAAGCGCGTGAACTTGCGGCACAGGATCGACTCGATCTCGTCCGCCTGCTTGACGCCGATGCTCACGCGCACCGAGTTGATGGAGCTCTCCACGAGGCAGCGCTCCTGCTCGTTGCGACAGATCGTGATGGGGTTCAGCAGCAGCTCCTTGCTGCTCTGGACCTCAACTTCCGGCTTGTTGTGACGCTCCACCGTCTGGCTCGGGAAGTTCCGCAGGCACAGCGACGCGTCCAGCGTGTGCCGGATCGTGGTCAGGTAGGGCCGCAGCGTGTTCGCCTGCGGAAGAACGGAGGTGCGAAGCGCGCGAGCGGTGGCAGTGAGCTGCTGGATGCATAATTGAGAGCCGGTGCATGCCAGGGCGTGCAGAGACCGTGCGAGGGTGTTGAAGGTGGCGCCACCAGCCGCAGCACTGAGCAATGAGGCTTCACTGCCGCGCTGGTGAGCTAGACGTCACACCGCGCGCGCCTGCGTAGCAGAATGTCAGGGTCATCAGCATGGCGGCCTGAGCAACAAGGGGCGCCATGCGCGACTTGCATAGACTTGCGTAGGCAGGCGGCTCGCAAATAGGTCGGCACAGCTGCTGTAGACGTCGCTTGGCGCCACTGCACGGGCCGCACTAGTTGAAGTTATGGAATGGCTCAGCAGAACTGCAACAAAGTCTTGTGCACAGGATACTGCTAAAGTTCAGCCCAGGCAGCCCAGCAGCACCAAGTGCACGGCCCTGATGAAAAGCCTGCATGCCTTGTGATGTTGGCACAGTACACTAAAACTGCCGCTGTACTCTCTTCGCCAAAACACTGTGTGAGCAGTGCTTGCGCAGCCGGCTGAGCGGTTGCATAGGCGAATTCTGAGATGATTGACAATGACGCAGAAGCATTTTCCGCTATGCTCTGAAGGGAAGAGTGTAGCAAGGTTTGCAGATCTGAGGCATCCCAAAGCCAATCACTGTTTGGGGAAGCTAAAATAATCTGTAAGGGATGGCGCAGACTACTAGTCTGAACTACTTGCTTGTCAGGCATACGGGAAAACTATAACTTGAGATGAAGCATAGCGTAAGGAGGCACAGCCAAATCCAGTAAAAACACAAGGTAGATAGCTGGAAGCTGCTGCTGTGTGTAGTTGGACAGGCTTGAGCAAGGCTGACTTTGCTGACTACAGAATCAATGTCAACAGTTTTGTCTTAAAGTTTATGCATCAGCGTGTTGTCAGATAAGCGTGTTCCTGTCAGACAATCCCTCCATGAACTTGCTGGTATCTCAAAATTGCAAGGGCCTGCTCACATAGGCGTGAAGCTGTCGCAAGACTACCCAAATGCACTCCCGGTGGGAGTTGAACTCAAAGAAATCTCTGTGCAGGCTTGCCAGACGGTGACACGATGAATGTTATATGTGGCATTGCTGGTGTTAGCGGTAAGCATGGCAGGCTCACCATGGTGCCTGTTGACTGTCACTCGCAGCGTGAGGCGCCCAGGCGAAGGCACACGCTCTTTGCTCCCCCTCCCGTCTCACCACCTTGCCAACAGCAGCCTGAACCACCAGCGCCCTCCCCACGTGCTTGGAAAAGAGACGCTGCCCAATCGCGCCTGCTCCTGCCTGCTTGCCGTGCGTCCGTCGCTTGTGCAGCTGTGTCTGCTGATTCGCCTCCCTGTGCTAAGATCTGCCTTAGTGTTAGGGGGTCTGAACACCTTGAAAGTGACGACGGCCAAAAAGTGTTTAGCCGAAGAGCAGAGGACCCCAATATACCTGGAACGCGAGTGAGCAGGCCGGCACACCCCCTTTGGATCTTTACAGTACTTCCGCATAGACAGTGAGGTATGTTCCAGGTGCGGGCACTGGCAGCAGCGGTGGCGATGGCCGTCATGCTGGCGTGTACCTCGGCATTCTTAACGGCCTCCAGGGCCTTGCCATCTCGCGTGCGCACCGCGGCTGCAGGAATCAGGACGCTGAGCATGACTGTGCCCTTGATTACGCCTCAGGCGAGTTTGTGTGTTCGAGATGTGGCAATCGCACGCGTCATTTGATACATTGCTGGTTGCAGAATTCTTGCTGCTAAAGGTCGATAAAATAGAATGCCCATGAGGCTGCAATTTGGGCTTAAAACAAATCATGTCACATGTGCATCTGCACGTGGCGTTGCAGTGGCTTTCTTCTGAAGGCCCTCCGGGCTGCTTCAACACAGTCGTCTTTCAATTCACACAGGCAGCCGCTGCGCATGGCAAGACTTGCCTTGCAACGATCAAACAATTGACGAAGCCTGATTGGATGAATGTCGATTCCACAAGCAGAACGAGGGCCTGTCGCAACACTTGCTGAAAGTAACAATGTGTCTGGCAACAACTCAATTGATGCCCACACAACTGCGTGCGCAGCTGCCTCTCAACTTCTATCACTTCAACTTGATGGGAGAACTTCAACTTTCTTGAGAACAGGCCCCTTTTGGAGGAATACCCAATTACACCAAACCTTTGTGGTTGAGTGCATGATTCTGATAGGTTGTAATTGACAGATGATCATCATTCCGAACACCACAATGTTGAGTGCATCGATGTCCGCAGACCCGAGCACTCAGCAGCGCCACGCGGCGTTATCAATGTCCCTTGGTGTTGACCAATGCTGAGCACAGGGTTGCTATTGCGGATAGAACTACTCATACACAAGAGTACGCATCTTATCTCACCTGCACACGCCAGCCGCTCTCAGCATGTGCCTATTGCAAAGCAAAAGGATGAGGGGAATAGGGGCTGATAGCCTATACAACCTGCGGCGTAATCCTCGTGCCACTTGACTGCGCTCATCTGAGGCAATGCAGCACGCCTTTTTTGGTGGATGAGGCAAGTAACAGGTCGTGCTGAGCAGCAACGTGATCGTGCAATACGAGTATCCCGAAGGGCGACGTCGGCCAGCAGCGCTGCTGCCCTCGGTCAAGGCTCAACCCACTCCATGAATAGCGCTACATGCCGTGGAGCGCCTGCTTGTGCTGACGCGTTGTGCTCGCGCCGCACGTCACGCAGGACGCGTATGAGATGATGAAGTCAAAGAGCGTGCCGTACGTCGACGTGCGCACGCAAGAAGAATTCTCACAGGGGCACCCCGAGGGCAGCGCCAATATCCCCGCGTTCTTCCCCGGTCCCACTGGCATGGCTCCCAACAGCGAATTCGTCAGTCAGGTAATGCGGCCGTTTGTGGTGCTTGATGCGCGCGAACTGATGTCAGCTTGTTGTCTGAGCCGTGTATCGGCGGCGACTACCATCTCTACATTCATATGTGCTTGCAATTAAGGCTGGGAAAGGATGTTTGGCAATGTCCAGCCGCATGCGACTGGTGGTAGGGTCACTGGACTGGCTAACAGAACAGCGCAGACTGCCGCCAAACACGTGGCGCTCTCATACAGCATGCTATAACGTAGTGCAGCCAATGCGCCACCAACTTCTGGTACCAATGGCCTGGACCAAGCCAGCTTTTGTTAAGAAACCATCTCATGCACCACTGAGAGCGCGATGGACGTGCGCGACGGACCTGGCCTGCGGAGAATACGGGGGGCATGGCGGTGTTCACTGCTGAACTGCAGAGCTGCCGGGCTGCCATCACCTCGTTGACACCCCCTGTGGTGCTTGAGGGTGCGGCGCAGTGGCCACACTGTCGCATTAAGCGGTTAAGCCGCCGGCGCATTGACAACATGCCTGATTGCACTCTAAGGACTGTCATTGGCACTCAGTATTGGTGCAGTACATGTCGGTAACACAGCCTAAGGCTCCATGATGCTGATTTGGTCGCAAACGCTGCGCATCGCTCATGCTCTTCCCATGACACGCCCGGGAGACTTCTTGCCAAGCAGTGAGAACTGCAGGCAGGGGCCACTGATCGCACGCTGACACCTGCGCCATTCGCCAGAAGTAACGCGAGTGCTGTCCCCTCCATTGCTGCGCCAGGTCGAGCAGACATATCCCAAGGAGGAGCCACTGATCGTGGGCTGTCAGGCAGGACCGCGGTCGACCAAGGCAGTGAGCATGCTGGAGGCAGCGGGATACTCAAATCTGATGAATGTCGAGGTAAGTGCTGCAACCTGGCCTGATGACATTGCGCTTTCGCTTCCCAAGAAAGTTACTTGTCTCCTGGCCTGCTGTCAAAGTGGTGCCGATCACAATTGACTACTTGAAGTACATGTATCCTCACTAAATTGCAACTTTAGCCACTTGAGCATGGAGTCGCATGTTGAATGCAGACGACGACCCTTTGTTCATGACTGTCGATGTCACGCTGGCCCTGATTGTGGTAATTTTCCTGCAGCTCTTGCTCGCTGTCTTCTGGGCGCTCACGAGATGTACGATACCTCAGCTGCTCTTGAATGTGACCGTGACTGGTCTGGCAGAAGAAAGAGCCTGCCTTCAGAACCTGTTGGTGTACAGTAGCTTATAATGTGTTCGCGCCACACATGCGCTAGCGACCCACCGAGTGCGCACACGCATTGCAGCTTGAGAAGAGGCGGCTATTGCACAACACATGTGTCAGTTTACTATATCTTCAATTCACTGGATTCTGAGCATATTTGCACCAGTGATGGGCCAGCACCTGGCGTCAACAGACGTGCCATTGACGTTCGATCCTGTGCCGCGCAGGGCGGCTACGGCGCATGGGCCCGCGACGAGAACTTGCCGGTGTCGCGATGATGGTTTGTGTATCCAGCGGCACGAGTGATGCCACACAGTATATCCTAGGGGGTACCAGCTCAAGGGCTATAGAACACTTTATTAACAGCACACAGTTTTGCCACAGGAATCAAAGCGCTTCAAATGTGAGCAGCCTGTCATGGTTTGTTTGTTTGTAAAGTGAAGTATTTGTGCCCATGCATGTTCCGCACGGAAGCGGAAGCCAATTCGGGGCCGGGCGCAAGGCCAGCCTTGCAGTTTGAATCCTGCAGTTGAAAGCCTTGGCAGGTGCAGACATCGCGAGTTGCTTGTCTGGCAGATGCGTACCCAGTACTCGAGCATCGAAGCAACAGCAGTGGAGGAAGCAGGCAGCGGCTGAGGCTGCGGTAGTGTTTCAAGTGTCTCAGCACTACCAGCTGCAGGCGGCGCCTTGCAGAGGGGAATTGAATCGAATACATATACTTCGAAGTAGCAACAGAAACGCTTGGTCGCCTCCCTTTCACACAGCACATGGTCAAGTGGTGTGTGCCTCCTCCGGCAGTGACTCTCCACCTTCACCTTCAACTCTCCTCAACCACTCAAGTGCCGAGACTTGGGAGTGTGGCAGCAGCGCTGCTGCTCAAAACACCTGTTGGCGGTACAGATAGAGTGCTTATTTTGCACCGCAGGCAAACACAGTAGCTGCTGAGGCGCCGTAAACTCCACCGCCAGCCGCATCCATCTGGGAAGGACCCCCCTCCCGTGGGCCCCTCAAGTGCAATGCCTTCTGAGACGCAGCCACTCTAGCTGTGCACACATCTTGTGAAGTCTGTCGAAGGGCATGCATGATGCAGCATGCACACAGCACATGAGATGTCGTGCTGCACAAAGAACGCAAGCGGTGCAGCACGACAGTATACACGCAATATTGACGTAGGTGTCTGACTATACATGGTTGCTGCTAGCATGTCAAGCAGAATTGATTGGGGCAGATGGTGCCACAGCAATGGCTGTATAGCATGCACGCTGCCGTACAGTACTTCAACATGACGTGGCGCAACCACCGGCAGGTGCAGCAACAAGACATCAAACAAGCACAAGATCAAGTCCACTGGCCATGGCGCAGCAGTTGCAGGACAGTGAACAAGTACAAGATCCGTGGGTGACATGATGTGTTGTGATTTATCAGCATGGCGTCGCCCCACTCGCGTTTGCAGCCTCTTGAGCACTGTTGCCAGTTGACGCAGTGCCGAGCAATGCCGGCACTTGTGCGCGCCAGTGCTCCGGCGCCTAGTGAAATTCCGATTGGCCCTGGAAGGAACACAGATGCAACAACAGCATCTTTGCATTGAGTGCGGCACATCGGTGATCACTGAACAGTAAGACTGCACTCAGGGACTTGTATTCACAAGTACAGGGCCCGTGTCCAGTGAGTGCCCCAGGGTTTGCGTCGTATGCAGCAACCTAGTCTGCACTCTGCAGAATGCGCAAAGTGCTCAGCTGGCCAGGTGTCAGTGTTCAGTGGGTTCGATGCAATGTAGCATGCAAAACCTACCTTCGGTGCGGTGCTCGTCTTCAACACAGGTTACTTACCGCCACCGTGAAGTCCGCCACGCGCCAGCGCAGCAGCCCACACTTTACGACAACGCATTGATGCTGAGCTTGGACGGAGCGGCACAGATGCACCCCGGAAATCGTGCGTGTCGTGATGGCTCAACGTTCACAGGCTTGTTGGCGACACTCCTGACTCGCGAACAGAAGGCGCGGGGGCGAAGCGAAAACCACTCACCGCGAGCATGAAGTCTGCCACCCCGCCAGCTGCCTGTGTCATGGGTTGGACGCCGCTGAACTACTTGCGCATCCGTTATGATATCTCGCTCCTCGTTGAGAGGCCAAACACACAAAAACGAAACTTACCATACAAATGTCCGTATTCACCGCGAGCATGGAGTCCGCGACGCGCCAGCGAGCAATCCACGCTCCGACTCCATGATGATCATCAATCAATGCATTGCAAGTCCATAGATTCACAACGATTTCTGTGTGCTCTTGACCGCGCGTGCGCGTGACAGGGGCGACGCAAAGACCAACTCACCGCGAGCATGAAGTCCGCAACGCGCCAGCTGCCCGTGTCATGGGTTTCACGCCGCTGAAACTTGCGCAGGCATCCCGATATCTCGCTGCTCGTGGAAAGGCAAAAGAACACACACACAAACACAAACGACCGCACTCACTGCGAGCATGAAGTCCGCGACGCGCCAGCGCAGCTCCTGGTTCGCCTCCTCGTACTCGCGCCGCATCGCAAAGATGTAGTGGCACGCCGCGATGCGGTCCTCGCTGCCCGCGACGACCTCCCCCTTACTGTTGCGCACGCAGTCAATCTGCTGCACCATGAAGAGGACGAGCAGGACCGGGTTCGCGGCGTGCTCGCCCTCAATCTTGTACGCGATCACGTCGGCGTTCCGGATGTCCAGCACGTGCGGGTCTGCAGCAAGATGCACGGGGAATGCGCAGCACTTTGTGTGTAGTTGTATATGGTACGCTTTGAAGTATCATAACCAAGAGATTAATGCGTGCTCGCCCTCGATCTTGTACGCGATCACGTCCGCGTTCCGGATGTCCAGCACGTGTGGGTCTACAGAACACACACGGGGAATGCTCAGCGCTTTGCCTGTACAGTAGTTATACAGGAAACACTTTGAAGCAAACGTGTACTTCGGAGTATCAAAACAATAAGATTATTGCGTGCTGGCCCTCACTCTTGTACGCAATCGCGTCTGCGTTCCCAATGTGCAGCACGTGCGGTCTGCTTTCAGATACACGGGGCAAATGCTCAGCGCATTGTGTGCACTGATGAAACACATCAAGTAGCAGTTGAAGATTCTGATACAGGCTGCAGGTACTGGCGGCATTGACGAAAGAGGTATCAAACACTCGCATCCATACAAACATACCCATGATGCGGTCCGCCGTCTTTCGCGCCTCCATTTCCGCCAGCAGCTTGCTGAGCACCGCGCTGCTGAGCCACTGACACATGTGTACCCAAGATGCGCGTGCGACCTCGAGGGGTAGGTATACTCACAACACCTTGCATCCATCCATACATACGTACCCATGATGCGGTCCGCCTTCTTGCGCGCCTCCACCTCCGCCAGCAGCTTGCTGAGCACCGCGCCGCTGAGCCACTGACACAATGTACACATGTTTTGCGTGGGACCTCGAGGCGTAGGTATGCTCACAACCTCGCAGCATACATACATGAAAAACGAGGTCAAACGATCGAAGAGCTCTAGGTGACAAGGGATGGTTAGCCGCAAGTGCCTTCCACCAATAACCGTGGTCGCCACATACATACGTACCCATGATGCGGTCCGCCTTCTTGCGCGCCTCCACCTCCGCGAGCAGCTTGCTGAGCACCGCGCCGCTGAGCCACTGGCGCAGCGTGTCGGCGTCGCCGCGCAGCCACGCGCCCATGACCTCCGGCAGCAGGTGCTGCACGAGGTCCGCCTTCCACTCCTCCACGTCAAAGTACGGGTCCAGGCGCCGCAGCAGGCGCTGCGCCGCGCCCGCCTCTGTCTCCGCCGTCATGCTGCGCGGCGCGCGCGGGCGCAGCGCAACAATGGAATTTGTAACATCGCCTAGGTCGAGTAAAAGTACAAAAAAACTAGCAGTCAGCGCCTGCCTCGCTGCAGAGGCGAAGCAGGTGGCCGCTTGCGCTGGAATGCGCTGCGCCGCGCTCGCCTCCGTCTCCGCCGTCATGCTGCGCGGCGGCGCGCGTTCAAAGGACAAGCGTGAAATAACCTACTTGAAGTTGAAGTACAAAAACACTAAGGGCGAAGAAAAGGGGACGGGCACCGGAAGGCGGTCAGCCGCCTTCGTCTCAGCCGTACATTGCGCGGTGCGCGCATTAGAGGGCAATGTTCAAATAGAAATCATTAACTTCAAGCTGAGATACAAGAACACTGGCAATCATTGCCTGCCTTGCTGGAAACGCGAATGGCAGGTGCGTGCACCAGAAGCCGCCGCGCCGCGTGTGCCGTCGCAGTCGCGGCAAGCGCGTGCCTGGGCCACGGCAGCCTGCGCACGGCCGCTGCGTGCAGCAACGGTACCGGCTCAGGCGGCCCCATTGCGGTCTCCACGCGACAACAGTGTCGGATGGCATATACCTCAGAGAGGGCGACCACAGCCCCATGCGCGATGTGCCAACTGGCGCATGACGCCACTTCATGTGCCTACATGCGCCGGCGCTGCAGCGGGTGCCTCAGCGCTCAACACCAGATATACCAGCAGCAGATGCCGGCTCCATCACAACCCCCTGTTGTGGCCCCCTCCAGGCTCACTGCTGGACCCCCCCCCCCCCCCCAGCAGTGAACCCCCCCCCCCCCCCCCCCCCCCCGCATGTACGATGGGATACCATGCAGCGATACCTCGTACCTGTCCACCACGCTCGAGCAGGTACGGTATGTAGTACGTAACACCAAGCTATACCTATGTACCTGTCCCACACGCTCGACGCCTGGTACACGAGCGGGTGCTGGCTCGTCTCCCACGTCTCCTTGGCGTCCTCCACCCTGTCGCTGACCTTTTCTCGCGCGCGCCGCACCACCTTGTCCGCGCCCGTGGTCTTGCCCACAGCCTCGGTGCCCGCCAGTATGTCCTGTTGGGGGGGGGGGGAGGGAAGGGGGCGCATGTGAGTCAGGTCTAGGAAGGGGGGGGGGCGCATGTGAGTCAGGTCTACAGTCGGGGTCATGTCAATGAGGGGGGGGGGGGGGGGCGCATGCGCGTCAGGTCTACATTCGGGGTCATGTTACTTGGGGGGGGGGGTGGTGGTTGCGAGTCAAGTCTACGGTCGGGGTCATGTCACTGAGGGGAAGGGGGCGGGGGGGGGGGGGGGGGGGTGCATGTGCGTCAAGTCTGCAGTCGGGGTGGCATCACTCGCAGTGGCGCGGTGAGAGGCATTGCTGCCCCTGAGGGATGGATGTACAGTCGCGGCCTACGAAGCGCCAGTGAGTCGTGTGGCAGAATAAGCGCCGCAAGTCTCCGTGCCAGTCGCATGTCCTGAAACGGGTACTCGAGTGCGTGCGCAAGACAAGTCTGCTCTAAGGGGGGCCGCGGCGCAGTTCAATCAAGGGGGCCGCACTTTCAGAAGCCCTTGGTCTGACGCGCCCGCGCAGCGGTTCCATGCAGAGCTTTCGAAGCCCGTCACTGTGCGCGCATCTGATGCACAGTAGTGGACATCTGCAGACTGGCCCGACCGTCAGCGTATTATACGTGCTGCCGCGAGAGCGCAGCGCACGATGCGCGTGACTGCCATGTGAACAGAGTCACACTGGCCTGATGAGATGATTGGTGATGGCTCGGTGATACTGAAACGCCGAGCTGGTGCCTGTTGCGCGCAGATTACTTCAGCGAGGCGCAGGATCGCACCGTGCAGTGTGTGACACTGCGCGTCTGCATGTCGGCCAAGAAGAGGACTGCATTTTCTGGGCTGAACAGCGTGAAAGGGTGTACTGAGGTGAAGATGAAAATGCATGAGCCGCATGGTAACGCTGGCCCGCCGTAAACGAGAGACGGCGACCATTGCATGTTGCAAGGAATGAGCCGCAATAAATCCGCCTGCGCACACGAATGACTTGAACTTCAAATCATGACTTGTGCTCGACTGCCTCAAAAGGAATGCGACCCATTGCATATTCTCGGTCGCATGCCATGTTGAAGTTGCACAGACTGGCGCGCGCAAATTCCTGGGCAATATTGCACCTTGTGGCCCGCCTTAAACGAAAAGTCAATCACTGCACATTCCTCAGGATTGAGCGGCAATGAACCGCCGTCGCTACGCAGGATGCCAACTGCAACTTCAACATTAGCATGCATAACTGCTGCAAAGATGCTGTTGTTCCTATGAGAGCAACAAATGCGCAGTCCACATGGATGCCAGCAGGCCTACTTTACAGTTGGCGGTGACTGATATCTCTAACCAGATAACTTGATGTGCTTCGCCGGTAGATGCACTACACACTGGATGTAACCGTGGGATGGATGTTGATTTGTGAACTGAACAAACATTGGACTGCAGGTGGCACAAAGTGGGCACGGGGTTGATCCTGTGCGCAGCATCGTCAAACTCATTGTTGGTGGGCATTCCCACCCAGCTCATGGCTGGGCTCACATCTGACGTATGAAGCTACCGTATACCCAGACTACAGCAATGGTATCCGTGTCAACGAAATGTCTGCAGCTGCAGAGCCTTTATTGAACAGATGAGCCCCCCGCTCACCTGGCCCAGACTCAACAATCACCTGCCCCAGACTCAACAGACCAGACCCCCCTCGCCTGGCCCCGACTCAACACACCAGACCCCCCTCACCTGGCCCGGACTCAACAGACGAGACCCCCTCACATGGCCCGCACTCAACACACCAGACCCCCCCCCTCACCCCCTCACCTGGATGAGCTGCGACTGCCGCAGCCGCGCCTGCAGCTTCTCCCACACCTCCGCGGCCGTCTTCACCAGCACCATCGCGCCCGACGCCTCCAGCGGCTCCACCTGCCCCGGCAGTACCTCCTTCACGTCGTCATTGGGGTTGCCCGCCGGCGCGTCGTCGCCCTCCTTCTTCTCCACCGGCCGCAGCTTCCGCACGATGGTGCTCTTCTCCTTGGGCTTCGCCCCTACGAGCTCGTACGCCGACTCCTTCAGCCCCGCCTGGAAGCGCGCCCACCACGTCTGCGGCTGCTCGGCGGCGCTTTCGTCGCCCCCCCCCCCCGCCGCCGCGCCCTCCGCTTCCGCGCCCCCCTGCTCTGCCCCCCCCCGCGTGAACTTTTTCTTGCTGGCCTTGACGAAACTGTTGGCGTCGTCGTCTGCGGCGCCGCTTGCGCGGGCCTGCTGCTCGACCTGCTGCTTGAGGCTCTCGCTCGCCTCCTCCACTCTGGCGGATGCTCTGTCTACGACCTCGTGGATGGCTTTTGCAGCGGCCGCCAGGCGCGCATTCGCCGCCGCGGTGAACTGAGACGCGCGCCCGCGCGCCTTGCCAAACCCGCTCTCCGCTTGACTAGAGGCTTGCTGGCCCTGCTCCCGCAGCTTGTCGACCTGCACAAGGGAGGAGGAAAACGACACCAGGTGTAAGTGATTTCAGCATGCGCTGATAAGGCCTGTATGACACAGAAGGAAAGTGTGCCAAAGCACGACTCGTTACTTTAAGAGTTGAAGATTTTGCGGAGGTGCCGGGGTGATGAATGCCTTGCGCATCTGCCGCAAGCCACACGAGCACTGTAGGATGTGAACATCTTAACTCCACTCCACATTAGATGCACAAAGTCAGTCAACCGCCCGCATCGGTGTGTAGTCGATCCGCTAGTGTTAATCCGCTCCAGTGCATCCCAGCCACGTTTAGATTCAATTTCGACGCACTGCACTGACAATGGTCACAGTTTGGCGGCTGTGCACCGTTTCTGCTCAAGTTGGACGCGAAAACTATAGGCACGTGCTGTGATGGACTTGCCTGTTCCTTGAATTGAGGGTTTTTGGACACCGCGTCGTTGAACTGAGATTTGAGGTCCTCAAATACGCCCTTCTCGGGCTCTTTCTTGCCGCCTCCATTGCTGGATAATAACCGACGCTGATGTATCAAGCAGAGTCGGCACGCCGTCGCAGCCGCGGGCACAGCCCTCCTTGTCAGGTCTGCATGTCGCAACCGCGCCACTGCCTGGGCGTGCCGGATCATGATGTATGATTTGCAAGAAACGTCTCCAGCCCCCACACTACTGCATGCTCCAACTATGCCCTGTGTCTGCGTGTGCGATGGCCGGCGCGGTCGCGAACCAGCGCCCTTCAAATAGCATCGTTCTCGAAGCCATGAACTTCAAGTGACGTGGTCGAAGTTGACGTAAATGATGGTAGATCTATAGACCTTCGGCCACTGCAGCGCCATGGTGCAGCGTAAACGAGTAGCGGCTATCGTTGCGGCCTCTTTGCTCGTCGAGCAGCCCTCGCACGCTTTCACAGCCAGGCGACCCAACTTAGTTCGTATACAGCCTGGGCAGTGCCGTGGGTGTCAGATCACGGCCATGCACGCTGAGCTGGGGGATGCGTTGTCCGCAGTCACACTGCTGGCAGAATCTTTGAAAGAGGTGCCAGGGCTGGGTATTCCCGCTCAGCCCCAAAATGTCTACGTGCCACCTGATCAAGTGGACAACTTTCCTCAAATCGTGGCAGGGAGTGCTGCGGGGGTGCTGGTGTACCTATGGGCTCTGTACGAGTTCGGAAGTGTAAGTGCCCGATGACGTTTAGCGCAGCAGCATGAAATATGCGCTTGGCAAACCTTCACAGAGCATGCAAAGGATGGCAGATGCGCGATGCTGCTGAGCGCCCATTCCAGCAGTCGCCTGCTGCCTGCTTGTAGGCTGCCGGCATTGTATCATCCTGCCTGCATGTGCATCTGCACTAACCTCACGTAGCGCGTAGAGAGGCATCACTGCAGCCGCACTCTGGCCGGTAATCGTGCATCTATCCACTGCTACGCACACTCGCGCGCTCAACCGGTGTGGCTGATTAACCTCTGCTGTGCCATTCCTGCTGCGTGTTTGCCCTGCGCAGCGCATCGTGACGCAGCGCGCCTGTGCAGTGTGCAACGGCAGCGGGCTGGTGACGGTCAGCCGCACGGGCAGGAAGCTCATGCAGCCACGGAAGTGCTACGCCTGCGGAGGCTTCCTGCCATGGGAGAGCTGGTCGCGATTCTGGGTGGCCAATAAGGTGCGTACTGCATGCGCGTCCCTGTCACAGTGCTCAGCCGCACACCATTCAGCAGGATATCAATGATTTTACCACATTGGCACTGCGCTATCTTTGCCAGATGCTGAGTGCCACGTTGAGTTCCTACTGCTGTTGCACCTTCAACACTGCAGCAGATGGAGGCGTTGTTGTGTCCTTGCGTGTTGATGACTGTGTATTCCCTCCGCTCTACTGCTACATGTCACCCCATGCCTCTAGCAGTCAACCTCACCAGCTCTCCACAACGCTCCTTTCTCCTTTTGGTTTTGCTGCAGTATGTCGGCAATGGCGGCATCCTACGGCGGCCCGCAGCTGACTATGACGAGCTTAATGCTAAGGCACGAGAGGCGCAGGCCAAGCAGGCAGCAGCAGACCAGGAGCCCGGCGCAGCAGACGCGGATGCTCAGTGATGCCGAATAGCAGTGCAAATGTACACATATATTTCAAAGTATCACACCACAGCGCCCCTGGCCCACATGACACAACGCCTGAGGGAGGGGCTGAATATACATGGAAGTGTGACGCAATTTTGTTAAGCCCATCAGCACTTGCTGTCGTCGGCAGCAAAGTGTTGCCATGACCAAGCGGATGATGATGAGATTTCCGGCCTTGGCAGTAGTGCCACCGCTGCTTTGTGGGGCACAATTGACCATGAGTTTGTGTACATCTTTGATGATGAGTTGTGCATCCCTCTCTGTGCAATATGTTACTGCTGCAGTTTCAAATGCAGTGAGTGCACGCTAGTTTGTCTGTGCGGAGCATGGCATACTTACAAATGCTGCTGCTTGTTTCTCCTCTGGTGTGGTAAAAACTTTGTGGTCAACATCATTTCTGTTTTGTCTCTGGCTGACAGCAGTGACAATGATGCACATTCAGCCTCTTGCTGCGGTAATCTTCAAAAAAAGGCATCCATGAGGGCAACAACACCTACAGAGTGCAAGTAGTATCCTGATCCTGACGTGCACTCTATGTGCCCAACACGCACAATCATGTAGGGCATGGAATGCTGAGCATCACCGGACAACCGCAGCTGCCGTTTATACGATGTTTGCAGGGGCAACCGATAGGAAGACTCACAGTGACGGCACATGTGGACAGAGTGGAAGTGCATCAGCGATTTGCACATGCATGTACTGTATGAGGACATGGTCACACTCACATCACAGGTGTGATAGATGGAAGGATCACCGGCCATGGCTTCTATGGGGTACACAAGCACCAGGCTGCCGTGCTGTGAATCTCAGCGGCTGGCGTTTCTTGGGGGGAGTGTTTACATGGCCAGAAACTGGCCTAGGCAAAACTTGGGGAGCACGCAGCCGCCTGCGCAATGCGTACCGTAGCGCAGCTTTCGCCAACGCCCTGAACTCACACAGCCAAAAGCACGGGCGCACGCGCAGCAGCAGCTGCAGCGGCGCCGCTGCCGCATGCGCGCAGGCGCCAGCTAGAGCTGCTGCTGCTGCTGCCGCGGCCCGCGCCCGCGTCATGATGCATCCTGCGCCGCGCCGCCCGCTGCAGCGTCCCCCGCCTCCATCGCCGCCGCAAACTGCTGCAGCTCCAGCATGTCGCGCTCCTCAGCGCTCAGCTCATGCGGCTGCTGCTCCGTCGCGCTCACTTCATGCGCCTGCTGCTGCTGCTGCTGCGGCGGCGGCGCTGCTGCTGGCGCGTCTACCGCCTTTGCATCCGGCAGCGCAGCGCCGCCGGCGCCGCTGCCTGAATGCGGCCGTATTTTTGCACTGTTGGCGGCGTCCTTTGCAGTGACGTCGCCGTTGCAGCCGGGTGGCGGGTCCGCTGGAGTAGCGGGTGCGCCGTTGAGGCGTGGTCGCGGCGCATCAGGCGCTGCGGTTGCGCCCCCTTCAGCGCGTTGTGGCGGCTCTCCGGTCCCCTCTACAATGCTCGACTCGCCACCGTCCGCGGCTGCGGCGGGCGCAGCGCTGAGAGCTTGCGGCGGATGCTCCAGCAGCTGTGCTGCCTCGTGAGCAATGAAGCTCCCTCCTCTGCTGGCTATCGTCTGTTTCTGCTCTTCGTCGCCTGCAACACTGCTGCTGCTACCGTTGTTGCTTGCACCACCACCGGCACCGGCGCTACCGTCGCTGAGTGCGCCGCCATCAGGTTCTCTAGCTACCGCTTTGACTCCGGCTGTTGGACTATCTGCTGACGCTGGTGCTGATCGTTCTTCTGGCGCAGGACTAGTTGAAACGGGCGCACCACGCGGCGCAGCACTGTGACCGCCAGCCCCTTGTTGCGGCGGTTCTGCGGCAACAGCGGCGCCACCCGCTGCGTCATCGGCAGCGTCAGCCGCTGTACCGCCCCCGCTGCTGCCCTCCTCTGCGTCTGAGTCAGAGTAGTCGCCGAGCAGGCCCACCAGCGCCCCGGCCGCCGGCGCATCGCTGTCGGCGTCGCTTCCGCCTCCGCCCGCCGTTGCTACTGCCGCTTGCGGAGGCGCAGAAGCGACCCCCTCGCCATTGCATGTCGCACTTGACGGCGCCGTGCCGTCAGCAGCGCCGCTGGCGACCGCAACTGCCTCTGTTCTGGCCACTTTTGCTGGCGGCAAGCCCGCGTCACCCTCCGCGTCGCTGCCGTCCCTCTCCGCAGCGCGTTTCAACGCCCCCCGACCCCCGGCTGCCCCCTCCCCCTCGTCAACATCCATCTTATCGCCCTCCGGAGGCGGCGGCGGCGGCGCTCCTGCGGCGGACTCATCCGCCTCTGCTGCTGCCGCAGCTTCCGCTGCTGCGGCTTCCGCCGCCGCCGCTGCCTCGGCAGCCGCCGCCGCCTCCGCGGCGGCGCGCGCCGCGCGCTCCCCCTCCCAGCCCGTCACGGCCTCCGCGACCGCCGCCGCCATCGCCTGCTCGCGCGCCGCCTCGTCCGCGATGCCCGCGGCGGCGAACCAGCGCGCGCGCGCGGCGCGCGCCGCCAGCAGGTGCCCCACCCCCTCCCCCAGATCCTCGCAGAACTCCAGGTACCACTCCCAGAGGTCCGCGCGGTCCTCGGCGCTCAGCGCGAGCCCCCCCGTTGCGGCGCGGATCTCCCCGTCCTCGTCGCCGTCCTCGCCCTCCGCGCGCCCCAGGTTCGGCTCCGCGCGCCGCCGCGCCGCGTGCGCGGCGGCGAACACCGCGCGCACCCTCGCCGAACGCGGCTGCTCACTGCCGGCGCCACCGTCACCACCGGCGCCGCCGCCGCCGCTGCTGCCGCCGCCGCCGCCCCTGTCGCCCGCCTCCAGCTCCAGCCAGGCGAGCCAGAGCTCGCGGCTGCACGCCGCGTCGCACGTGCCCTCCGCGAGCACCGCGCGCGCCGCGTTCAGATCCCCCAGCCCCGCCCCCAGGCAGCGTGCCATGTGTGCGTACAGGAACGCGCGCGTCGCCTCCGACGGCGCCGGCGCCGGCGGCGGCGGCCGCAGCGCGCAGCGGTACGCGGCGACGGCGGCGGCGGCGTCGCCGCGGCGGCGCTCGAGCGCGGCGAGCCGCACCGCCGCCTCCAGCAGGCCCGGCGCGAGGTCGGACAGGACGCGCGCGTACATGCCGCGCGCGGCGTCGCCGTAGCCCGCCGCCTCGAGCAGCTCCGCGCACAGGAGGTGGACGTCGGGGCGCCGCCGCAGCACCGCGCACGCGCGGCCGGCGACGTTGCACGCGGCGGCGGCGCCGACGGCGCGCGCCGTCCACAGCGCGTAGCGCGCCCAGAACTCGGCGTAGTTGGCACACGCGACGAGGCAGCGCTCGTACGCCGCCGCCACGCGCGCGGCGCCGCTCGCCGCCTCCTCGAGGTCGAGCAGTGCGCGCCACGCCGCCAGCTGCGTCGCGTCGAGCGGCTTGACGTGGAAGAAGGGGCGCACGAGGCGCGCCTCCAGGGGGGCGCGGCGCGCGACCTCCGCGGCGCTCGCCGCCGCCGCCGCCGCCGCCGCCGCGAGCCGCGGCGCCGCCGCCTCCTCCGCGCCGAGGCTCTCCGCCGCGGCGACGGCGCGCAGCTCGTCCAATAGGCGTGGCAGGTCGGTGAGGTACTCGGAGAGCGCGCGCGTGTAGATGTCGCACACGCGCTCCCACCCCGCCCCCGCGGCCCTCTCGAACACGGCGAACATGCTCCACAGCGGGCCGGCGCTGGGGTTGGCGCCGACGGCCGCGAGCGCCGCCTCGAAGACGGCGCGGGTGGCGCCGGCGTCGGCGCTGTGCGCCTGCATGTAGGTGCAGTAGCCCTGCCACATGTCGACGCTGTACCTGGAGGCGCCCTCCGCAACGCCCCTCTCGTAGATGGCGACGACGGCGGCGTGCTCCGCCGGCGACGGCGGCGCGTCGCCGCAGGCGAGCCGCCTGTAGAGGTCCGCGTACTTACACCAGTAGCCCCAGCAGAGCGGGAAGTGGCCCAGGAACCAGTCAAAGGCTCTGACGGCGGGGTGTATCGTGGTGGCGTGCTGTTCCACGTGGTTGAGCAGAGCGGTCCAGCTAATGAAATCCAAGGGATCCGCCAAGATAGCCGCCTCCAGATGCGGATGTATGCCCGGAGCCGCCAGGCTCTCTGCGCTGGGCTTGCCGTCGCTCATGTTTGCTGCTGCTGAAGCTGCCTGTGCGAAGCACGCAGTGCAGGTGGCAAGCGAGTGTCGCTGGTGGCCGGAAGCGCGCACTAGGTGCACAGCTTGAAGGATCAAGCAGATGTGTCGTGCCAGGTCAAAACAGGACAGCAGCGCGCTTCTTTGGATCTGCCTCCCTCCGCGGCGTCGAAGGTCATAAGATCAACAGCTTGCTCGTTTCGCCGCCACTCAATGCATGCCACCTGTCGAACTGGTGACTGCCCATTAACATCTGAGGTTCTCCAGATGACATCATCGATCGGATCCTGGCCAACACTTCAACTCTCAAACTTCACTTAGATGTGATTCCTCACAAAAGCAAACAGCTAGAATGCCCACATAGTCAGCATTAGGAGAGGTTTCAATTGACCGCTGCTGCCCGCTGAGCCAGTGGCTCCGCCACCATGACCATGGACGTCCAGATCAGGGAGGTGAAGAAGGCCCTGGACCTGGTGTACAACGGCAGTGGCGCCGACCATCGCAAGGCAGACAAGTGGCTGCAGCAGTTCCAGCAGACGGCGGAGGCCTGGCAGGTGGCGGATTCTCTGCTCATGATGCCGGATGCGGAGCTCCAGGTCACCTTCTTCGGTGCCATGACGATCCATTCCAAGATCCGCTTCGACTTCCACGAACTGCCATCAGCGACCCTCCCGTCCCTCAAATCCTCCCTGACCGCCCACCTCACGCGCTGGGCCACGGCCAAGGACCTGAGGCCTGCCGTTGTCACCAGGCTCTGCCTGGCCCTGGCCGCCCTGGCGGTGCAGACCAACTGGACGGGAGCCGTGCAGGAGCTCAGCTCCGCCATCATGCAGTCGGCGCCGCGGGACCAGCAGGGGCGGGCGGCGCGCGTCGTGCTGGAGCTCATGAAGGTGCTGCCGGAGGAGTGCTGCAACAAGAACGTGGCGGTGGCGGACGACCTGCGTGAGGCCTTCAGGCAGCACCTCGATGCCAGCGCGCCGCTGCTGCTGGGGTTCCTGAGCGAGGTGGCGGCGGGGCCCCTGGGCCAGGACGTCATGGTGCAGGAGACGATATTCCAGTGCCTGCAGAGCTGGGTGCGCTACACAAGCATACCGCCGGCGGACCTGGCGGCGCACCCGCTGTTCCCCGCGGCATTCGACGCGCTGCGCACGCCAGACCTGTTTGAGGCGGCAGCGGACTTGTTAGTGCAGGTGAGCGGAAGTCAGTTGATTGTCGTGATCGTATGGAGAAAGTGTAGACAGCTGTGGCCAATCCTGAGAGCCTGAAGCTGTTTGGAAGCTCTCAGGTAACATCAACTGTCAGTCATGGCACCGGCAGTGACCATGACGTTGGCTGTGAAGGATGATGCCGAGTAGCCATTGCTGTGACTATCTTCAAAGGACCAACCCATTCAGCAGCTGTTGTGACTGAGTCATCTCACTCCTATCTTGAGACGAGGTATGGGGTTTGGGTTAGGGTGAGGCGCGCTGTCATGCAGCTCTGACAGGCAAGCTGCGGCCATGTTGGTGAGCAGGCCTGACTAAGTGCTTCCAGCTGCGCAGTTGCGCAACTGCTGAGTCTGTGCACTTGACCTTGACTGAATGAGACCGAATTACACTGCACAACGATGCAGCACATCAGCTAACAAGCATGCACCACAATCACAAGTAGAAGTATGGGCTTGTTCAGCGTCGGAGTCAACAGTGCTCATCCAGAGGACTCGCTGAGTTGAAGGCAATACGCCAACCGCACCGTGATGCAGTGCTGGCTGCGTTGCGCGTGTTGCCAATCACCTTGCTGCAGCAAACGTTATCGCTGCACCACTTCGCTGTGTCACTGCATCATCACAAGCGCCGCTCACGTGCGCGCCCCGCAGGTGCTGCGCACGTACTGCCACCCCGAGGACTCCATGCCCATCGTCAAGATCATGGTGCCGCGGGCCATGGCGCTGGACGCGGCGTACGCCGCGAGCGTGGCGGAGGAGGACGAGGACACGGCGCGGGGGCTCTGCCGCTTGTTTACGGAGATGGGGGAGAGCTATCTGGAGATGCTGCTGTGGGGCGAGGTGAGCGGGGGGGTGGCAAAACGCGCTGCTGCAGCAAGTAGCGCAGGCTCGGATATGCCAGTTTTCTGAAGCACGAAGCGAGGGCCGAACAGTGCCGCTCGCGTGTGTGGCCGCCGTACTGATGGCGAACCTTGCGGGCATCGGTCGCGCTGCTTCGAACGGCTGCAAGACAAGCTATGCTCCGACAGTCAACTGCTGGGGGACTGCGCCGACACAGCGGAGAAATGCGATCGCCCACTACACTGTCGGCAGTGCCGCGGGGGCTCCGCCGCGCGTAGCTGGCGCACGCGCCCGCCACCGCGCATGACGTACCGGACGCTGTGTGTATACATAGAGGCTGCCGGTATGCTGATGGCAAGCACAACTTGTGCACAACGGGCTTGACCTGTACACCCTCAGCCCATACATGCTGTACCGAATCTGTTTCAGAGTACTTGCTTCAGACTCAAGCAAAGTTCAGCACCACCCATCGCTCACGCATTGCGCCACTTAGCACAGAACCCTTAACCGGACACTTCACAGCAGGTAACCCAATGATTCTCGTTCAACGTCGCGTCACGCTGCTGCCGCCGTCGCCGCCGCCCCGCAGGAGCTCGGCCAGCTGTCGCTCGTGCGCATGCTGCTCGCGTGCACGGCGCACCCGACGCCGGAGATCGCGGCGATACCGCTGCAGTTCTGGTTCCCGTTCTGCGAGGCGCTGGGGGAGCTGCAGCCGCAGGAGCTGCGCGCGCACAAGCTCGCCGTGTTCGGGCCGACCTTGGACGAGCTGGTCATGGTGTTGGTGCGGCTCATGCGGTTCCCCGAGGACCTGGACCAGCGCACGGAGGATCAGGTAGGGGGCGGGAGGGGGAGTGTGCCCGCTCTCGCATGGTTGAAGTTAGGGGTGCTGCGTGCGTGTGTAGTTGAAGTGTCGGAGGGGAGCTGGCTTTGACGCCGCCGTGCTGTGAGGGGGGCGTAAGGGGGGGTGGGGGGGGGGGGTGGAGGTGTGCACGGACGTGGCGGCAGTGCTCATGCTGACCACGGATTGGTACTGAGTGGTGCTGGTGCGGCTGCGAACGTCCCGGAGGACGTAGATCAGCACGGAGGAGACAGGGTACGTACACATGCCGCCAAAGCGCAACGCGGCTGCTGCTTCTCACCGCGCAGCTGACGCTGCCGTTTCCAAAACGCGCTGCCCGGAGCCGACCGCTGATGCGCTCTAGTACGGCTGGCGGCGGCGGCGGCAATGAGGATAGTGCAGCGCCTGTGGGCAAAGTGATGCGCCAGAAGCAAGAGCTGCTTCAGCAAAAGCCTCAGCGGCAACAGGAGGCGCAGCGGCAGCAGACGCGGCACTATCAGCAGCAGCGCTCAGCAGCAGCAGGTCGCGCTGCTGCCGCCCAATCACCTGCCCGCGGCGTCTTGACCACAGCCCCCTTGTAGCTCCCGCAAGTCTTACCAGCGCGCTGCGGCGGTGCGCGTTGTCCAAATGAGGAGCGTCGCGTGCATGGCGAGCAGGGGCTGACTTGTCTGCATGTGCATGTGGTGCGCGCTTGCTGTACGAAGGCAGTGCTCAGAGCAGGCAGGTGAGCATGTGACTGTAAGCCAGGGTGGCGTCCGTCGTGGTGTTGGCCATGCCCTTGGCAGCCGACTCGGTCCAGACTTCGCAGGGAAGGGTTTAAATTAGAGTCAGGCCAGGCGCTGCCGCTGCCGTGCTTGCGGCCAACAATATTGAAGAAATTGAAGTCTGCAATCCAATTAAACAAAGCAGCGCTCAGGTACGTTTACAACTTCAACTTCAGTTGCCGCCATGAGGTCACCGTGGTGCTCAGCGGTGTCTGCAGTATCAACGAGAGCTGCCAGTGCTATCACGCCCCTGCCAGGTCTGCAATTGTGCGCGCTCGGTGCGCGCTCAGCGCCCGCACGCGTGCACTGCGCGAGCGTGCCCGCACAATGTGGCGCGCCAGACCGGTGCAGGCACAGCACTGCGCGCCAGAAACAGCACGCAGAGCCGAACACGCACATTACGCGCTTCACACGCGCGATGCGCACGCACGCATCACGACGCTACGCCACCTGCCTGGGCCCTGCGGAACCGCGCCGCGTCGATGATGCTCAACATGCGCACCTCCCCCCCCCCCCCCCCCGCCCACGAAAAACCCCACGACGAACGACCCCCCACAGGTCAGCGACATCAAGCAACACCGCTACGACGTTGCGGACGTCCTGCGCGACTGCTGCCAGGTCCTCGGCGCCGTGCACTGCCTCGGGCGCGCGGTGGCGGCGCTCGAGGGCGAGCTCGCGGCGCTGCGCGCGGCGCCCGGCGGCGCGGAGGCGTGGCACATGGCGGAGGCGTGCCTGTTCGCGGCGCGCTCCGTCGCGCAGGGCGTGCCGTCGCACGACGAGGACGCGGTGCCGCGCCTGCTCGCGGCGCTGCCGCGGCTGCCGCCGTCGTCGCCGCACCTGCGCTACACGGCGAACCTCGTGGTTGGCCGCTACAGGTGCGAATGCAGGGCAATGTATTGAATTGTACTTAAAGTTCTTGCAGTTGTGCTGTGAGGGGCCGTGCTGCGACGCCATGAGGTTCCTGTGCCGCAGCTGCTTGCGACGCCGCCGCCGCTGTCGCCGCACCTGCGCTATACGGCGAACGTCGTGGTCGGCCGCTACAGGTGCGCGCGCGGGGGGGGGAGTGATGTATCCACTCAAGTTCTTGAGGTTGTTCTGTGCGGGGCCGCGTTGTAACGCTGTGAGGACCCTGTGCCGCGGCTGCTGGCGACACTGCCGCCGTCGTCGCCGCACCTGCGCTACACGGCGAACCTCGTGGTGGGCCGCTACAGGTGCGTGCACACGGAGGGGGGGGTGGGGTGGGGGGGGGGGGGGTGCATCCTTGAGTTCTTGAAGTTGTACTGTGCGGGGCTATGCTGGATCCTGTGCCGCAGCTGCTCGCAACGCTGCCGCCGCCACCGCCGCACCTGCGCTACACGGCGAACCTTGTGGTCGGCCGCTACAGGTGCGTGCACACGAGGAGGGGGGTGGGGAGGGGGGGGGGGGGGGGGGATGTATCCTCGAGTTCTTGAAGTTGTACTGTGCAGGGCTGTGCTGGATCCTGTGCCGCAGCTGCTCGCAACGCTGCCGACGCCGTCGCCGCACCTGCGCTACAGGTGCGCGCGCGGGGAGGGGTGTTGTATCTTCAAGTTCTTGATGTTCTACTGTGAGGGCCTGCGCTGTAACGCCACGAGCATCCTGTGCCGCAGCTGCTAGCGATGCTGCCGTCGCCGTCGCCGCAATTGCGCTACATGGCGAACCGCGTGGTCGGCCGCTACAGATGCGTGCGCAGGGCAATGATCTTCAAGTGTTTGATGTTGTTCTGTGAGTGTGTGCTGTAACGCCACAAGGATCCTGTGCCGCGGCTGCTCGCGGCGCTGCCGCAGCTGCCGCTTTGGTCGACGTACCTGCGCTACACAGCGAACCTCGTGGTCGGCCGTTACAGGTGCACTTCCGGTAGAGCACCGTACCGGAGTGCGTGAAGCACGGTGTGTAGTGGTGCAACGCAGGAACGAGCTGTTGCGCGAGACGGGTGCTGTGCTGCGGCTGCGTGCATCGCTGGCGCTGCCGGTGCTGCGGTCGGCGCCACACCTGTGCTGCACGGTCAACCTTCTCCTTCGGCCTGATGTTTGCACGGATCTGTGGCGAGGGCGCACTACTTCCAGGTCCTTCAACTTGCAACGGGAGCTCCGCCCTCATCACTCATACTCACCATCAGCACGCCCCCCACCCCCCCTCAACGTGCCGCCCCCTCTCGCAGTCGGTGGCTCAAACATCACCCCGACACGCTGGGGCCCATGTTCAACTATCTGATGGGGGGGTTCCAGACGCGCGACTGCGCCGCCGCGGCGGCGACGGCGATAAAGCAAGTCTGTCACAACTGCGCGGCGCTCATGGGGGAGCCCGCGCTGGCCCTGTACGACCACTTGCAGGCCGCCAAGGCAAACATACAGGTGAGTGAGTCAGTGAGTGAGTGAGTCTGTTACAATTGCGCGGCGTTCATGGGCGAGCCCGCGCTGGCCCTGGAAGACCACTTGCAGGCCGCCAAGGCAAATATACAGGTGAGTGGGTGAGTGAGTGAGTGAGTGAGTCTGTCACAACTGCACGGCGCTCATGGGTAAGCCCGCGCTCGCCCTGTATGACCACTTGCAGGCCGCCAAGGCAATTATACAGGTGAGTGAGTCAGTGAGTGAGTGAGTCTTGGGAGTGAGTGGGGCAGCAAGCATTGCTGGTGTGTCCGGCACCATGGCCCTGTGAGACCACCTGCAGGCCGCCAGGGCCAACATACAGGTGAGCGAGTGAGTGAGTGAGTCTGGGGTTTGAGTAGTGCAGCAAGCGTTGCTGGCGTGTCCGGCAGCAGGCATCGGTCACGCATGGGTGCTTGTCTTCACATGTGTGACGCAGCACTGCGCCGCTCGTGGTGGGGAGTCTCAGCTCGTCAGTGCGCTCCCGCTTGTAGTTGAGGCGACAAAGGCAAGATGTATCGCCGCTATGTGTCTCAAGTCGCTTGATTTTAAGAGGCGGTTCCAGCTGCCACCCCCCCCTTACCCCCCCCCCCTCATCCCACTCTGTCCCCCTCGCCCCCCCCCCCCCCCCCCCCCCGCGCAGTTCCACGACGAGATAGAGATACTGGAGGGCCTGTGCCACGTCGCGAGCGCGCTGCCGCTGCAGACGGCGCTCCCCGCGCTGCACCGCATGGCGGCGCCCATCGCGGCGGGGCTCTCGGCGCCGCCGTCGCTGCGCGGCGCGCTGCAGGACCTCGACCGCCTCTGCGTCCTCCTCGAGCACGCGGCGCCGGCGCTCGGCGCGCACGACGCGCACCCCGCCGTGGCGCTGCTCAGCGGCGTCTGGGCGGCGCTCGACGCGCTGCCGTCGCGCTGGCCCGAGAGCGCCGCCCTTGCCGAGAAGCTGTGCCGCTGCCACAAGCACGCGGTGCGCGCGGCGGGCGCGGCGCGCGCGGAGCCGCTGCTGGCGCCGCTGGCGGCGCGCGTCGCGCGCGCGTTCGCCGCGCCGCCGCACCACTCGCCGTACCTGTACTGCGCGAGCGTGTGCGTGGGGGTGTTCGGGGGGGACGCGCGCCTCGCGCCGGCGCTGGGCGGCGTGCTGGTCGAGATGAGCGGCGCGGTGTTTGCGATGATGGCGGGGGGCTTGCCGCAGGTGCGTGCGAACACGCGTGCGCGCACCGTGCGTTGAGTATGGAGGAGCAGGTCTGCTGCGCCGCCTGATGCGGCCGTTCTCCAATGCATTGAGTATGGAGCGGAAAGTCTGTGCTGCTGCCTGTTGCTGCCGTTGCGAGCTGCTGGCGGCAAGGCCTGATGTCATCATCGCATCGTCACTGCGATGACGGCTGGGCGCAGTTGCAGCAGCAGTCGCTCTCCGCCGTCGCTTGTGTGCGCGCCGCAGTGGCCGATCGGCAGTACCTCCGTCAAATCGCTGCCTCAGTGACAATGACTTGCACGCCTCCTGACCCCCCCCCCCCCCCCCCCGCCTCCCCCTCACCGCTGCAGTTAGTCGCAAATCCCGACGTCGTAGAAGAGTATTACTACCTGCTGGCGCGCTTCGTGCAGCACTGCCCGCGGCCGCTGCTGGAGGCGCTGCTGCTGCCCGACGCCATGCGGCTGGCGCAGCTCGGGCTGCAGCTGCAGCACCGCGAGGCGCACTCCGGGGTGATGCACTTCTTGGGGGAGGTGAGGGCGCACACGGACAATGATTATGTTGCATGTCACTTCGCGGTTTCGTGTTACAGCACACTTTTGAAGCTCTTTGTGCCTGATGATGTTGAAGACGGGCACGCTCAGCCTTTGCCCAAGGATGTTGCGCCGATTCTTCAAGCCTTTGTCGTCCCCAGAGCAGTTTTGGTGTGTTTGATTGGAGTTAGGGCTAGGGTCAGGGCTGGGCAGGTCCCACCTGCCAGCCTTTGCAGTGCCCATTTAAGCACGCTTCATTGAAGCGCATCCAAAAGTTTATGTGGGCGCACGCGGCTCCTGCACTGCCGTCTGCTGCCGCCACACACGCATCCCCTCGCGCATCAGTCGTCGACGCGCCGCGCATGAACCCGCTTCACCTTCCCCCTGCTGCCGTTGCGCCGCGCCGCTGCGCAGTTCGTCGACCTCGGCACCAAGGGCCGCGACGCGGAGCAGTACCGGCCCGCCGTCGCCGCCGTCATGGGCGCGCACGGCGAGCCCATCATACGCGTCCTGCTTGAGCGCATCATCTCGCGCGACGCGCCCGCGTACGCGTCCGATGACGGCAACGGCGGCGGCGGCAGCGGCGGAGGGGGCGGAGGCAGCGCGGCCGGCAACGGCGGCGGTGGCGGTGGCGGCGGCAGCAGCGCCGACGAGCGGGGGGTGGGGGGGAAGAGCGTGGTGACGCTGCTGTGGCGGCTGCGGCGGCTTAACGTGCAGTGGCTGCGGCAGTGGCTGGAGGGCGCGGTGGCGACGGCACCGCCGGCGGCGGCGCCGCAGGTATGCTCGCTGCTGCGCGCCCGTATTGAAATACATGCTAGCCTGCCAGTTACTTGGTACTCTGCTGCAGCCGTGTGCCAATCCTTGCTGGTCGGTGCCATGCAAGCAGTGCTGCACACGCTGCTGCCTCTCCCAGACTCTTTGCACGAACTTCACACTCTGTAAGGCCTGTGCCCCGTTTGTTCATGAAGAACCAACTGCTGCAAAGCACGTGTTGAGCCAATGTGGTCTGGTCAGCAGTGCCAGATCTCTTACATTCGCCTGTCATCATGGTCGTCATACTTCACGGACACGGTACGCAGCGCTGGTACATGAAACGCACCCAGCATCAGCGATGCTCATGAGCCTGACTGCCGTGGCGTGGTGCTCTGAACTTTGCAAATGCCAAGCGACCTCCGCGCATGTCCCAGCTACTGCAACGCCGCGCCGACGCGATCGCCACGTTTCAAAGCAATGCCCTTCATCACGCTGCTCTCGCCGCGCCGCTGTGCGCTCCGCTGCTGCTGCTGCTGCTGCTGCAGGGGGCGGCGCTGGTGGATGCGGCGTGCGCGGAGGGCGCCACGCGCGACAGCCTCAGCGACGTGATGCGGCGCTTCGAGCGCAGCTGCGCGTTGCATGCGCGGCGCGGCGCGAGATGAGGCAGCGGCGGCGGCGGCGGCGCGGTGTGTTGTGTGTGTTATTACGGGGGTTTGCAGCTCACCAGTATGGGCACAACCCCCCATGTGTTCCTCTCCCGGGGGGGAGGGGCTGTACATTTCGGGGGAGGGGGCGCGCACGGCGCGGCGAAACGGCGCAGGCGCCAGCAGCACAGATCACAGATGCATACAATCACAGGCTTCAAGGTTCAGTTATGCCTGGCGTGAGGCTTCATTTGGGTCGCTCCTCCTGTCTTCTTCGTACACTAGTGCATGATTACTACTGCATACCTGTTTCAAGATGCGTCGACAAGGTTTGAGAACGCCGTTTGCAACCGATGACGCACATGTTGGCGTCTACTGCTCCTTCGAAGCACATGCTCACATCATGTTTGTGCTATGAATCGTGTCCATGCTTCGTGCAATGTGAAGTGCAGAAGGACGGATCGTGATCGTTGAACAAACTGCGACTGTACAAGCTTGATCATGGTGATTCTCAGGAGCTCTTCTGCATTCTTCAAGTGTGAGTTGATGACACGATGAGATTCAGTAAAAGCTGTATGGTGACGCACTACCATCAACACCCGATGCAGGCGCTTTCAACGCCACGAGTCAGGATGTCTGACATAATGAGAGCTGTGGCACACAGCATCAGACCTGCGCGCCCAGAGTCTCCGGAAACTCCGCAAATGGCAGGCAGGAAAATTTGGCCTACCAGCTCCTTTGACAAACTTCAGCTCAAAACTCCAAGCCGAAGAAATCAGATCAAAGCCTGCGTAGGTCAGTTTCGGCTCCGATGCGATGCTTGCAGTGCCGTGAACCGCCATGTGATGATCGCAGTGCATGTGTGCGTGCATGCACATGTACCAACTGCCACTTTCGCCAACTGCCATTTCGTCCCCCCCTTGCGGGCCTCCCCTTGCTAAGAATATGCATTTCAAATACATCAGGCTTCAACCTGATCAGTCCATTGCATGGACAAACAGCTGTGACTCGAACAATATTGCATATGCCTCCTGTAGTCGAGCGTAAACTGGAGTCGAGCGTAAACCGCCTACTTTAGTTATCATGTTGGTGCCATACTCACTGTGTTATAGGTGACCACTGGCACGCCGGCCACCATGGTGCACACCAATGACTGAGGCATGCCACACGGCGTTCGACCTGGCAGCCATTACAACATGCAGAAGATGAAACGAAAAGATGTTGGGGTTTCAACGAAAGCTACAGTAACTACGGCGCATGACTCCATGCAAGTGAAATTGTGTATGTGAAATGGTATTTCGTCAAGAAATGCGCAACTCAAGACAACTCTCTGTGCGCACCATTGCAGGCAAAGTAGATGCAGCACTTTTTGCAGCAAGAGCTGATGCAAAATGTTCCCAGTTCTCACATTGATGCAGTGCACTGCGGCGTTCAGTCACTGTGGCAGCAGTGGCTTTGGATGCGGCTGATATATGCACGACGCTTTTTTCCCAGCCAGCTCAGACCACTCGCCTCTTGCCGCCCCTGCTAATCCACCAACAGACAAGTGCATTCTTACCCCCTCATGTTCACGTTTATAAAGGCACGCACGTGCTCATAAATGCGGAACACATGTAGCACCTGTGACACCAACGCATCCGAATGGAGTTTGCATGCAAGTAGCAAGCATTTCAGCCACAGGCTGCACAGCAATGCATGTGAACTGCCAAGCACGAAATGGGCAATCATGCACAAGGCCGTCGGCCGGCGCTCATTGATGCCAGCGTGGCTGCTGGACCCCTGAGGCTGAGACAACCACGCTTACAAAATGGATGATCGATGGAATCTGCACCTGACCCTTGGAATCTGCACCTGACCCTTCTCACACAGCACCAGGCAAAAGCGCCAATGCGGTCGTCCACATGAGTCACACAAAGAGCATTTAAAAACAAAAGGGACGAACTTCCTGTGGGTATAACCAGTATTTTGTGACCAAATGGCCGTGGGGTGCAAGTCAGGACGAGTGCCACTGTGACGCACTGCCTGAGCACTGTCGCATGGTCTGTAAGGTTTTTTTTGCAAAGGTGTCCATCAGGGTTCAACGCATACCTTTTGTGTCATGCATTGGCACCGTGCAAACAGGCACCCACTGGCACTTCAAAAAAGTTTTTGAGAATCCAGCGCCCAGTCTGAGTGGTGCACCCTACTGTGGTGGTGACACGAAGAGTTCTGCAAAGCGTGCTCTCGGTACAGTACAGCGTTGTTGCCAATTTGGGTCGGATTGCCTATGCGTCATCGCCAGCGATGCAGGACGCAGCGCGCTTCATCATGGCTCGTTGGCGTGCGGCACCTGACAGTATTGCATTGGAGGAGTAGAGGCCACTGAGATTTGACAGCCCAGCCCGGTTAAGAAGATCGCCGATACGGGCAGCGTGCACATACACTGCAAGCTGACGTCTGTTGCCAGTGTCCGCCGCGGTCAGGTTTTCAGGTTTCTTTATAACTGCAACGGCTGAAGTTGATGCGGGTCGCTGGGCGCTTTGGTGGCCAGAGGCTGAAGCAGATACGCTGCGCTGCTGCCGGGCTCCGTCGCTGCTGCTGGTCGGAGTGTCGTGCTTGGATGACTGATCACGTGGCCACATGAAGTTGGCATTGGTGTCCATGCGCTGCTTGGGCGCTTGTTCCTGCTCAGCAGACGTTGTGAGTCTCGTCAGCGCAGGGCAAAATGACTTCATTCAGTGAACCTGACATGCATGCATGGCAACGGAAAGGCTATGTATACAAACGTGAGCAGATGATGTCACTCTCGACCAGATATGTCAGTTGCGGCAGATCCAGGTAGAAATTGGAAGTGTAATCGTGTCCGTTACGCTGCAACTCCGTTCAAAAGTACGGTCTGGATCTGATATAAATTGAAGTCCTACCTGAAACTGTCAGTGAAACAACAGTAACTTCAAATGTTAAATTGTTCGATGCGCACGGTATGGTAGATTCTGGAGTCAAGGTTGCGCTCAGCACGCCTCGTGCTGTGCCAGGGTGTTTGGCTCTGTAAATGGTAAGAGTCTCCGGCACGAGTGCACTGTGAGTGTAGCTTGCTGGCGTGGGAGAAGTGCTGGCAGTGCAAGTCAAGTGCTGTTCAGGCACTCTTGGAGCTGTACACAGCATATCGTTCATTGAGATGTGGCATAGATTATGCTTCATAAAGCGTAATTTATCGGCATGCCATATCAGGCGTACAGGACCTCAAATTCTTTGAAAGGGAAACAGGGCATTAAACTTCAACGTGCATTCAAGAAATGCAAGGGCGATGCATGCAAGCAATGAAGTTGATTGTTGCCAATAGTGCATGGATTGTACGGGTCATGAGTGAAGTGACTCGCGAGTGACTCACTCCTATAATCCGCCTGAACGCGCCATGCGGACTTGAAGATACGAAACAGTTTTCTGATTGCCAGATGCTGGCATGATGCTTTTCATCAGAGTGGATGTCTCGGAAACATTAAGCCCCGTTGATTTATGACATTGGGCTGGCACTCGTACCCCTCGATCTACTGAGGCCAATGCTGTCTGACTTGATGCTGGCATGTTGCGATAGAGCTGGTACGTTGGGATAAAGAGTACTGCCGTATCAACGCATGTGCCCGCAAAGCTGGGATGCCGATCAGGTAGGTGTAAATGCTGCGGAAGAGGCAAGCAGCTCTACTTTTCAGACGCAGAGGCTTCAATGCTGAAGAGGGAAATGATTACCGTTGCCCTTCGGTACGCATAGTCGCCCTTCCACAGACATGCTCACCGCATTGTACATGGACGCATTGCGCACCCACTGTCACGCTAACGACAGTTTATGCGTATTGTGAACATGCTTGATGTTATGTGCCAGTAGAGCAGTGAATGACATGGTAAGGAAGGGTGCTCTGGCTGCTGTGGAATTTGGGGCAATCTCACTACTGACTGACGTCAACGTTGAGTCAATGGCGTCCCAATGACATCACCAGTAATGGTCGCAAGGCTGAGTGCTGACGATCGTGAGCCAGGCGGACCAGCTGAACTGGCAGCTACTAATGCGGGTGCGCGATCTGAGGAGGTGTTCTCACTGGTGCATCTGCAGTAAATGCCATCGTCACCAGTTGGCACAAACAGCAACGCACTGGAATCATACCACATTTCTGGGGTCAGCAACCTAGCTCTTCGCTCACCTCCGAGTCCTCGACCACTGGCATGTTAGTCGTGGTGTGAACTCAAATGGTCTTGAGGTGCATGCCCGCCAACACTCTCAAGTTGTGAAGTACTGGAGCTCCGGACGAGTCTGGCATTGCTGCGCAGCACAAAAACAGAAAAGCAGCGCGATCACACGGGGAACAATGCAACACAATCAGGCTCACGACAAAGTGATCAAAGCAACGTCAAGCAGCAGCATTGGGACTCTATTGCCAGCCTGCTACTATAGTATACCGTCATGCAACAATGACTGGCTGAGATGGCTACATTCATCTGGCAGCGGTATTGGCATCGGCTATCTGCATACATGCAGCTGCACGTATGAAAATTGCTACCGCTACCATATTTGAATCAGCTTCTTTTGTTTCCTTGGGGCCAGTCTTTCAAATTATTGGCTTTCTTCCGGCTTGGGGAAGTTGGTGTATGTATGCATATCATGTTTTTCCCCCATGTTACTGACCCTGTCGAGTATAGAGGACGGCCATTTTTATAACGCACACGTCATCAAGTGCGGCACCAGCACTGATGCTATTACTGAAGTACTGTCGTGTAGAGCAACATGCCACAGTGCAATTGTGTTCGTGCACGCCTGGCGGCAGGCCCAGCAACTCGCATTTTTCATGCGCCTAAGGGACTGACATTGAGCAACTTAGCACGCAATCCTTCACATACCTGCATGAAAGTCTGCTGCCACAACCCATGGCGTAACAACCACCATCTTGCCATTGGCGATCGCTGGGCGCACGGCGTTCAAATCCTCGGCGGACACTGGTTCAACTCGTTCGTGAACGTCATTCTGAAGGTCCTGCGGGTAGGTCAGCATCATCACTTCCTGTCCGGGCGCATCTGTATAGCGCTCTGGCAGCAACCTGAAAGAGTCGCCGGCGGGACCTGCGTTCACCAGACAATGTGCCATTCCGCAGGCAACGGCAAGATCAGTGGTATGTGCTTGTCTAAATGCTGTTGCCATGGAAGCGCAGTCCATGCCAACCAGCAACACAATGTCATGTTTCAGCAAAGAAACGCCAAAGGTACAAAAGTCTAATGACATAGAAGTATGAAAGGGGTCACCGCAGATCTCACATCCAACGCAGGCAACAGATGCCGTGCAGGCCTGCATTGGAGACATTTTCAGGTACATATTCAAGGTATGAAACACTGACCTTCCAGGAAAATGTAGTCATAGCCAGGGAAACTGGCCTTGAGCTTCAGCTGTTCTCCAAATGCGCTGGCCTCCACCATGCGGCCGTCTTCGACCCAGACACGGGTAGCACTCATTATTAACCCCCGCTCGATGCCCTGCTCATTGGTATAAATGCCAACGCGAAAGGCAGTGCCAATCACTTGAACCCCGTCCTTACAAGGTCGTGTGACCGTGCTGACTCTCCCATACAGTGCCTGGAGCGTGTCCGCGTCAACTAACTTCAAGTTGGGGTAGCACGATGGTGAGCCTGCGTAACCGAGGCAACAAATATATGCAAGGAAAGAGTGCCAGAGGCAATCACGAGCTTGGTAGCAGGACAACGAGTGAAAATGCCAGACCATCTTTTGCTCACGGATGCTGCACAGTGCGCACCAGTGCGTGACAGGTCTGCTGTTATGTATGTCTCATGCGCGCTCACAAGGGAAGGCGAGAATGGTGGCAGCTACTAGTGCTTTGTCCAGTACCGCGGACATGATCGACAACATGCGCTCGCTGAAGCACTTGTGGAGGGTTCGGTGCGGTGCCGTCCATAGCAGCAGCTGCATGCCTAGCAATCACAGCCGTTACGGTGTGCAGTGTAGTGACACCCCTGCCGCTGAGGCATTCTATCACCGTTTCGTGGCGAGCTGCAGCGCAGAGGACTTGATAAGTTTTATGACCATGCAATCACCTGGAAACAGTTTTCTGAGCGCTATTGCAGCAGTCATGGTAGAAAGTAGTTCCACACTCAATGTGGCATCGACTGTCTGCAGCGCTTCCGTTGTGGCGGCGTGTTTTACTGCTGCAACCTCGGCAGGTGTCAGACAGTCCCACTTTTCCTGCGGCACAGACCTGAAAAAATCCTCAACTTGAGCCTCAGAGGTCATGCGTGCTGTACCACGACGACACGCAGGGACTGGTAAAACACAGGCAGTCGTGCTGGAAGTGAGGACGCTGGTGGTTTTTGATGTCTTCTTCTCAACAAGCAAGCACTCGCCTGCTGGGCCTGACGAGGCCATAGAGAGCCGTGCTGTGGTGCTGATGGAGCCTCAATCAAAACAGTGGGCGTGATGCTGCTCGTTCGTGGGACGACGTATTTATTCTAAGGCTTTTTCCCCTTTTTGGGGGGCAATTCGCGATGCCAGATGCCGTCTAATTGCACGCACATAAATCAGGGTTGGGGCATGCGCAGGGCAACTTTGATGAGGTGTCAGCTATTCAGTCCGTGCACGGCCTTCACGTCTGCATGGACAATGGTGAGGGGAGTCAGCATGCACCGCACTTGAACAAGTTAAAGTCTCCATGTTGCATTCCAGGTTCTACCGACTCCGTGCTGAAACACACCAATAGGCTGCAGCTACGCTCAGCGCATCTGTACACACGGCGCCGCTGCACCACGCCTGATGCGCCTGCGCCCTGTTACTTGGAAGTCCAGGCATGTACCCGCTGGCTACATCTGGCACACTGTTGAACTCCTTGTGCTCCCTCCTTCATTCTGCGCCAGGCTGTGCCTATTTGGCAGCGGCGGCGGCAAGTCTGCGCTGGTGCGGCTGTGGCTGCGGCTGCTGCTGCCGGCAAATGAACTCGCAAGCGAAGTGTGCGCTGCAGTACTTGCAAATCTGCGTGGAACACAGTTGCTGACTCTTGTTGAGTAGCGGCAATGCTGAGCACTGCTTACACCTGCACCATTGCAGGAACCTGTTGAAGCGCCACGCACGTGCAAAGCGATACTTGTATTGCACATGGATGTCCTAGGGGACATGTAGTCAGGGCCAAAGTGGTTTTGGCGGCAACGCTTTAGCGCTTTTCAAGCAACGGCCGTCGTTCTAGCTCCAGTTGCAGTTTGACTGCAGGCAACTTGCAGGTACAGGGGAACATGTTGCGCAGTGTCAACAAGGACTGGAGCAGACAAGGAACTTTTGCCGGTCTCTGCGAATGATCAACAACAAGGAAATTTTGCCGGTCTCTGCGAATGATCAACAACAGCAAACGTGCGCAATTTTCTTGCTCATGGCCACAGCAGCAGGACACACTTAACACTGTATGGCTCAGAGAGACATTGCACAAGCCGCATCCCATTAAAAAGCAACCTTCCCTGGGCAAACAAGTGTCACGCTGCAAATGCCTCGCGCGCAAAGCTCAACACCGCTGCTGCCAGCTCTGGGCTGCCGCTCCTGACGGTGACGTCAGCCGAGCGCCGCTGTGGCCACAGCTTCACGTGCACCAGCGCGGGCACCGCCGCTGCGCCGCTTGCGGGAGTCCACGTGCCAGCCCAGATGCCCTCCATGGTCGCTGCATGAAAACGCGATCGACACAAACATGACGTGGGTTTGCCAGTGACTTGGGTGGTGGCGGTGAGCAAGCAGAGTAACATGTGCCCTGCAGCAGTGGAATCACAGGCACAACAGAAAAGCGCTGACGGGTTGGTAAAGGCTCGCCAGCACAGGTGCGCAGCGTTGGCTGCACTTCAAGACCACCCCTGCGCTCGCCCTTGTCACTGAAAACTTTGTGACTCTCCCTGCCGGCAGGGTTCCAAAGCCACAGCGCTTGCACCACGAGCTCCCTAAACTGTAACATCACGAGCCGCTGCGCCCTCATTTGCAACTGTCGGACGACGGCGCAATCTCTGCGCGCCACACGACGATCGCTGCCTCACCTGCGATGAGCTCCACGGAGTGGAGCCGCAGGCCGGGCGCCGCGGTGAGCCGCTGCGACGCCGCCTGCAGCGTCGGCAGCGCCGGCGCCGCGCAGCCCGCAGCAGCGCGCTCCTGCAGGCCGCCGCCGACCCACGCGCGGCCAAAGTCGGGCGTGGCGATGCGCAGCGGCGCGAGGCGCGCGCCGCCGAACGCAAAGTCTCTCGGCGGCGGCGGCGGCAGCGCGCCGCTGCCGCCGCTGCTGCCGCCGCCGCCGCCGCCGCTCAGCAGCGACATGAGGTCGTCGCCGGCGCCGCCCGCGGAGTGCGGCTGAGGTGCGGCGGGCGGTCCGGCAGCGGCGGCGGCGGGCCCGTTTGCCGCCGGCGCAGGGCGCGGTGATGTGCCGCCGAAGTCCAGCAGGGGCGCGGGCGAAGGCGCCTGCGGGGGGGTCTTGCGCGCTCCGTCCCCCCCCGACGCTCCCGCTGCGCCCAGCGCACCGAGCGCTGCTGCTGCTGCTGCTGCTGCTGGTGGCGGATGCTGCTGCTGCTGCTGCTGCTGCTGAGCCGACGCAGGCGGCAGCGAGGCCGGCGTCTCAAAGCTCATCATATCAAGCAGGTCCATGGACCGCGCAGGCTCTGCAGGCACGCTGGATTGCGGCGGCGGCGGCGGCGCCTGCTGCGGCGACGCAGTGGCGTCGCCGGCAGCAGCGGCAGTGGCAGCGGCTGCAGCAGCCCTGGTGCGCACAGGTCTCAAGCGCGACACGCCTGCGCCGCCGCCGCCACCGCCGCCGCCGTTGCTGCTGCTCAGCCCCAGCCCTCCGAAGAGCGCTGCGGCCTGCCGCTCGCGTTCAAGCTCTGCGGCAGTCTTCTGAGGCGCCGCGGGCGCTGGCGGCGACGCGGCAGCGGACGCCCTGCTGCTGCTGCTGTAGGGGCTGGAGGCGGCGACAAGCGACTGCGCGGGGGGCAGCGCTCCGGCGGGCTGCTGCGGAGGACAGCGCGCGACATGACACGTGTTCGATCAGCAGCTCGCATCCATTGATTGACGTGTCTTGTGTTGTGACGAAAGACAAGGTGGACTGGCTGCTGCGATGTCCTATTGTTCGAGACTATGATGTGCGCAAGCAGCGAACGCCGTGCAGTTTGTGATTGCGACATGGCATTGAGATGGGGGACCAGGCGTACAATGGGTACTTTTTTGCAAGCCCCCGGGGGAAGTTGGCAGTGTGCCAAATCACATCTCGTGCTGACAAACAGCCAACGAGTGTTGGGCGCAGCTGCAGTAGAGGCGATAGCTGGTAGGCACAGTTGAAAGCCCACCCACCTGCCCTTCTTGCACTGAGGGGGTAGGGTACAGGCGAAAAAAGGGGGGGGGCATTTGGAGGTGCTGGGGTACCCAGGTGGTTTCGCCCCTAGCTCCTTGCCATTTAGTTCCCTTTCCCCCGCAGCCAGCAAGCGACAATACATCTGTGTTATAGTGAGTCATTTGCTCTGTTGTTTGTGCCCGGCCTGCTATCCCCCAAAGCTTGTAAAACCTCTTTAGTAACAGCTGTCAACGCTGGACCCCAGGCCAGCTCAGGCCTCACTGCGCGTACCACACAAATCAGACATGTGATGAGTGTCTGCATGTTTCATGTACTCATGCAGGTAGCGTCAGTTGTGCAGGGCCCCGAAATGGTGCAGCAGCCAACACGCCGGGCAACAAGGTGTGCTGCGCTATCCATACATGTCGTTGCACGCACTCATTGGCGGCGTGGCGGGTCGTGCGTGATACTCTAATGAAACTTGCAAATACCGCTTCAGTGAGACTGTCTCAGCTTTTAAGGATATTGTAATTTCCATCACGGTAGACGCGCCAGACAGTGGCTGCTGCCTAATCCTACGCCTATTTTATGGCATTGACCACAAAGCTCACCGTTGGCGCAGTGCCGGGCTGCTGCGCAGCAGCGATGACGGCCGCCGTGTGTCTGCCCCAGACCTGCGGTGGCGGCGGCGGCAGCGGCAGCAGCAGCAGCAGCAGTAGCAGCAGGCAGCAGTGAGCATCAACCAACAGGGTGGCACGAGGTGACCGTAGTGCATGTGCAGAGGTCTCCAAGCGTCATCACAGGTTTGCTTGCGATGTGAACGAATGCTGCCTGTCACAAACTGGGGCGCACCCAGCCCAGATAATGACCAGCATCAGCAACAGGATAAGCGTCGGACAGCAGCGCCGGCGGAGACAGCGGCAGAAGCTGCGGCGGCTGCAGCGTGCATAAGCACAAGTATAACGCGACAACGCTCACAACGGGCGTTGAGGCAGCGAACGGGGCAATCGTGGCAGTGCGCAGGCTCTGACCCCGCTAAAAAATCATCATGAATGCGTTGCTGAGCCATGCAGTGAGCTGATGAGGAGCAAGTGTAACAATGAACATGAAGAGCAACTGTTGCGCGCTGGCATAACGCCACGACATGACCTAAATCCCGCACTCCAGCTCTCACGTGCCACCACAGGCATTCCCATGTAAGCACACTAGACACCTGCGCGCTGGCCGCCCGCTCGACAAGCTACCTACCTCCAACTCAGCAACTTCAACAGCGACATGCCGTACCTGCGTGGCCGCCTTCAGGTTCGGGCGCGACTTGTAGCCGAAGCCGCTGCCGGCGCCGAGCGGCGGCGTGCCTGCAGCAGGCGGTGAGGAAGTGCTCGACGGCGGTTGAGCACTGTCACCGCCACCGCTGCCGCCCATGCCTGCAAAGAGGCCCTGGACAGAGGGCGGCACCGGCGACGGCTTCGCGTACGGCGCGAGCTGCAAGAACACGAGAGAGGATGCGTGATGCTCATGAGTCATTAGGGCAAGAACTGCTCGTGCAAACTGGCGAGACTCACAAGGCACAGAGCAGTCATAAACAAAATTGATAAGTCCGGCGACGGCTTGGCGTACGGCTCGAGCTGCAACAGAGGTTGCAACAGTGCGCGATACTTGTCAGTCAACATGCTCGTAAGTGGCGAGACTCATGAGGCACAGATCAGGGATAATGTGATGTGGTGTGTCCGGCGACGGCTTGGCGTGCTGCGCGAGCTGCAACAGCGGTTGCAACAGTGAGCGATGGTCGTGAGTCAACAAGGCAAGAACTGCTCGTGAGAGCTGGCGAGGCTCATGAGGCACAGATCAGGGATGAATCAAGTAATACTTGCTTGTATTCTCTAGGAATTAGAGGGCGATCATGGGTTTCATTGTCAGGTGTTTACAAAAAAACGAACTCACCTGTGACAGCTCTTGTTGAAGTTGCAAGAGGTTGGCTGAGGTCTAGCACTCTGCATCTGTTGTGACACCAGCGGACGCCCGCTATACAGCGGCGCTCAGAAACCAGCTGAGCGGCGCTGGTTCAAGGGTGCACTGCCAGCGCCGCCGTGCCTACACACGCAGCACAGCTCCCTCAACGGTCGGCGCTGACGATACAATTCGCATACAGGTCCATAAAACGTGCATGACTTGTGTGCATGAGCAGACATTGTTGATGAGAAAGAGGGGCTGTGCGCTTCATGTTGCAGTTCGATGTGGTGGTACAACAGCGGACGTGTGGCATTGCTCGGCAGCGCCGAGCAACGTGCTCAATTCATGGCGTGCTTTCAGCGCCGCATACGCACGTGCCGTAACGCCGCTGGGTGATGAACGGCGCGGCATGCGCCGCAAGCTGCAGGACGATATAGGGCACACTCTCTCTAATGTGTGTACCGCACATGCCTTCTGTAAAGTGTGTACCCATCTGCGTTTTGCAAGATGACCTCAATCAGATGTGATGCTGGGCGCGGCGTTGTGCACCAACACTTTGGTGCCGAACAACACTGTAAACCCTCAAGATTGGGCACCGGGGCCTGCCACTCAGAGGCTCCTCTCGGTTGCACTTGAAGCAGCCGCTACACGTCTCAGCCTCGGGTGAGTGGCACTGAAGCGTGCGGCCGCGGCGGCCCTGGTCCCGTGCACCGCTCCTCGACACAGCCAACCATAATCTGTTGAGAATGAATCCCTGCCCACACAGGGTACAGGTTCTGTATATACACCTGACCCTACCTCTAACCCGAACCACAGGGTACATATTTGACAGCGGATGAGCGCTGACGTACCTTAAGCGTCACGGGCGCGGCCGCGGCGCCCCTGTTGGGAGCCAAATTGTCATCATCCACGTCCAGAGGGGGGTTATAGGGGGCCGCGCCTGCATCCACGGCGCGCGCGACGTAGCCGTCCAGGAAGCTCAGGCTGTCGTCGACCTGCAGGTCTTCGCAGCTGCGGCGGTTGATAGAGACGAGCAGCATGGATGGCGTTAGTGAGCGAGTAGGTTGTGAGGTTCAGGGGCGACAGTTGTATGAAGGCACCATGAACTTTGCAGCTAAGGCGGTGTCCATGGCAGAAATGAGCAGCATGGTCGGCATCAGTGAGCGCATGGTCTGTCAGGGTTATGTGTGACGGTTTCATGAATTCACCATGAATTCACCTGCGAGTTTGATCCACTGAGCGTCATGGAACCAGCATTAGCGACCTCAGACGCCATCCAACCCTGTGCAGCCTCTTACACGGTGGGAACAGTCTCACACATGTAGTGGCACCGCACTGACAGCCAACGCCGACCCCGCAGCGCCGCCGCGGCATCACGATCACCACCAGGCCGCCAACCCCCCCCCCCCCCCCCCCCCCCTCCCCCCCTCGCGACACCCACACGCCGCGCGTCAAAACTACCCTCGTTTCAAGTAGGCACACGCCAGCAGCAGGCGAGGGACACCAGAACAGGGGGGGGGGGGGGTCGGCGTACCTGGCGTCCACCGGCAGTGCGGCGACCATGACGCCGCCGCGGCGCTCGAGCGCGGTGGAAAACACGATAAAAAACACGAATTATCATCGTGTTTTCCTGGTTTTGTTTTCACCAAAGGTCTCATCCACTGTGAAATACGCAGTATGTAGCATAGGAAGGCCAGCGGTCAGCGTACCTGGCGTCCACCGGCAGCGCGGCGACCATGACGGCGCCGCGGCGCGCGAGCGCGGTGAACTCGAGGCAGCGCTGCTGCAGGTCCGTCTGTTGAGAAGCGGACAGGTCCTCCACCAGCTGAGCCGTGCCGGCGGCGACGGCGCCGCGCTGCGCCGCCAGCTTCATGAGCGCCGTCACAATGTAGCCGCGCGTGCACGGGTCCTTGAAGGTTCTGCAGGGGCAGGGGGGCGGGGAGGGGGGGTCGGGGGGGGGAGGAGGTTGTGAGTCAGCGTCTGGCATCTGAAAGAGGGACCGGGTGGGAGAGGTGTGCGCAGCTGTTGCGTCGATAGAGAGCTTACAAATGCAGTGTGATGCTCCACGGTTCTGTTCGCCCTCTGACACTACCTTCAGCATATGCGCATGCCCCCCACCGGGACCGCGCCATCGCGCACAGCTATGCTTCTAGCCTGTCAGGGTCCAGCGCGACGTATGCAGATCGCCAGTTGGTATACTCACACACTTTGTTATATGATTTGATGGCTTGTCACCTACACAGTGCTCTACAATCTTTTGAAGCGGTTTCATGATGTTCTCAATTTTGAGTGCATACCGCCTCCAAAATCGCACAAGATCCATGATGAAGATATTGGATGCGCATGGCGCTTTAGCGAGCATGTCACGATCACGCCTTTCCGGCGCGACGTGCGCACTCTCGCCCCCAAACTTCAACGATTCATTGTACTCAGCTTCTGCATATATATACAGTACCTTCGAGGCACATAACACCTTTGTACCATTCTTCAGGATAATGTGGTGATACTCCGAATCTGGCATGCAGCCTCTCGGCCACCGTGTCCAGGTCGAGCGCGCGTCCGGCGCGACACATGCACACTCGTTTGTATACGTATATACTCATCAAATCTGAACTACACCGCCGTTTAAGGACAAGGCAACATCTATGATGATGACACGCACCCCCACCTGGACCGTGCCATCGCGCACAGCTCCTCGGCGAGCTTATCGGAGTCGAGCGCGTCTGGCGCAATGAACTGTATACGCACACACTTGCTCCAATCCGACCGACATTGCGTTGAAGGAAAGCAACGTATACACACACACATACACGTCTGGACCGCGCCATCGCGCGCAGCTCCTCGGCCAGCTTGTCGGGGTCCAGTGCGTCCGGCGCAATGCATGCACTCTCGTTTGCACACATATGCACTGCCACAGATTTGAACCACACCGTCTTTCGACAACAAAGTAGTTGAAGTATCTACGATGATGACATGCCTGGACCGCGCCATGGCGCACAGCTCCTCTGCCAGCTTGTCGGCGTCGAGGGCGTCCGGCGCGATGCATGCACCCTCGTATACATGTATACATAGTTCCTCCCATTTGAACAACACTGCCTTGAACCAAAAACGCATACACACACACACACAAACACACACACACACACACCTGGACCGCGCCATCGCGCACAGCTCCTCGGCCAGCTTGTCAGCATCGAGCGCGTCCGGCGCGAGGTACGCGTACTCGCCCAGCACCCACGCCATGATCTGCACGAGCCTGTCGGGCAGGCGCGGCCGCTCAAATAGCGTGGCCAGCGTCTCCACGGCGTCGCGGCGCAGCTGCACGCAGCAGAGGGTGCAAACAGTCCAGTGGTGGCTGGTGAGAGTGGCTGCTGTGCGATCCTGTTGTTCCCTATGACCCACTATATTCATACGTGAGGTTAACTTGTGCTCTCCTGGTGACCGTGAAGCAGTGCAGAGAGGAGTTGGCACGCGCGGCGCGGCCGAACGCATGTATGTGTGCAGCCGTAGCGCGCACGGCTGTCGCGTGTCTCTCCAACGCGGGCGATGTCGGCGCATACGCGCACCGCTGATCCACATGTGTGTGGCTGTGTCATGCCTTTCAGGACACGCTGCGACGGAGAAAGCAGCCTATGCAAACGCCCAGATCTCAACCGCTGCTGACGACGACCAGCTTAGCAATACCACTGCCACAGGCTTGGGAACAGCTGCACCTCCCGGCAGCGGCGCACAGCGCAAGCGCAGTACCATCAGTAACAAAACCGTTACGTCGGCTATAACCGCACCTGCTCCGCGCCCTCCTCCTCGCCCTCGTCGCCGCCCACATTACAAACGCTGTTGACAATGCGCTACCAAATGCTTGACAACTGCAGCACCCCGCTGCACACTGCACGAGCACAGCATCATCAGTCATGAGACCATCATTGTCATCAAAGACAGTTACGGCGGCCGTAATTGCACCTGCTCCGCGCCCTCCTCCTCGCCCTCGTCGCCGCCCAGACCACAATCACCGCTGACAACAACCACGATAGCGATCACGACCACAGGCTCGGCACCAGCAGCGCCTCTCGGCGCACTGCGCGAGCACAGCACCATCGCCACCAGCAGCCATAAGAAAACGTGTTACGCCATAAAAGACTGGTACGCCAGCCGTAACCGCACCTGCTCCGCGCCCTCCTCCTGGCCCTCGTCGCCGCCCACATTACAAACGCCGTTGACAATGCGCTACCAAACGCTTGACAACTGCAGCACCCCGCTGCACACTGCACGAGCACAGCAGTCATTGTCATCAAAGACGGTTACGCCGGCCGCAACCGCACCTGCTCTGCGCCCTCCTCCTCGCCCTTGCAGCGCCCCGATCACAATCACCGCTGACACAACAACCAGCTCAGCAATTGCTACCACATGCTCGGCACCGCGGCGGCGGTGCACTGCGCACGCACAGCACCATAATGAGCAAGTCACGAAACCGTTACGCCGGCCGTAACCGCACCTGCTCCGCGCCCTCCTCCTCGCCCTCGTCGCCGCCCTCCGCGATGAGCTGCATGAGGTTGTGCGCGACCTCCGGCTGCACCAGGTCGCCCGCAAGGACGAAGACGCGTGCCATGACGCCCACGTACCTGCACGCACAGCGCGCGAGAGCACGGCGTATAGCGAGGGTCATGTAAGCAGCACGCAGGCGAACACGCATCAATGTACACGGACCGTGCAGCTGGACGCACGCGCTGCGATGCGAGTATACGTATGATCTCCGGCTGCACCAGGTCGCCCGCGAGCACAAACATGCGCGCCATCACGCCCACGTCCCTGCACGCACCGCGCGCGAGCACGGCTTGTAGCGGAGTTAGCAGGCGTTGAGTTGAGCGCAATGCAAGCGGTCGGCGCACACTCTGAGGCGGTGGGCGGCGCGCGGGGGAACGCGCGGCAGTGCACACGAACCCCTGAAGAAGGATACATTATGCATGTGCGCCGCAGTGTAAAGGGACACGTGCGGGATCATACCCAAGCATGCACACCTGCTCAGCGTGCGCGCGCGGCGTAGCGGATGGGCGCAATTGAAGCGGACAATGCGCAGGAACCCTAACCCTAAGGCGCTCGCGCATCGTGTTGTGAGGGCTTTGCGCGTGCCGCAGCATTCAGAACAAAACATTGCTTGAGCACACAGCATTGCGCAACTATACGGGCATTCGCGCGTTTTGAGAGGACCATTGAGCACTCTTTTTCAAGTACATACAACTTCCCTAGATATCTGCGCAGACGAAACACCAAGTCAGACAAACACAGCGGCGGCGGCGCAGTAGCTGCACCAGCGCCGCAGCAGCGTCCCGCACAACAATCCATACGAACAACACAGTGATGACGCGCAGCAACCACAGCCGTGAAGCGTAACGCCCGACAGCAGCTGAGCACTGATGACTCACCAGCTGCTGCTGGGCGCGAAGCGCTCCGCGCACTGCGTGATGCGCTTGGCCAGGTCCGCGCGCCAGAACGTGTCGCCGGCGCCCTCCAGGAAGCTGCGCGGCGGAGACGGCGACGGCGACGGAGTTTGTTCTGAGCACAAGGGCGATGGCGAGAGTGAACCCCAACCCTAACTCATACAAGATAAATCCTAAACCTTCTGAGCACGCGGCTGGTGCGAATAAGGGGGCGATGCGGTGTTGCAAGGGGGCGAGCGCTGCTGCCAGAATCAGAGAGCTGCGCGCGCGGCGAAGACGGCGGCGGAGGCGAATTGGGGTGTTGCGCTGAGCGTGCGGCTAGTGCACATGACTAGGGGGGCGACGGTGTGTTGCCAGGCGTCGAGTGCGCATGACTGAGAGGGAGCGATGCGTTGCGAGCGCGCGATACCGCAGCACGTGTCACCCGCGACCTCGCCCCCCATGGGGGGCATCACTTCCTCAACTAAACGCGCCTGCACGACCTGTGCCGTGCTGCAGGGCGTGCACGCCGCACCAGCACCCACACTGATACAAACGCACAGAGTCTGTGAGCAGACCGAGCAATACAATAACCAAAAGAGAATTGTGGCGTGCGCAGCATCAAACACGGTGCCCGTGGCGCCCATCGTGAGCGGAATATATTCATGTCGGTGGAAGGCACTTGCGGCTAACCATCCCTTCTCACCTAGAGCTCTACGATCTTCTGATTCGTTTTCATTCATATACAGGGGTTAAGCTGAGCGCTGGTTACGAGCATCAATGGCCATGTGACGATGATCGCGTGCATCCATGCCGAAAGCGCTCCGCCCAAGGTCACTTGGAATGATCGGCACTGATGATGACGGCGATGACGGCGCAGTGCAGAACCAACACAAAACCCAAGAAATGCAATGGCTGCTGCGGATGCGGGTCAAGTTGGGCGCTGCGGCGCAGACTGTTGCTGGAGCACCCGTAGCACATCGAGGTCGCGGTGGTGCACTTGACGCTGCGGCGGTGTTCCAGAGTCTGCTTGAAGCCCTGAGAAAGTAACCTTTTTGAAGAGTTGCTGGCGAATTGACAAAGCTAACCCTAACCCTAACCCTGACCCAGCCATTCACGCCCGGCGGCTAGCCTGTGCCCTGGACGGCGATGCTATCATGTACATCACACATACGTGCGAAGCACTTGTGCACTGAAGAACGTGGGATGTACCATGCACCAAACGGAATCAGAACATACTTCTATACGACGGAACTGACCACCGTGGCAGAGTCGAACACCCAACATAGACCCCAATGCAGAAGTGCAGAACAAAACAAAACAGACTATTCAAGGATGAACGCTCACCTGAGGAGCTTCTCTGTGATGAACTCAACGTTCACGGGGTTGACCATGCTGTACAGCAGGTCCAGCGTGCGGCGCTTGAGGGTCTCGTCAGGGTCCTCCAGGCAGTCTATGACCGCCAGCTGATGCTCAGCGGCGTACTTGGGATGATCCTGTGAATGATAGCAACATCAACATAGTGCAATTTGAGTCGTATTGCAGTTTGAGTCGTATTGCAGTTTGAGTCTATCACCGCCAGCTGGTGCTCCGCGGCGTACTTGGAATGATCCTGCGCATCATAGCAAGATCACGTTTCATGTTGCAGGTTAAATTTATCACCGCCAGTGCGGTATCGCAGATTGCGTCTGTCACCGCCAGTGCGGACGAAGCGGCATCATCCTACAGATGGAGTCCATCACCGCCAGCTGATGCTCAGCAGCGTACTTGGGATGGTCCTGCGCACGATAGCAAACTCATCATAGAGAAGTTTGAGTTGATAGCACAATCATTGTAGTGCAGTCTGAGTCGATCACCGCCAGCTGGTGCTCCGCGGCGCAACGATGGCAAAATGATCGTATTGCAGTTTGTAGGTACACGCGCTGTCCAGGGCTGGCGCGACATACGTAGTGTACGCCAGTGCGCTTCCTCCTTCGGTCTGCTACTGCCGGGTACAATGCTGCGCCACAAGCGGCATCACTGCTCGAGGGAGAATGAGATCTGCACGAAAATCCGATGCGTCATAGAGAGCTGGTGCTTACTAGACTGTTGTTGTACGCCGTCAGAGGTAGCCATCAAGTTGACAAATACAACAGTGAACTGATGCCAGTCGCGTGCTGCTAGAAGTTGATCATTCGTAGTCTGTCAATCCCGACGAGTGTAACTGCCGTGACCAGCAAGCGCGCACGCCGCATGAGCATGTAACCGCCAATGCGCCAACAAGAGCCACACCCACAAAACAACAAGAAACAAGAACAAAAAACACCAAGACACACCTTGACAATGGCGGCGAGGCCCGTGACGCCGACGTACTTGAGGTTGTGGTTGTCGCTGGACAGGAAGCGGCTGATGCTCGCTGCCGCCAGGTCCAGCAGCGACGGCTCGGGGTAGATGGTCGTGACGGTACGCACGCACTCGTACACAATCTGCGGCGCCGTCGCGCATTATGACGATCGGTGGCAGCGTGAGCAGCAGCAGCGGCGGTGCGCGCGCGCATAGGGAACACGCCTCGAAATGTTCATGTACTCAAAGACTGTAATAAGAATGGTGTTATATATACAAGTGCACGATCTGCGGTGCCGGCGCGCGTTGCAGCGGTTGGTGGCAGCGTCAGCAGCAGCAGCAGCAGAGGCAGAGGCAGTGCGCGCATGACGTTTTCGTGTGCTGGCACTTTGCGGCCGGCGGCGTGAGCAGCAGCAGCAGCGTTAGTGCGCGCGCACGCGGACCACGCCTTTAAATGTGTACTTCGAAGCTTGTACTTTTGCAAAGACTAAAATGGAATGGTATCATATAAACGTGCATTGCAACGTGACGGCGGTCGGCGGCGTAAGCAGCAGCAGCGGCGGTGCACGCGTGGGACGTGCGTTTAGTGTGTTGGCACTCTGCGGGGAGCGCGCCGCGTGTGCCATAGGCACATGTATAGTTCTATTCTTCAAGCGAACGATGCGGCAGCGAGGTTCTGGTGCAATAGCAACTTCAGCACACTCGAGTTTACTGGCGGCTACTGATACGATACTGAAGAAGAAAGAGGAATGACCAGCGCGTTTGCACTGCACCAGTCTGAGTTGCATGCGGCCAGTTGATGCCAGGCCTGTTGACGCCATTTGACGCAATGCGCTGATTGCAAACGCGTCGGTGCAAACGCGCCGTCCAATCGCCTTGCACCTGATTGTACAGACGCACTTGTTCCATGGTCAACGCGCGACTTGTAGCCTTCCGTCGCCAATGGATCGCACGCTCCTTCGAGAGCGCGCAGTTGGTGAGAGGTGCAATACGCGACGTCATATGCGGCTCGGCTGCAGCAGGCGCTACGCAAAAAGGCAAGAAACACAGCTGTAGGTGCAAAAGTCAAGTAGTCAAAGTAGTCGTGCGCGCGTTTGACGTGCAGCACCGCTCAACCAGGTCCTTAGGCGATGCCCATCTTGCAGCGCGCAGCAGACAAGTCGCTGCGCGCACTGTGGACGGCAGCAATCTGAGCACTACCACAAAGCGCAGAGACTCACCGCATAGCCGACGTTGATGCCGGTGTCGGCGCGCCGCTTCAGCACTGCGTGCACACCCGCCGCTTGACACTAAACAACAGGCGTTCCAGACACGCAGTGCCACGTGGAAACCGCGTACGCCTACTGACGACGGCGGGAGGCTGAGGCGCTGCCACAACGAGCAGAGACTCACCGCGTAGCCCACGTTGATGCCCGTGTCGGCGCGCCGCATCACATCGCGCAGCACCTCGTAGATGCCCTCGCTGGCGGCGCGGTCCGCCCTGCCGAGTATGGCGAGCACCTGCGGAGCGCGCGCGAGCAGTGCACAGCAGGGGTTTCATGAGCAGCGTAGTGCACGGCAGGGGGCTTCATGAATAGCATGACGCCTTATGCGGTGGTCAGTGCTTTGAGAGCTTCACCCAGCCATACATGAATGCAGCGTTATCGAGCCGCGCTGGCGGCGCGGTCCGCCCTGCCGGGTATGGCGAGCGCCTGCAGAGCATCAAGATGCGCAGCAGCTTAGGGTTAGGGTTTAGGGTTAGCGTTTCAGCGGCACAGCCTGGTAGTGCACACCGGCGCCAAACAATGGTGGTGTACGGTTTGTGATGAGTGCACACCGGGCGCCAACAACGGTGGTACCGTTTGTGATTGCAACCTCACAGACTAGATTTCAAAAAAAAATGTAGGCGCCACGTGATAATGAATCAGAATTACAATTTTGTTGAGCCATTTCTGTGCAGCAGTTCAAAGAGGCCTCAGTGCAAATACGGCTGCCACAAAAAGTATTGATAGGACATGGACAGTACCCCATAGCAACAATCAACTGAATAGCAAGTGGCAATCTTATCACACCGCCATCCTAGATCTGGTTGATGCGTAACTGCACACTTGTGCTTTAGGGCAGCACGGACATCTTAGCTTCATGCTCCTGACATGCTGCTGTCATGTCATCTGATGATTACAAAGTTCCCCGCAAGGGAAGACCTCCACATTGAATAGTTCAACTTGAAGTAATAAATGTTGGAGTCCAGTTTTCTGCTTACAAGGATTGATGATGGACGGTGGCTGTCCACATCCGCGTCCGCACAGCGCTACAAAGCACAGCTTGCTCTGTTCCGCAAAAGCTGGCACGTGTCGCTGAACATCCACACAAATATTTCGAGAGGCACGGGAGAATGCTCAGAAATGCGGACGCCGTACATGCATGCGTGCACAACCCTTCATGTCACTGACACACAATACAGCAGAGCCACCTGACTGTCAGGGGCCAGAGAAAGAAAACCCGGCCCGTGTTGCGACTCGCATTCAAATTTCACTCACAGATCGACTTAAGTGCGTAATGACACACAGGGGCGGACCAGCCTCGCAAACACCACGCGCCCCTCGCCTGCAGCAGGCGCATCTGTATGTATGCATGCACATGCAAGTAGGGCATGTAGGTATCATACTCCGTCACTGACAAACATCACGCGCCGCTCACCTGCAGCAGGCGCATCTGGATCCAGGGCGCGGGCATGCGGTGGTAGTCGTACTCCCTGCGGCAGCGCACGCGCATCGCAAAAGCAAACCGGTGCTAAATACTTTTAGCTTTTTACTACACTGAGGGGAAGGCAGCAGATTGGCACACAAAAATCATGCAAAAACATATGTGGCAATGATGCACTGTCGTTGCGCTGGTATGGGGGGGAAGGGGCCGAAGCCGCTGACAGTGGTGGCGTTTCTACTGCCGCACGGTGATGGAGGGGGTGACGTGCCGCGTCCGCACTCCGCAGCGGCGTCTGCCGCGTGTCGTACGCAGGCGCATTCAAATGGCGTACCAGCAGGACCGCCAGAGTGCAGCAGCGGTGCCAACACACGTGCTCGACGAGCGCACACATGACTGGTGGCCGTGCATACTTGAAAGTGTTGTCGGCTCGCTGAACTTAGGGTTAGGGTTAGGCTGGGGGAGGCCTCGCTCTCATCACAGAGGGCGCGTGCAGTGACCAGCGATAAAATGAATCCGCCTTGGCCAGTGCTTTCGCAGGTGAACTTGCAACTTAGTACAGAGTGGATGATGTAGGCTACTGTCAGCAGACTGTGCTGCTGCAAGGTTTGATAACAAGCATATTGTACATGCACGGTTGAAACAGCCAGACTCTAAATGCATGGTGGTGCATCAGCCCCCGAACCAGCGTAGCCCCCTGTCAGTACCCCGCCAGAGCAGCTTCACAGCATGTCAAGCGGCAGCGCTCCGCAGCACGCATGCATTGCCTGCGTCTGATGCTCAAAATTGTCATGCAGATAAGACAGAAGCTGGGGACCAGCACCCTCTACGCAAGGCCGCGACTATGTATCAAGTGCATGTGCACTCCCGCACTGGCGCTCAAGTAACCTAACCCTAACCCTAACCCTAACCCTAACCCTAAGTTCGCAATGCATACATACCTCGGCAGGCGGTGCTCCGTTATCTGCTTGAGGATGGAGACGAAGCTCGGGACGAGGTCCTTGTACGCGGGCGGGTCCGCGCGCACGAGGTCGTGCAGCAGGCACAGCGCCGCCCCCATCACGCTGCAGCAAACGGAGAGTCGAGTCAATTCACCGGAGAGTGAGCGATGACCCGGGGGGGCAGCGGCACGCGCGCGATTGTCGCGCTGGTGTCGAACTGATAGAGTCAAATCGGATCACTATTGATGGAGTTGAAATCACCGGAGCGTGAGCGATGACACATGAGGCACACGAGCAGCTGCTGCGCTGCTGTCGGTGTCGGCGGCAGCGACGGCTGGACGCGTGTTTACAGACAAGGGCTGACGGAGGCAGGCGGCAAAGACGGATGCAGCGGAGGGTGGCGGCGGTTGGCAGCCGGGCGCATTGCTCAGCAATGGATGGAGGCGCGGGGGGGGGGGGGGGGGGGGGGAGGGGGGGGGCAGAGCGCGTGCGTACGCGCAAGGCAATCTGGCCGCCGCCTTCGATGATTGATGACCGTGAGGCTGGGATACACAGATCATCGGCATGTTCGACAGAAAGGGTATGCCTGAATTCTCCCTGCAGGTGAGGGTTCACAGGGGGCTTGCAGCACTTTGACAGCTGCGCCATGTGGTTCTGTGCAGCAATCCTTTCGGCGTGAGGTAGATCCTGATCTGAGGCAACTATGCTCAGGGTTAGGGTTAGGTTTAGATTAACATTACACTGCGGCCTGAAATGAGCGCGTCGTCACTGTGTCCAGCGAACATGCATGTGCGCCTAAGAGCGACATCACGAGACGCGTGAGCGGTGCACTGTTTGCTGCGCACGGTGAACGGAGGGTCATCCTGCTGGCGGTTGCGCTGAACAATCAGCAGCAACAAGTTGAAGTTCAAAGCGCCGCCGCAGCCGAGACAATCTGGCGAATGGCTCGCCAATTCACGCCGATCCAGCTACCCATTTTGATGTAGTACCTTACATCAGCGGCAACGGCGCACAGGTATCAGCTAGTACTGTACAAAAGTGCCTGATCCAAATCCTAATTTTCGAAGTGCAGAAGCGCTGTTGCGGCGGCAGACAAACGCGCAGCGCCTGCGCCGCTGCCGGAGCATCAGGCGCGGCGCTGCACGCAACGCATGCGGCACGCCACCGCAGAGCAGCACGCACCAGCCTTTGCACAAGTAACATTTTGGGGTACTTCGATTACAACAAACTAAAGTTATAGTCATAGTAAATATTGAAGTAGTTTGAAGTATGAGGTTGCATGGTCACAGGCAGGTGCTTGGGGGTCAGCAGACTGCCGAGCTCGGGCGTCACCTGAGGCCCCTGACGCAGAGCATCCTGCGCCACCGCAGAGCAGCACGCACCAGCCTCTGCCACAAGCGACTCTTTATAAATAGTCACATCAGAAGCAAGAGAAATTTAAGTTCTTAGTCATGAGCTCGGGCGTCACCTGGGGTCCTTGTCGCAGAGCAGTCTGCGCACCGCGTCGCCGAGGTGCGCGATGCTGCCAGGCTCCAGCTGGTGCAGCCGCTGCAGCACCATCACCGCCTGCAGTGGTAGTGGCAGACAGTTTTGCAGCGCGTCAACCTTGTCTGTCGCTGCCTCAATGCAGACAGCACCATCGCCGCTGCCTGCGCCTCATGATTGATGTGGGTCAGTATCACATGTCAGTGCTTCTTCGGCGGCAAGTGCCGTCTCATGTTCATGACGTGCTCATAGCAGCTGCATGGCAGAGCATGGGATCCCGCCCCAAAATCGCACTCTCTGCTCACTAAGGTGATAACTTCACACGGGGTCCATGCGCAGCCACGGTTGGAAATGGGGCTGCACTGACTCTCCCAACAATACCATGTTGGAGCTGGAAGGCGGCAGAAGGCATTTGACCATGGAAGTGTGTAAACTTCCACCTTCATGTAAAAAGTCAAGTTGCACCATGAAAACTGGTCAAGGCAGTGTGAGCGGTTGCATTTTTTCTACTTTGGCGCGCAACCTTGTCTCATGACTGACTGGTCACGCTGCGAGTCGGCATCCGCGCACCAAGCAGGGTACAGTGCGATCCTCTGCGTCGAGCCGCTGTTGCTGCGCTAAGCTCTTTGTCATGGAGCACCAGCTTCAGTTTCTTCTTAACTGCTGCTCAGGCAACCTTAACGGCGAGCTCTGTCGCACCACCAATTTCCAGCACAGAGGACATTCCGCCCAGGACTGCAGGGTTGGTATGTATGACAATTCTGGTCATTATACATGCCTCACCTTCTTCCGCACGAGTTCCTTGTCGTGGCGTAGCAGCTTGACGACCTCCCCGATGACGGCCGGTATCATGTCCGCCGTCAGCAGCTTGGTCAGCGCGCACAGCGCTGCGCACGCCTCCAGGTGATTTGAGCTGTGCAATAAGGGGGGGTTGATGCGCGCATTGAGCATTGGCTCGAAGCCCGTGTAAGAACCACAACAATCGCGGTGCATGTATGCAGTGTGGATTCGGCAGCTTGGTCAGCGCGCGCAGCGCCGCGCACGCCTCCAGGTGGTTCGAGCTGCGCAGTGAGGGGGGTGCGGACACGTTTTGAGCATTGGCTCGGAGCGAGAGTGAAACCCACAACAACATAGCGACGCGACCGCGCTGCCATCAGACACAACACTAATTAGCTCTTACATGAAGCTGGTGTTAACACGCGTCTAAAGGGACAAGCGCTGCACGCCAATGGGCCGGCAGTGGGCAGACACGAACCCCAGCATCGGAGGGGTTTGCGATTGCACACAATAATGATCTTGAAGTTGAAGTTGAAGTTGCAGGGGCAACTGCGGCGCACCTCGCGAGGTCCCTCTGCAGCTGGTTGACGAGCATGAAGCGGAACTCGTGCTCCGGGCTGAGGCACAGCGCGCTGCACAGGTACCCCGTCTTCTTCTGCGCGAGGTTCTGGCTCGCCGTGAGCTCAATCGCCTTGATGTAGCCGAAGCTCGCGTCGTGGCCGAGCATCTCCACGTACACGAGCCGCACCAGGAACTCCTTCATCTGCGACCAGCAGCAGCACAGGGGCGCTGGTGTTAGGAGCCGTGGGTCTCTGCGCGGCTTTGGAAATTGCTTCATATGATGCGGCCATCGGCACAGGCGCTCGTCCGTTGTATCGTCGTCGCGCAGGCATAGATGTAGGTCTTTTTTTGAACAGCAGCAGCTCCTTCAGGGGGGCGCCTGCGAGGTTCCATTTTTCTGTGTGCAGCTGTAAGAAGTCCTGCACGAGCCTCACCGTCAGACCCGTCGTTGGGTGTGGTGGTCAGGGGGTGGTTGTTTATGCAGTGCGCAGCTTGAAGGCGATGTCTTGGCACACACGATGTGGCCATATACATGACTGCTGCCATGGTGCCGTTCATCTGTAGGTGCTAGCCAATATGAATTCTACTTGGTGCCGTATATTATAGGCAAACTGCCGCCTGCTGCTGCGGCGGCGTGTAGTCACAGCACAGTTGGCATGTAACTGTGAATCATGGAGTTGGAGTTACGGCACAGCGTCTGCACAGTGTGAGCCACGGCTGAATGTATTTCAGGCACAGGAAGCGGTGGCCGACATTCCATCTGAATGTATGTGCAGTGCTGCACATGAAAGTAGACGTACAACCGACATCGCCTGTAGTGCTGATAACGGTGTTTTTGATTACACCTCTAAACCATTTGTTGTGAAAAAGTTTCTTATGCAGTGAGCCTGTGGACATGCGTAGGCCGCGCCAGCAGTGGTCCATGCAGATAAGCGCGCGCAACCAGGAATGTTTTAACCCCTGCACGCCACGGAACTGGTGACCGAAGCACGAAAGCCATGCTACTGCTCTTACAGGTTGATTGCTGTCATCTGCTGACCATCGATGCTAGACTGTGACTCGGTCAGCACTGCATGTACGCCAGTGTCCCAGATAGGATACCGAAGGTCAATGGCTGTTTAGCACTTATGAATGTCCCTGGTTCCACACCAGGGACGCTCAGGGACGGTGACGCGACAGCGACACGCCGGCAAAATGGAACCAGTTTGCAACACACAGCAGCGCATCGAATCTGGCGAGAAAGCAGGGCGTCAGGTACTGATGCAGCGAGGCTGATGGGCACAAAGAAAAGCACAGGAAATGTTTGATCGTAAAGAACTTGCCTTTTTGCGAGTGACTGTCGCCTCCGGCATCTTCTTTTTCAGGATCTGCACCTCGTCCATGATGATCCTGTCCTCCTCCTGCTTGGATTTACTTTCTCCTATCGCCTTCACCAGCTCGAAAAAGTCCTTGCTCAGATGGCTGCCGCTCATGGTGCCGCTCTCTTACGGTATAGACTAGGACTAGAGAGGTGCAGTTCAAGATCAAAATCCCTCAGGTGTTTCGGCGAGGCTTTCCGGCGTTGCGCCGCCGACGTCGCAGGCAGCGACCAGCTGCGGTATGTACAGCGTCTAGTTGTCAACGCTTATCAGCACACCTGGTCAAAGCAACGTGGATCTCATCAAAGTTGCACTTCAAACTTGCACTTTGGATGTGAGCAGCCAAAACCAGGACGGGATCGTTGTGTTGAGAACGAGCAATACACGGAGGACGACAGGAGACTTTCCTGCGCTGGACACAGTGGAGTGGAGGCGGCCGTAGCGCAGCGGGCCGCATGCAAGCCTCTGCTGCACCCGGAGGCTATGCAGGAGCAGCACCAGGTTTCGGAGCTGGAGGAGCTTACGCAAGCAGTGCTGGCAGAGTCCTTGCTGCCAAGGGCGGTGGCATTGATTCCGCCTCCATTGAGCTGCCTGAGAAGGTCAGGCAGGCCATCGAGGAGAAGTGCGAGCGGGTTCGGAGCTACATGGTGCCTGACAAGCCCATGAGAGGTGAGACACTGGCGTCACTTGCCCAACTTAGCAGGCAGCATCCGCTTGCCACTAAGTTAATACTCCGGAAGCGGTCCCCTCACGCAAGGAGCCCATCCATGAAGGTCTTCGGAGTCACGCATGCTTCGTTGCGATGCGCCCTTGCGCAACTGCGACAGTCATAGATTTTTCTGTAAGCAAGCGGGGTGATGCCAACAGGAACCTGCAGCAAGTTGGCGTATTCTGCAGCCGTCAGTCTAGGCTGCCATTGACTATGATGTTCGGAATAACTGTACTGAAGCGCTCGCAACGTGGGATTGAAACAACGCGGTGGCGCTTCTGCTGTGACATGAGTCACATGACATGAAAGCCCGACCCGATAGGCATTTTCTTCAGTTGCATTGATTTCTCAAATGGTGAATTATGCCTGTCTGTATATCACTTGATCCATGAGATGCCATCACCCCTACCGTACACATCCCAGATTCAGTCACCCCTTCAGAGCTGCGCCTTGATACCCTCAGCCCCGGCGCTGCTATCCACCACTCCCTCTGCATCATTACACAGTACACCGGCTAAGCATTCGCTCGCCACAACTTGCTGCCGCTGCGAGACGCTCATCACACCTGCACGCTCTATGGTGCGTGCCGCGCCGCTCTAGAAATCGACATGCACGCGATGAGGGTCCTGGAGGTGGACGCGAGCATACAGGCGGGGACGGCGTACGCGACCGCGGCGGAGGAGTTCACCTTCGTGCTGCCGGAGGTCGCGGTGCCCATACACACATGTAGCGTGTGCGGCAACAAGGACCAGCAGGTGCGACCCGCCTCGGCGCCTAGAGAGCCTCTGGTTGCAGATGCGACGGCGGTTGTGGTTGTTTACACTTGTTGAAGTTCTTTGCGCTTGCTGAGCACGATGGCGTTGAGCGGCCTGCAAGAGCGCGCCTTCAGGCCCGCAGTCTTTTGCCCTCCTCCATGACCCGGACTGATACGGGGTGCGACGGTCGACCCGTACGCAGTACGCGGTCGTGTTGCGTGGTCGTTGTTAGCAAGCCAAGCTGCGTTGTTCCGTTTGTGTCAAACGAGGTATCGCTCGTATGCAGAGCGCGTGTACCACAAGCTGAGTGCAGGAGTCTGTCGTCTTTCAGCTTTCTGACGGCATGGTGTGCGCGGTGTATCTGCGTCGGCAATCACGGGCGTCCACCGCACGAGAGACATCGCTGTGACAGTGACTAACTGTGTTTGCCCTGTAGACAACGGACCTCGCAATGATCGCAAGCGGTGAGAGCAGTCCCATCATATGGAAGGGCACTCGTAGCGCCACGATCTGCCTAGGCGCCCGTACGTGCAGACGCGGCCGCGCGGTTGGGCGCTCTTGCAGGGGACCACAACCAGATGCCTAGACCGCGTGTCGACGTTCATCTGTGCCTCACAACTGCGCTCTGCAGTTTTATCGCTGGGGGTTTGTTGAGGGCGTACAGTAAGTACCGAAATTATGCGAGGCCCCCGCTGTCACAGCGCAGCGGCGGCCATGGCTGAAAGAGCCGACAGGCGCGCTGCCGCCTCCAGCCCCGAGCCCGCTGCAGCATGTCTTCTCACTCTGGTCTACCCTAGAGTCAGGGTTTTGGCTAGGAGTGGGGTCAAGGTTAGAGGCAGGGCTAGGCTTGCCCGCCGTTTGTGCACTGCACACCAATCCGCTCCTTGAACCGAACGGAGCGTCACCCTGCGCAATCTTCATGTTCACCCCCCCCCCCCCCCCGCAGTTCTTTGTGCTGGACGCCAAGCAAGGGGACACCATCTGCATGGGCGTGGGCGGCGCCGGCTGCGGAGCTGTTGTGGAGGACCACAAGGTGCGCCTCGTATGCCACCGCTGACTGCTGCACTGCTGCGGCATGGGTCAGGTTTAGGGTAAGGATTACGGTTAAAATCAGGGGTAGCGTTACGATGCGAGGTCAGGATTATGGAATCATTCTCCCCCTTGAGCGCGCTGCGGCGCTGCTGGTGTGTGGCGGCTGCAGCGTCGTTGTCGAGGACCAAAATGGCGCATTATGTGCCGCCGCTGACTGCTGAAGGGCGAGGCGAGGATTGGGGTAAAAGGGGGGGTCAGGACATTGCTTGCGGTTAGGGTCAGGGTTTAGAGTTAGGTCGACCTTACCGTACCTTTACTCCCCCCCCCCCCGCCCATTGCGGCACCGCTGCCGTGTGAGAGATGCCGCCAACGTCTCGCAATGAACGCTTCAGAACAGTCCATAAGAGCTGCAGTCATAAGACGATGCCTTGTAGCTGCTGCCGCGGACTACAAGACGTGTCTGCCCGCACGTGGCAGCTGAGGCGCTGCGGCGCTGAACGCGCGATGCAGCGCAGCTGCGCGAGCGATGCCACAGGGGCCTTGCGTCGACTGCTGTAGGCAGCCTATTGCCCAGCAGATGAGGGCCCAGTGATGCCCAGCCGCTGTGGAGGACCGGATTGCGCGCCTGCGCCTGCATGCTGGCAGCTGAGACGTGCTGCACCGGGGGCCGCTGGCCAATGTCGTCCCTGGATAAAATTCCCGTCAACTTTTGCAGGGCCATGCGGCAGTCCCTTACGATAAGGTTGTCAGTGCGCAGTTGCATGTCAGTGAACCCCCCCCCCCCCCCCCCTGTAGCTGCGAGGTGCTTCCGACAGCCGTGCTGAACTGCGTGATGACCGCGTGATTGGGTACGTAGGTATGTACAGGGCGCCCCGCGCATCTGAGCGCTGAGTACACATACGGCATGTACTGCTGTCACGACTACATATGCGGATTTGTCGCCAACTCCACTTCAACTCCGCTTCGGCCGCAGCGGACTTGATGTTCGAGTCGTTTGGGTCTTTTCACTCAGCGGAGTCGGAGTCGTACAGTGATTGATGCCAGCTCCGCAGAGCAGAGTCGTGAGTCGTGAGCGCACCAGTCACAGCCTCTGGAGCGGAGTCGGAGTCATTCAGATATTGTGGAGTCGTGACAAGCTCTGCAAAAGTTGCGCCGTGCTGACTGTTGCTCGAATTAAAGTTTCGCATGCGTGTTTTTTGCCTTTCGCTAAGCGCACGAGGGCCGCAGCAACTTTCACTCTTGAAGCGCAACCTTCAAGTGCAGGTCAAGTGTCGTGGGAAATGACATGCCATTTCCCACCTTCTTCGCGTCGTTTTCTCTTGTAGTGTGTCCGCGCCCGCGTGCGCCCCTGTTTTCCACCCTCCTCACATCATCGTTCTTTGTGTGCGTGCCCACATGCGCGTGTGCCCTTGTTTGCCAGGCGCACGAGGGCAACATGTACCGGCAGTTTGAGGGCGAGGTCGACCGCAGCCACCACGGCCTGCCGCCGGACAAGCTCTACTCCACGGCGTACAACATGCGCACGCAGATCAGCAAGGGCGCGCTGGTGAGCAGCGCCTGAGCGATGCCTCGGCTGCTGAGCACTGGTGGGCATCGCCCTCGCTGTTGATCGTTGCTCGCAATGACATGACGACAAGCGTTCTCGTGCATGCGACAGCCATGCGCACGCAGATCAGCAAGGGCGCTCTGGTGAGCGCCTGAGGGATGCCGCGGTTGCTGAGCATCCGCCTCCAATGACGGGCAGCGCCCCCGTTGACGAGCATCACCCACAACGCTATTACGCTTTTCGCGCCCTCATCTTTGTTCACGCAGTAGGCTGTGTGTACTACAAAGAGAAGTATGAAGGTTACACCGACCGCATTGTTGTCATGGCGGTCATCGCCCGCCACGCTGGCGGCGAACGCGTGGCGCCATCTGTGCGCCACAGCATGGTGCTGCGCACCGCTCGTGTGGCTGCTGCTCCCATAGTACTCTTTCTCCCAGCCCTGACTCCCCTTCGCGCGCCCCTTCTCTGCGATGCTCCCACAATGCTGATTCGCGGAGCACCTGACCCCTGTTTGCGCTCCGGTCGCCTTGGAAGTTATGATGCTTCAGTAGTGCTGATTTGCTCAACCCCCGACTCCTCGTTACGCCCCGCCTGCTCTAGGGTTTTGATGATCCCATGGTGTTGATTTGCCAAGCATGTGAGCCCCCTTTGCCCCCCCTCCTTCCCTAGGACTCGGCACGGTTGGCAAACCTCAGCAGCTACGTCGAGATGAACCTGAGCCAGATGGGGAAGGACGACAAGCGCACCAGGGTGGGCTACAAGGACCAGGTGCGTCGCCCGGCGAAGTTGAAGATGCGTGTCCCCTTCAGGTGATCTTTAACAAGGGTTCCATCATTCATCAGCATCCAGCAGTAGACCTGGATCGCGATCGGCCTGCCTCCCTCTTTGACTCCGCCGCTTGGTGTGAAGTTGAAGATGTGCACACACCTTTTCAGGTTAATCTTCACAATTTCCATAAGTTATCGCCATCAAGTCAGTAGAAGCGGCCTGCATTCGCTTGAGCGCTGTAGCTGGGTGTGTTCTGCAACTGTGCCCCACTCCCTGTTTTGGCCAGCTCATTTTGCCAGGTGTTGTCTGCACAGCACATCAATGTCAACTGAATTGCGCGGGCATGCACTGCTCACAGCCCCCCCCCCTCCCTTCCCTTCCTCATGGTGGGAGGTACGCTGCCGCCCCGAGCTGCGCATCCGCTGATTGTCAGACAGTTACTTTACCCGCAAAACGTCTTTGTGTGTTCCTCCCATTGCTGTCCCCACCCATCCACCCCGCCCCCCCCCCCCCCCCCTCCCCTCCCCCACCCGCCCCCCTCGCGCGTCGCGCAGATGAAGAAGCAGGCGTTCGACGTCATCGACCACATGGCGGCCAACTGCGACCTGCACGGCACCGTGACGGAGCGCGCCAAGGAGCTCTTCGCGGGCTGGCGCAACGTCAAGGAGCACGTCCACCACAAGAACGCCGTCATCTGCGCGTGCATCGTGGCGGCGTACAGGTGAGCCGCGGCAGCGGCGGCAGTGGCACATTCTTCAAGTTTACTTTTGGAGCACTGCCACCAAACCAAATGAAGTAGTGAACAACAGCGCACGTTGAGGCTTGCGTGTGGAGCACGTCCACCACAAGAACGCCGTCATCTGCCCGTGCATCGTGGCGGCATACAGGTGGGCCGCGGCAGCAGCGGAAGCGGCAGCGGCAGCGGCGGCGCAGCGCTCATCTGTTGGCAACAGTGCCACTGCTGCTTTTCTGCTGTGAAGCGGGGGGTACGTATCACATGTAGCCCTACCTTACATACCACGGCAGGGACGCCGTCATCTGCGCGTGCATCGTGGCGGCGTACAGGTGAGCCGGGCAGCGGCGGCAGCGGCAGCGGCGGCGCTCAGTCTTGAAGTTCGCTATAGGAGCACACTAACACAACTGGTGAGCAGCAGCGCGCTCAGCCCACAAGGTTTGTGTCTGGGGCCTTGCCACGGCAGAAAACGCCGTCGTCTGCGCATGCATCGTGGCGGCGTATTAGGCGAGCCGCGCGGCAGCAGCAGTGCTCAGTCTTGAAGTTTGCCTGTGGTGCGCTGCCACCACACAAACGCCGTTGCCTGCGCGAGTAGCATTATGATGGCAGCGTACAGGTGGGCGGGGCGGCAACAGCAGCAGTGCGCAGCCTTAAAGTTCACTGTTGGAACGCTGCCACCAAACACATAGAAATGGTGAGCAGCAGCGCTCAGCACCTTGAGGTTTGTGCGCGAGGCTTCGCCGCCGCGATAATGCGGCATCTGCGCGTGCATCGTGGCGGCGTGCAGGGGAGCCGGCAGCAGCGGCCGCAGCACTCAGCACCTGACATGAGAGAGCGTTGCAACTGCAGCCGCTGTCATCCTGCTCAGGCGCAAGCGCGCGTTCCGAGTCTTGCACGTGTGTCAGAGACAGTGCTCGCCGCGCGGCGGCTTGTGCAAGCGCGGTATGACTGTGGCGTATCGCTGCGCGCGTGGTGACCGCGCCGCGCCCATGTACATGAGCACATTGCATGTTTGTACAAGAGCGCATGCATATCTGCACATGTTCGCTCACCTCAGCATGCGCTGTACACCACGTTGATTCTTGTTTGAAGTTTACTTGTAAAGCATCCGCGCCCACTTCAGCACAGCTGAAAAGCGTCACCGCCACCCCCCTTCCGCGCATGCAAAGGACGATCGCAGCAGACGAGTACCGCGCACGCGAGGCTCGGCGGCGCGCGCGCGCGACCGTGCGCCAGGTCCTGAAGTGCGTGCGCTGCGGCAACCTCGACGCGGCGCTGTTCTCCGCGACCGCGCCGCAGCCGGGGCGGCCGTCGCAGGTGAGAGGCAGGGGAGCGCCCAGGTCTTGAGCTGCCTTTCTCTGGGTGTTGTCAGCGTTCCACAGCCCTGGGGCGGGTGTGCGGTTGTGCGCAGGGTTGTCCTGACACCGTCGACCCGGTGCGCGCGCGCGCACGCTTGTGCGCGGGACCTGCTCGACTGCGCAAATTGTGGCGATGCACGTGCGGCGCTCGCCTTTGCAAGCGCGCTGCGCATCAGCGTCGCTGTCGCAGGTGTGAGGGTGACGCCCATCATTGCAGTCGCCACGCGACCTGCTTTGGAAAAGGGCGGTCGGTGGGTAGGCGGTGCAGCAGCCGACGAAACGTGGCATCAAATGGCAGCGCTGCGCCGCGAATTGCCCTGCACGCCGCTGCAACTGCAACCGCTCTCGTGCGCAGTCGCTCGCGCCTGTCACTACGCCATCAGCCTCTGCGTGCACCCCAGCTCAAGGTTCGACGACCTCGTGGCGCCACGCGCCTGTCACCCCCCTCATCGTCCGCTGGCTCGCTCGCTCGCTCGCTCAGTCTCCCCTCCGCGTTCCTCTGGAGGATCCTGTCCCCCCGCCGCGTGCTCGCACATTAGCCTTTCTCGAAGATCGGAGCAGGTGACGCGCCCACGCTCGCATCTTGAACGACGCTGCGCCGCCCCCCTCGCCCCCTTCCCCCCCCCCCCCCCCCTCTCCCCCTCCCCCCGCAGCGCGTCTGCCAGCGCATCCTCTCCAACGGCCTGCCGTGCGGGGGCCTCGTCGCGCAGACGCAGGTGCTGGAGTACCCCGCCGACGACGGCGGCGGCGACCTGCTGGGGCCGTCCGCGGACGCGCTGCACCCGTTTGCGTGCCGCCACTGCGGCGCGCGCTTCAACGCCGCGCGCTCGCGCGACGTGCACGAGGCCGACTGCTCGCGCAAGGTGCGTGTGTGGGTGGCCGGGTAGGTATGTAGGTGGGTAGGCGGGTGGATACGGTTCAAAAGTGGACTGCGCTGGTTATGTTGGTAGACGGACGGGTGCGTATGTGAGTGTGGTTGCTGTGGCGCGCGCTTCAACGCGGCGCGCTCGCGCGACGTGCACGACGTGGACTGCTTGCGCAAGGTGCGTGGCTGGGCGGGGTAGGCAAGCGTGTAATCGGGTCGTAATGTCCAGAAAGCGGATTGCGCTAGGAGCGTAGGCAAGATAGGTGAGTGAGTAGGTAAGCGGGTCAACGCGGCGTGCTCGCGCGACGTGCACGAGGCGGACTGCTCGCGCAAGGTGCGAGGCTGGGCGGGTAGGCAACAAGGAGGGGAAGTGGGTGGATACGTCCCATAAGCGGACTGTGCTTGTAACTTCGCAGAAAACATTACAGGCCACCACTGCGGCGCGCGCCTCAACGCGGCGCGCTCGCGCGACGTGCGCGAAGCTGACTGCTCGCGCAGGGTGCGTGGCTACACGGATAGACAAGGCGTAGGTGGTTAGGCAGGCACAGATGTTTGAATAGCGGAGTGCGCGTGCCATGCAATGTTGGCAGATGGATGGGTGAGTAGGCGAGAGTGTTTGCTGCGGCGCGCGCTTCAACGCGGCGCGCTCGCGCGACGTGGCCACGTAGTCGACTGCTCGCGCAAGGTGCGTGGCGAGGCGGGTGGTTCAAACAGTGGACGCTCCTCAGCGTGGAGCATCAGCGCTGTGCGCAGAGCTCTGCGTACTCCACGCCGGCCGTCGCTTCCTGCGCAAGCCTCGAAGCGGTGGCCGTCGCTTTGCGCAGCATGACCTCAAGCTCTGGATGCTCCTCCGAGCACACGTGGGTCATGGCGGCAGCGAGGGCGTGTGGTCAGCGCGCTGCCCCGCTTGTGTTTGGAGATCTCTGGCAATCCATCAAGTGCGCACGGCTCGCATGCAGCCGCGCCACTCGCAGCGTGCGGCGGGTGTGCTACAGAGCGCACACACATATGGGCTCACGCTGACGCGCGTCCATGCGTGCCACGGCCGCGCGCGCACATCTCGTGAGGCTGCTCTGCACATGCCAGCTGCAACGGCTATGTTCGTGCGCAGGGTGCAACGAGGTCAAGACGCGGGAAAACCTGCTGAGATTTCGTGCATCAGCGTACCACCATTACGTAGGTGATGATACATGCCTGCCATTCGAGCCTGGCGGCGGCGCGCGTCGCGCTGTGATCCAGACTGCCGCGTAGTGACGAATGCTTGCTTTGTGCGACGCGCGCGTGCGCATGTGCAGATTGCCATCGGCAGCAAGGTCGCGTTCAAAGGGCAGCCCAACGTGATGTACATGGTGCTGGAGATGCTGCCGGACGGCGAGGTGCGGCTGATGAACTTGAAGACGAGCATGGAACAGGTGCGTCACCCGCCCCTGAGGGTCGAACTTGAGTGGATTGCAGCCGGCAGCGTTCAGCTGATGTCGTGTATGCGCCTGGCAGGCACAGGCGTCACAGCTGCTGTTACGATGGTGAACGCGCTCCTGAGGTATCGTGATGCATGGCAGTGGGGCAGTCTGCTCGCCATAGTGCTAATGTGGAGTCGTACGCTGCAAACAGTGCACTGGTGCGCCACATAAACCATGGCATATCTCACTAGAGTCTTGAGAGTGTGTGACTGGGCAGCTTTAGTCAACGCACAACGTGCTGGAGCCGCTCATTGGAAACTTGTCTGGAACTGAGAGTGAACTTGAACTCACCAGGTGCAGCCTTATGTCGCCACTCAAACGCACCGAGATGGATAACAGCGTTGCGCGCATATGTGAAGTTTGTGCAAGTGAGAAGAGTACTGAGCCGTGCAGTGTACGCAAGTGCTATAGACCACAGTAGCTGCTCCTCTGCGCCCGTAGAGGAGCGCGTGTTATGAGCTCACCGACTGGCCCGGCAGCTCCCGCTGCTGAGTTGACAGCGCAGCTGCCGCAACTTCAACTCCAGGCCCCTCTCTTCCGCCAGCTCCCCCTGCTGCACTGCTGCCGCAATCTTCAATGCCATAATTCCTCTTCTTCACTCGTGCGGGGCTCTACACATTTCGACCGCCATTGCCACCGTGCACGCCTTATCTTATCTGCCTAATGTCTAATTATCAGCCGCAGGGGGAGCCCGCCCCCATCGACCAGCTGGAGCTGGAGGACACGCCCCCCGCTGACCTGCCGGGCGCGGGGGGTCGGCTTGCGCGCACATATCGATCGCCATTGCCACCGCGCACGCCTCATCTGCCTATTATCTAATTCTCTGCCGCAGGGGGAGCCCGCCCCCATCGACCAGCTGGAGCTGGAGGACACGCCCCCCGCCGACCTCCCAGGCGCGGGGGGTCCGCGCAAGCCGGGGGGGCCCAGCGCGGGGCCCACCGCGCCCATGGCCGAGTGGGGGGTGTCCGAGGCGCGGCAGTGGCTCATGGGGGTCCTGAGGGCGCGCAAGGGGGACGTGCCGCCGGTGCCCGCGGCTCACGTCGAGGTAGGGGCGCGCGCCGCGCTCACGCCGCAGTGTCCCCTTTCTGCCCCCTGGTCCAGCACAGCAGTGTCATCGCCCCCCCCCTCCCCCCCTCGTGTCTGCCCCGATTCATGCTCCCCCCCCTTGCTCCCTCCAAACACTGCGGAACCCCCCCCCTTGCCCCCCGGCCAAAACCTCAAAGTTCTGTGATAGTGATTGAAGACCGTGACCTCTTGAGAGTATGCGCGCACACACAGGCATTCTGTGTGTCATGTGAGCGGTGACCAGGGGCACAGTTTCACTGGACCTCACGAGCTTGTGACGCATGTCCGCTGCGTCCCGCCTCTGCCCGAGGCTGTAAGCGAGTGCACGCGGCGAGATGGTGTAGTGGAGGAGGGGCGCCAGCAGCGGCGGCACAGGTGACAGCGAGGCCAGCAGCATTGCAGCATCCCTGCTTAAATGGCTTAACTGCTACCCTGCTGCCCATCTAGCCCCTCACCCAAGCCCCTCCGCGCCGACGCCGCCAGCCACTTCATACTGCAAAGTTGAAGTATCTGCAGTGCTGAGCAGCGTCACGCCCTTTGTGAAGCGGGACGCGCCGCTGCGCATGCGCCTCGCACAGCAGAGCCATGCTCCTGGTGTCTGTGAACGCTCGCAGCGGCGCGCGCGCGTAAAGCGTATCCGCTCTGGCCACTTTTGCGCGTTGGAATAGTGCAGACACTCGCGTGACGTGCGGTCCCTGCTCTGGCTGCAGCCGGTGCGCGCGCGCGCCGCTGCATGTATGGGCGTCGAGAGCTGAGACACAATAACAGAAACCGTCACGGCTGACCGGTGTACAGGCTGCTTATGTGTGTTTGGGGGGGGGGTGTTCACGGGAGCTGACTTGGCAAGGTCACCGCCAGCTGCAGCCGGCAGTCGATCAAACCCTGACTTTGTAGTGCGTAGTCAAGGCGGTATGCACGTATCAGCCTCGCTGCTATGTTCACCATCTCTCAGCTCGCAGCTCGGCTGCCGACGGTTGCGATGCACTGCGAGCCTAGTTTTGGGCCATCATCGGTGGGGTAGACCAGTGGGTGGGTTCGGGGCAGCTTTGGCTGAGCATCTCCCTACCAGCGGCACAGCGCTCAGCGTGCCTGGCGCGCCCCCGCGCTGAAACGACGCATCGGTGCGTGAAGCGCTAGCAGCACAGTCGGCCTTGACGACAGGGCATTCCGGGATCAGCACCTGTTGACTCCTGCTCACGCCTCAGCAGCGAGGAGGGTGAGGGGCAGTGGGCTGATTCCGACCTCGTACAGTACAGTCCTCTCCTTGCCGTCTTTGACCCCGGTTGGCAGCGGCCTGTGTGGACTCCGACGGCACTCCTTTGCCTTGCAAGTACACCCCTGTACCTATTCAGTACACACCCCTGTGCACCTCACGCACACCCGCCCCGCGCGCCGCGCGCATTATTCACCCTGCCGCACCCCCCACAAGCCTCCCCCTCGCCATGGGGCGGCAGACAGCGTCGTCGCCTCCGGCACGCGCGCGAAAAAACGCGGTGATGCGCTGCGCGGGCCGGCCTCCGGCCGGCGACTGAGCAACACACGCAGATTCTTCCTCCTCCGCTGTGCGCCGCCCGCGTGCCACGCAGGCGATCTGCGCGGAGTTGGAGCGCGGCACAGCTGCGGAGGCGGACGTCGGCGACGATGGCGGCGGCGGCGGCGCGGCGGGCAGGGCGAAGCGCAAGCGCGTGCGCACGGCTGGGCAGCTGCTGCAGGTGCGTGCACATGAGCGCAGGCAAGCGCTGCGCTGCACGATGTGCGGGCTCGCTGCGTGCGTGCTGCGGAAATGAGCGGTGTGGTAGGCAGCGGCAGCGGCTGACGGCGCAGCGCGGCAGCGTATGTGGTTCCCGTCAGGCGCTGGCTGCTGCGTGTCCGTGTAGTTGCAGTGATGCGCATGTCATGACGAAACGATCAAGATCCTTTGCTGCATAAGCGATTGCAGCAGCCAGCTGCGGATGAGGGCGTGCGCGCCGTGCAGCGGCACCGACTCGTGCGCATGCACGTTGCCAGAGCGCTGTCGCAGGCACGCTGCGAATCTCACTCCCTCACAAACTTCCCCCGCGGACACGGAGCAGACCCATGTGCACGCTGCGACGACGATTCCGTCGCTCGCACCTGCGCCAAACTGTGTACCCCTTCGTGCCATCGTTTGTGGCATCACTGCGTTTCAGGCACTCTGCAGGAATGCAGGAATGCGTGTGCCGCTCCGTACTCCCAACCATGCAGCTGCGGAGCGTGCTCTTGTAGCTGTGTACCCTCTCTCTGAGCTGATGTGGCGCGGACCAACATACATGCAACCCCCTCCTTTCCCCCTCTCACCTGCGCTCGTGCCCCCCCCTGCATCTGTTCAAAACACAGCTGAAGCTTATAAATCACAATGTGTGGCGGCAGCGCGGCCTTCGTTTACCATGGACAACAACATTGCTCTCTGTCAATGCCCCCCCCCCCCCCCCCCCCCCCCCCCCCAACGCGCGCCGCCGCCCCCACCCGCCGACGTGCGACGCGCAGATGTTCATGGCCGTAATGCTCTGTCATTCTCCACACTCCCCTCCCCTTTCCGCATGCCTCCGCCCTTAGACGTGGAGCGTGCAGAAGTTCACGGCCGTGTGCGGCGGCGACGTGGCGGCGGCGCGCGTCATCCACGCAGAGGTCGGGCGCAAGCGCGCGGAGCGCGCCGCCGCGGAGCGCAGCGCCATGGAGACCAAGCACGCGCGCGAGCGCCGCGCGCAGCAGGTGCGCAAGTCCTGGGTCAACGCCATCGCGGCGGAGCTCCAGAACGGGGGGAGATGACCCCCGTGGCGAGGTGCGGGACAAGAGGGACGACCCCCCCTTTTGGCGCTTGGGCGAATGGGCAGCACCCCCCCCCTCTGCCCGCTTGGCGGGCTGCTGGGCGGTGCCCCGCGTTGGACGTCGCTACCATGGTCGCCAGCACATGCAGATGCCGTGTGTCGTTTGATCGAGGGGGGGGGGGCACGGCAAATTGTGCCCCCGCGCGCATCGCCACTTGCTGCGACCGTTATGTATGTAGCAGTCCCGGCTTTGTTGCACGTTGTCTAGGTTGTATCGGGCGCCCTCTGCCTGACAACAAGCCCGTGACTGTGACTGGACCATGGAGTTGTCAAAGAGCGCTTGAAGCCTTCGCACACATTTGCGCGCGCGCGCCCCTCTGCTGGGAGGCCAATGCCTCCCGGGAAATGCAGACGCGACAGCGCCGCACACTGGCGCGCCTGGCAAGGCACACCTCATGAAATGGTGACCAGCAAATCAATTTCGTGTGTTGACTTGATGTGTGTGGCTGTTGTGCGCATGCCGCTGATTTTAACAGCTAACACTGTATTTGCTTGACGCACCTGTCCCGCGTGCATTGAGAACCTGCTTGGTTGCCTTGTGCTGGTCGGCTTGTCGCTATTGGACGAGATGTTACGTAGAAAAAGCGCTTCATCACGCTCTATGTGAGCTATGCAGGTGATTGTGGGCATGCCTTTGGCTAGGGATGATCAGAACATGCATGCAAATGGCATCCATAACATGAAGGTGTCAGACGAGCTTGTGTGTTGAAGCACTGCGCATTGTACGACATTCGCTGCGCTTGCCACGTGCTCACTCATCATTGCATCAGGACGTCGGCAACATCATGACATGATGGTGATCATCGCATCATGTCATGTGCATGGGGGCAAGACAGGATGCGCTGTGGCCTCCTCCTGTTGGAGCTGTTCTTCTCTTACAAGTCTATTTTATCAGAAGTGCAACTCAACTTCAACAAGTTCAACTCAACTGCAACGCACACTACATGCTCTTCAGTTGTTGCATGATGACTGGTGCCACGCATCATCAAAAAGCCGACTCTCTCGAATCAACGCATGGTAAGCAACGCAACGCGGCACCGTCGAGGCATCATACAGTAACTCTGCAGAGACACCAATCTCTGCGACGTCATGAGTGTGTGTATTGATGCGAAGCTGCGAGCTGCGTCCGCTGCAGATTGGGCCGCATGGCCAGAGCCCTGCCAGGCCGCCGCTGTGAACTATCTTCAACTTGAAGTGCATGCGTCCAGCACGTACAGCGCGCCTGCACACAGCAGCGCTCAGCTTCCTGCAATGGAGCGGCTACAGCGCTCGCTGGCGGTAGTCACGCGGACGCACGCGCCCAGCGGCTGCTGTCGTGCGTCGTGCAGCGATCGCGCAGACGCCAGCGCAGCGGAAGCGTGCCATCGGCGCCCCTGCAGAGGCGCGGTGCATGCTTCCTGCGCCTTACGAGGCCGCTGCTGCTGAAGTACTTCAAGTTGAAGTAATAGTGGCCATCGAGCGCGTGTGCGCGGCGCTGCAGCTACGGCTGCGACATCACCGCCGCGCAGCGCGCGCGCCGACCGAAGCGCCCCCGAGATCATATTTTTCTTTTGTCAGTTTAGCGCCCAGGCGCCATGCCAGCGCCCAAGCGTGAAGCGGTATCGCCGACGCCAGCTAGGTCACCGGCTCCCTGTGGTTCTGCTCAGCCGCTGACGGCGCTTCAACCGGCGACGCTCCCGCCTGCGCTGCGCCCCCCGGCCGCTCCTCGTCCATCGGCGAAGCGCCCCCTGCCTCCCCCCCTGGTGCCACTCCGTCTGACAGAGACCCGTCGCTGCCGCTGCCGCTGCTGCCGCTTCTGCCGCTGTCAAAGACCTGCAGCGCGCAGGCGTTGAGCGATGCATTCCGGTCAATTGCCGCGATGGGAAGCACGGCCCGCTTGGACGCGCTGCCTGCTCACGCGTGCTGAGCGGTAGGCCCGAAACCCCCATACCCCCCCAGCAGGTCACGTTGCGCACACACACCCTATGCACACACAGACACGCATGCGTACACATGTACAATGCAGGCACACGTGCAGCGATACAAGCACACCAGCTCTGCCCTCACCGCAGGCGCTGCTGGCGGCAGCGGCAGTCCTGCTGCCACCGCCGCCGCGGCCGCCGCAGCCGCCGCGTGCGCCGCCGCCGCGTGCGCTGCCGCCGCGATCGCTATCGCCGCGCTCCCGCCGCTGCCGTCGTCGACGTCCATGGAGTCAACGCCGTCCTCGCCGCCGAAGGAGGCGACGTTGGAGGATAAACGGTCCGCGGCGCCGCGGTCGCGCATCGGCAGCGTGCTGCTCACGGACAGCACCTTGTCGAGGCTGTTGAGCAGCTTGTGCGTCGCCTGGTACTGCGCGTCGCACACACGGGGGAGGCGGGACGGGGGGGTGGGGGTTAAGCGCGTGCAGGCGTAATCACACGCACAAAGCAACTGGTGCCACGCTCAGAACGCAGCACCGCGCTAGTGCACGCGTCCGCTCGATGCCGCAAAAGCAGAGGCACATGTGGCACACCGATCGACGTTGATCTGGGGTACGCGTTGTCCACTGTTGGGGTTCGAAGAGCATGTAGGGTAACAAATCAGCGTTGAGCACGATGCGAGGTGCTGTGGCGACACCTTTTGACAAACGCCCGGCGTCCTTGCGCTGCTAGCAAATCTGCGCGGGACGTGATGCAGAAGCATGGCGATGCGGTGTGAGCGCTGACACAATGCCTGTGGCACAACCCAGCAGGTGCAGCAGCAGTGCTCACCTCGCTCGGTGCTGTGCAGCAGGCGGACACAGCGTGGAATTGCACTGTGCCGGGGCGATCATCTCAGAAATAATGTGTGATCATAGTGGAGGGAGCGCATGCACGAAGGTGCGGCCACATCCGAATGCTGAGCAGGTGATTCATGGCCTGATAGGACATAGGAACGTGTGACACACGAACGATGATATGATATGACCCTTTGTCTGCTGCTTGCAGCGGGCGTAACAAGATGCACGCAACACAATGGCTGGTACCGGTATGTGGTGATCGCTGCCTAAACCACCATCAGACAGCCCATTGTATTGGCAACATGGGAGCTGCAGAGCATGTCTGCAGACTCTCCAGGGCTTGAACTGATGGCTTGTACCCAATGTTTAATTTAACTTCAACAACACAATATTAATGGCCGAGTCGTGCAAGCATTGCACGGACATGCAAGATTGCACATCATGAATGGACTGCGATGACATGGACTTGTCATGCTGCTGCACAAATTCCTCTGAAGCATGCAGTACACGCGCGATGGCGTCACTGTTCACCTTGTGACTTCCGTTCCGGGACGACGTGGTGATATAGCTTGCTCACATCATAGCCGTTTGATGCAGACTACCTGCTACAACCCTTTGTCATTGGCCTGGGACAGTCACGAATGAGTTGCTGGTGTTCATGCTGGGTTACTGTCAACGTCACATCCCGAGCGGAATGGCAAGTCGACCGCTGTCAACCAATCAAATCATTCCTATGGGAAAGACACCAGCCATTCCTGTACGCAGTGCTTAAGTGGTAAGGTTGAAAAGCTCTCATAAATACTGTGCACACCTGCCGCTCCGGCTCCAGGAGCACCTCTGCCAACCTCTGCAGAGTAAACGGCGCCCCATCGAAGCTCCTCAAAGCCTCCACCAGGTCCGTTTTCCGCTGCGTAAACGGCCGCCCACCCTTGTCTTCCTCGTAGCCGAAACTGGCGTTGAAACCATCGATGACGGCCACCAGCTTAGCCTCGAGCAGCTCTCTCAAGCCGGCCCACGTGTAGTAGGGCACGCCTTCCTTCGCCATCTCCTCGAGGACCCGCTCCAGCTCCGCAGGTATCGCCAGCACAGTGCCGCTGCTGCTGGCCTGCTGCGCTGCAAAGCTCCGCAATAGCTCCTCTGTACTCGGCGGAGTCGCCTGTGCTCCCGCAGCTGCTGCAGGCTCCGCCATTGCCGTCCGAAATGCGATCAAGCCTGCCTGAGCCTATTGCGCAATAGCGACGCTGAGATCACCACCTTTCGTCAAATGCTGGCGCTGGCCACTACGCTGCGCTGGTCTGGTGATGCATGTGTGTCCTAGCCTGTTGTGTTGGCGAGCGAACAGTGTGAAGTTGAAGTAGTGCAGCGCCACTTCAAGCGTGGCCTTGGAGCTTTGGACCACAGGGAGTGCAGCACATGGTGGCCTCCACTCCTCAGGAGGCATGCGCCTGGATGGAGCAGGTCTGCGCCACATTTCAGAGGTGCGCATCAGCAGTGTTCATCCAGGACTCATGACGACTTGGGCATGCATCGATTGCAGGACTCGTCTTTGGCGCCACGGTTGCGTTGCAGTGTGATTGGTTGTTTCAACTTTCAACAGCAACTGCGTGTTCTCTGCGCTGTTTGGATCTTGAAAGTCCACCTTGTGCAGTGTTGTCACCTGGTGACCAGCCGTGCGTAGACCGCTCTTCAGCATCTCACACCTGGATTGTCACACCTGCCTAGTCATCAAGGGTTTAACACACATCTGATCAATGGCTGGACTACGACGACTTTGTTACCCACAAACAAAACACAGCAGAAAATAACTTGTCAGGAGCAGCTCTGCACTGAAAACCAGGAGCACTCTCGCCCAGCGCCTACACAACTTTCAACTTCCTGCAGCATGCGCATCTCGCTACGACACACACACCCCCCCGCCGCCGTGCAAACCTCCACCGCAGGGACCCCAGGGCAGCGGAGGCGCGCCTGATGGAGCTGCGCAGCGCTCCCGGCGCCATGGACATTGCCATGTCCATACTGGAGGGCTCGCAGCTGCCGATGGCGCACTTCCACGCGCTGTGCGCGATCCAGGCGGTGGCGCTCGCGCGCAGCCGCGGCGACTGCGCGGCGGGGCGGCGGTTCGTGTGGGAGTGGCTGCTGCCGCGGCATGCGCACCTGTCGCGCCCGGTGGTGTCGCAGGTGTGCGGGGCGCACGACGGGCATGCATGAGGGAACTGCTAGTTGAAGTATTGATGGCGGGTGGGGATGACGAGACGGTGCAAAGCTCAGCCGCTTTGGTCTTGCCCTGGTCATGGGCGATGATAACCGCTGCTGACGGTGTGGCGTTTATCGGCGAGCACACTGCATTCGCAGTTGCTGCTGGTCTCTCACGGCGATTCTTAACATTCCGGACGCGCATTGCTGCTGCACATGTGGACAGCCTGCACATCATTTTGGTAGACATGCCAGCAGCCTCAAGTAGTATGCTGGGCATTACGACAGTCTGACGAAGCACTCAAATGGAGGTTAACGCTCAGATCGCAGCCCGAGGCACCAGTGCTGTGCATGCAGAGCACAGTGATGCACTGCACTGATGCCTTTCATGCAGTTCTGATCCAGTCCAGCCTCGCCGTATGCAGGCGCTGCCAATCGCTGGCCGTTCTCCATAACCACTGCTGGACGGCCGCACCGCCGCGGGGCGCATGCGCTCGTGTCAGCGCTCTGCAAGCACGTGATCACACCATCGCGCTTGCTTACTGCTCCGCACCTCCGTCCCTGAAGCAAGACCTTCACAGCACATCGAGGCGTCCACTGCCAGCAGCGACGCGACAAAGCAGAGCTTGGACTTACGCTCTCCGCACCGCGCCTCACGGCCGCTGCACAGGCGCTGCAGGTCGTGGCCGTCCTCTGGAAGCGCTGCTGGGCGGACGAGCCGCCGGACGCGCGCGACGCGCTGCTGGCGGCGCTCCGCGACCGCGCGCGCGCGTCCGACGCCGCCGCCAAGCTCCTCGCCGCGCGCGCGCTCGCGGCGCTCGTGGCCGAGTTTGGCGGCGCGCCTACGAGCGTAGGCCTACCGCTCGAGTTCCACCGCGCGGCGCACGCGGCGTTCGGCGCGCACGGGCTCATGGCGGCGGCGGCGCTCGCGATGGAGATCATGGGGGGGGCGGTGGAGGCGGTGGCGGCGGCGGCGGCGGCGGGGGGGGGCGGCGCGCTGCGCGACGACGCGGCGCTCGCGGCGCTGGCGACGGCGTCCGTGCAGCTGTGCACGGAGGTGAGCGCTGGCGTCTTGCGCTTTCTTTTGATTAGCTCAAGTTCTGATCCAGTGTAGGTCATAGGTATACACATGGCCGATGTGGCAGCGATGGAAGCTGCGGGCGCCGCGCAGAGTGGAGTGCCGGCAGCGGCGGCCATGCTGTGAGGTTTATTGCCCCACTTTCCACTTGGTGAGTTCAAGAGGAAGTTGAAGTTGTGTTAGGTGCGCACGGGCTGGCGGCGGCAGTCGCAATGCGGCGCAGGGCGTGTCCGGTGGAGGCGGCAGCGGCGGCGCCGGGCGCAATGCGGGCTGGCAGCTGTTCACGCATGAGTACACTGCCAGGCAAGGTATGTGTGCGTGTTGAAGCTGGAGGTCAGTTGCAGTTAACGGCCCGCTGCAGCCAACGGCAGAAGTGATGGTCATGATGAGGCGGGCGTTGACGGTGGCGGCGCCAGCGGCGGCGCTGGGGGCGCAGCGGGACGGCACGCTGGTGCTGCTGACGTCGCAGTAGTGCAGCAGTGCACGGATTAGACGCGAATGAACACAGGCTTCTGCTCCGTGTTGAGCACAAGTAATTGTGCAGTTTTCTTAACAGGCGCATGGCTGGGTACGTCAGAGCGGGACGCGGAGGAGGGTGGCGGCGTGCCTGCAGCGGTAAGGACGTCGCTGCACTAGGATGCAAGCACCTGCGGTTACAGTTGAAGTCACTCGCCCAGGTACATGTAGGGCCGCTTGCTTTACATTTGTAGCCACCGGTGGCACGTGGAATTGCAGGGGGCACATCACAGAGAGCACAGGGTGCAATGGTGCGAACGCGCTGTGTGACGAGCCAAAATCGCTTCTTGGGTCTAGGCTGGGACAAAGCTGGAGACTACTTGCTGGGGGGCAGCGGGGGCGATGATGGGTGCGCTGAGGTTGTGGCAGGTGCGGAGCATCACCACTTGTTTGGACCAAACGCGCGCTGTGGTCTGAACGCCGCGGCGGCAAGGCGCAAAGATGCGCGCTACTCGCCGCCGTTCTGCGTGCGGCGGCGCGAACGCCGCCCTGAGTTGCACCGCACACTGCTGTGAGCTGATTCCTACGCGCGCGTTGTCATCAGCCCCGGGCTCGTCCGCGGTGCGCACGCACTCGTTTTCGGCCGAAATCCGCAGACAACACGTTCGGCACATGCGCGTAGTCCCCTGTCCGTCCGCTCGTGCTCGCGCGCCGCGCTCACCCGCCGCGCGCTGCTGCCTCCGCCGCCGCCGCCGCGCCGGCAGGTGCTCTCGTGGCAGGACAAGGAGCCGAGCCCGTGGGAAATACCGCAGGCGAATACGCTGCTCACGCTGAGCGCTGACTGGAGACCCTACGTCGTCAGGCCGGAGCTCCTGGGCGCCGTGTTCCGCGCGTACGGCGCGGCGCGGCGGCAGTCGCCGGCGGCGGCGGCGACGGCGCACGCGCTGCCGCACGCGCTGCGGCAGCTGCTGCTGCAGCTGGCGTCGGTGTCGGGCGACGTGTTTGAGGACGAGGCGCAGCGGCGCGGCTACGCAGCGTTCCTGGTGGACGGCGCGTGCGGCATACTGCAAGATCCACGTGAGTGCGCGCGCACGCGCGCACGTGCGGATGGATCACGTTCGCGCTTCAAACCACCTCACTTCCATACTGCAGCGTACCAATCAGATTACAGCGTACAAGCTGAGTGTGCGTGCGCGTGCGGATCACGATCGCGCTTCGAAGCACCTCGTTTCTCATTTTGCAGCGTACAAATCTGACTACAGCATACGAGCAGCGTCCGTGTACGCCCGGGCTGTACATTTCGAGCATTGCGGATCGCAGCATCGGCCGAGCTGGTTGGTTCCCTCAGCGCCATGCGCGCTTCTCACCTACACTGCCCCCCCCCCCCCTGCTGCGCGCGCGCTGCCGCAGTCCCCGGCGTGGACCCCGAGAGCGTGGAGCAGCGCGGCAGCGAGCGCTTGGACGTGGCGGCACTCTTCGTGCGGCTGCTCGCCAACTTTGGCCTGGGCGCGCTCGCGGCGCTGCCGCGCTTCCGCGCGCTCGCCGCGCTGCTGGCGGAGCTCTCGCACGCCGTGCTGGACGAGGCCGCGCGCAGCGTCGCCGCGGACGACTGCATGACGGAGGTGAGGTGAGGCGCCGCCGCGCCGCAGCGGCGTAGTTGCAGCGCGCAACGCAGCGCCTGTGTATGTGTGTATTGTGTCGCCCCCCCTGCCCCCTGCGCTGTTCGCACGGCCGCCTTCTCTTTGAGACGCGCTGCGCCGCTGCTTCTTTTCTTGGGAGCGGCTGCAGCGCACTCCGCCTGCGGCGTGGTCGGAGTCGCAGCGGCTCAGCAGCAGCAGCAGCGTTGGTGCAGGGCGTTTGGTGCGGCGCTGTGCTGCGCGCGGCGGCGCCGTCCGCTGCTGCCGCGGTGCCGTCGAGCAGCGGTGGTGCTCAGCACAGCGCTTCTTGCGGTGCGTTGGCGCCCGCTTCGCAACGCACTGCGCCGCTGCTTTTTTTGTTGGGGGGGGGGGCGGGGAGGGCGGCTGCTGTGCACTCAGCCCGCGCCGCGGCTACTGCCCGCGTAGAGCCTCACAGGCCACAGGCCAGCACGTCGGGATGGTAAAGGTAATGCAACCTGTCTGCCTGAACGGAGCCACAATGCTGCCGTTATGGCGCAACACCCATGTGGTCAGCCATGCCGCGCTGCCGCCCCCCCAATCCCCCGTCTGTGTGTGACCTGGTGCTGCCTGAGCTGAGCGATGCTACTCTTCAACCGCGTGCAGGCCCTCCACATGGAGTGCTTCGACCTGCTGCTGGAGGGGTGGGTGCTCATGGCGGGCGCATGCGCGCCCGGCGCGCCGCACGGTGCGGAGCTCAAGCGCGCCGTCGCGGAGATTGCCTACCCCATCTACGAGGCCTACGTGCGCTACATGCTCACAGGTACGGCACCATGAGTTGATAGCGGGGGGGGGAGGGTTTAAGGTAACGGGGGGGGGGGGGGGGGTTGAGGTAATTGATTAGGGTTTGTGCGCGTGCACAGCCGGCGCGCCGCACGGCGCGGAGCTCAAGCGCGCCGTCGCGGAGATCGCGTACCCCATCTACGAGGCGTACGTGCGCTACATGCTGACAGGTGCGGCGCCATAGGTGCGGCGCCATGAGCTGATATCGTGGGGGGGGGGGGAGGGTTTGAGGTAATTAATTAGGGTTTGTGCGCGGGCGCGTGCGCGGCGGGCGCGCCGCACGGCGCCGAGCTTAAGCGCGCCGTCGCGGAGATTGCCTACCCCATCTACGAGGCGTACGTGCGCTACATGCTCACAGGTGCGGCGCTGCGTTTTGGTGGAGGGGGGGGGGGGGGGGGATGCTCTTGAAGTTTTCACTAGTGCACTTAAAACGCTCCATGGGGTGACAAAAGCTCCGTGGGGTGACATTTGAGCAACAACTGCCGCTCTGCATGACACTGCGCTGAAGCACGCCACATCAAAAGCAGTGCGATCCTTCTACAACGCGGACGCGCCCTACGTGCTCATGGGTACAACACCGTTTTTTTGGTGGGGGGGGGGGGTCGGGGGGGGGGGGGGGGGGGCTCTCCAGGAGCTACGCGCGGAGCATGATACGGGGCAGGTGTCGCGCTGTGCGGCGTCGCTGCTGTAGCGCGCCGCCTTGGAGGCAGCGTACCCTATTTACGAGGCTGACGCGCTCCTTGGGCGCGCGTGCTACAAGGACTCAAGCCCGTGCCGAGGGCCGCGGCGGGCGTGCGAGCTATGTACACGCGTGCGCTGGCGAACCACCGCTGCCCGCGCCGCCAAGGCGGCGCTGACGCGCGCCGCCTCGGAAGCGCGGTCACCTGGCTGCGAGTCGCAGTGTGCGCTGCAGTGTCACACGTGCTCGCTCGCCGCAAGGACACACTCGTGATCTTGCGCAGACCCGAACCCTTAGCATGCGGTGTGGGTGAAGTTCCGCGCGTGTCTTGGCAGGCGAACGTGTTTGCGCGTCGTTCGCTGAACACTCTAGCGCCATATGTGTCAAGGGGTATCACATGGCCGCAGTGCTCATGGTTCCTTCTCGTGCCTTTGTCTGACTCTGTCACAGCATCCCGCCAGGAGGCGGTGCAATCAGCGTTGCTGGAGGAGGACGACGAGGAGGTGAGAGTCACAGGCACCATGCACTTGAACTTGTCCTTGAAGTACGTCTTGCTTGCCCAGTGATGACATGCATGGCGGAGTTGGGAGGAGTCGGGAGGGATAGGCAGATGGCTGAGGCTGCACACCAAAGCCGAGGCGCCCCGTGGGGTGGCATATAGGTAGAGTTGATGGAAATTCTTGGGCAAAGCTCTCGAATCACAAGAAGACGGCGGGCGTCACTGTGTACCATGAGTTTCGACGGTTGCAGGCTTTTTCATGCCCCAGGCATAACACATCAAAAAGTATAGAGTGCCGCTCGTCGCCCGAATACATTCGTGTGGCACTGCTTAACTGCAAAACCTCTGTACCCTCAGAGACGCCCCTCGCTGCTGACGCCTCCGAGACGGACTGCACGCAGCTGCCCCCCTTGAACTGACATGTGCACATGGCGGTACGCCACGGAGGCAGCTACCGTCCCTGTCGACATCTACATGCGCAGTTTTCCAACTTCAACTTGAAGTTTGTTCCATTTACAGGATCACCAAGCGCGCCATCCAACTTCAGTGCCTCCGGCTCCGATCTGCAGCGCCACTCGCCTCCGCCCGCGCCGCAGGAAGCGATAGAGGCGGCTGTACATTTGCTTCAGCTTCAGCACTTGACTCAACTTCAGCACCATTGATGCGCAGAGTGCGTGCACTTGCCTCTGTTGTGGAAAGTGCGAGCCTATGTCGAGCGCTGCTTGACGCCAGACAAGTTCAGTCGTCAGCACATGGCACGCTTGGTGTCTGGCTGCACACTTGCACCAACTTCAGCACTTGCACCACTCAACTTCAACGTCACCTGCCTGCGCCCCTGCGCCGCCAGGGAGCGATAGAAGCGGCGGACCAGGACGACCAGCTGTGCTCAAACATGTTGTCTGGCTTTTGCTGAACACCTCCGGCCTTTGAACCGCAGCACCACCTGCCTCCGCCCGCGCCGCACGAAGCGACAGAGCGGCTGTACACTCACTTCAACTTGAGCACTCGCACCCACAACTTCAGTATCACCTGCCTGCGCCCCCCGTGCTGCTAGGAAGCGATAGAGGCGGCGGACCAGGACGAGCAGCTGTGCTCCGCCGCGGCGCTGGGGCGGCTGGACCCGTTGCGCGCGCTGACGTCGCTGCACGCGCTGCTGCAGGGCATTGCTCAGGTGCGGCAGCTGCGCATCGCACCCCCATGGTGCCTCTGATGATGCGATGGTCATGACCAATCCAGCAGTGAATTCATAGAGCAAGTTCAAAGGTGAACTCTTCTATGTCATATCAAACTGATGTATCGCGAGCCAGCCGTCGGGTACGGTCCATTCCATCGCATGGTATACGCCACAGCGGGGCTGCTGCAGGGCATCGCTCAGGTACATCCGTCGAGCGCCGCCGTCGCAGCGCACCCACCGGCGCGGCGCGCCGCAGCGCATCGGCCGCCGCTGCAAGTTGCTGCACGCGCTGCTGCAGGGCATCGCTCAGGTGCGTCCGTCGAGTGCCGCCCGTCGCGGCGCACCGTCGTGGTGCTCCGCAGCGCGCTGCAGCCCCGCAGCAGGACATCTTCAGCGCGCCCTCAGTGGCGACGACGCGTCGTCGCGACGGCCAGAACAGCTCTGAAGCTGAGAGGAACGTTGCGCATTCACGAATGAGTCCACACCCATGTACATGTCCAAACGTGCATCGCCCTCGTCGGCCGCGGAGTGCCGCGCCTCAGCGACCTCCGTGTGCAGCAGCTTCCCGAGCTCTGAACAAAATTGAGTGGCCACCTCGTCGTTGTCAAGCAGGCGAGGCGAGAAAGAAGTCAACATGTTGGGTTGCAGCAGGCTGCAGCAGCGACCGCGGCCGTTGCGCAGTGCGCGCTCGCCCTCGCTCCACTGCCGCGCCGCCGCTGCTTGCACTGGCTGCTCAGCACGTGCGCAATGGTCTGCCTGTTTGTCATAAAGAGCATCAGCGAATTTCACTCGCTTCGCTGCCGTTTTGCCGCTGTTCTGCTGCGCCGCCGCCGCCGCTGCGCGCGACAGCGACTGGAGGCGATGCTCAGCACGCACACGGTCGATGGCGCGCCCGCTTTAACAAGCAGCGGCGGCCTGTCGCCCGCCGGCGCCGCGCTGCTGGAGGAGGCGACCACCGCAGCGCTGCTGGTGGGGCACCTGGTAGCGGACGGCGAGGGCGGCGAGAGCGCCGTCATCCCTGAGGCCCTGCAGGTTTGATTCAATGCGCATGTCTCCCAAGGAATCTTAGATTACGATTAGCATTCTCTCAATCGGTCTGAGATCTGGGATGATGTTAGCGTGGATGGATGGGGGAGGGGGGGCGAGAGCGCCGAGAGCGCCGTCATCCCGGAGGCCCTGTACGTCTGTTTAGCGTGCATGTGTGAAGACCAGTTTGAGGTTTGAGATAGGGTTAGGGTTAGGGTTGGATATGATGCGCACTTGGGTGGCGAGGGGGGGGGGGGGGGGGGGCGGCGCCGCCATTCCCAAGGCTGCCCTTCGTCAAAGATGCTCGCGCATTCACGGCCTACAGTACTACCGTCCCCCCCCCCCCCCCCCGTGACACACCTCACCGCCCCAAGCATCCCGTCATCGCAGTCCTCGGCAGGAGGCGCCGTCCGTGGACGACGCCGCCGCGGCCCACGGTGCCATCTATGACGCGACACCTCGCCATCTGAAGTACCTCGAAGTATGGCGTGAATCACGCTCGACAGGACAACTCACCACCTGAAGGATGACACGATCACACTCCACAGGAGGTGCCGTCCGTCGACGACGCCGTTGCCCTCGCGCGCGCCCTCGCCGCGCTGCTGTCGCAACTGCCGCATGCGCTTCGCAGCCGCAGAGCGCAACCTGCTGATCATCTGCGGCGCTGCGCCCTCCCCTCCCCTTAGCTGCCGCGCGCGCGCGCGACGCAGGAGGCGCTGTCCGTGGACGACGCCGCCGCGGCGCGCGCTGTCGCCCTCGCGCGCACCCTCGCCTATAACGCGACAATTCACCACCTGATGTACTTACTTCGAAGTACATATGTATTAATCGTGCTCGACGGGACAACTCACCACCTGAAGTATGACATGATCACACACTCAACTCGGCAGGAGGCGCTGTCCGTGGACGACGCCGCGGCGGCGCGCGCCGACGCCCTCACGCGCGCCCCCGCCGCGCTGCTGTCGCAACTGCCGCATGCGCTTCGCAGCCGCAGACCGCAACCTGCTGCTCTGCCCGTTCGCCGGTCTGAACATCTGCTGCTCTGCGCCCTCCCCTCTCCTCCGCTCCCGCCATACCTCCTTGGCAGGAGGCGCTGTCCGTGGACGACGCCGCCGCGGCGCGCGCCGTCGACCTCGCGCACGCCCTCGCCGCGCTGCTGTCGCGCCAGGCCGCGCTTATCGGCGCGCCCGCGGCGGCGGCGCCGGACGCGCTGCTGAGCCCGCACCTCCTCGGCGCGCTGCTCGCCGCCGCGGCGCGCTGGGCGAGCCCATATCTTTGCCCGCGCGCCGACGACTACGGCGAGTTCCCGCCGAACGCGGCGCTCACGGCGGCGTTCGGCAGCAGCGGCGGCGGCAGCAGCTTTGGCAGCGGCTTCGGCAACGGGTTCTGCGGCGACGGCGCGTTCTGCGGCGGCGGCGGTGGCAGCAGCGGCGGCGGCAGCGGCTGCGGCGGCGCGGCGGAGGTCGTCGACGCGTTGCTCGCCGCTGCGTGGGCGGCGCTGACGCGGTGGTACATGGAGCCCGTCGCGTGCGAGGCGGCGCTCGGCCTGGTGGGCGCGCTGGCGACACCGCGCGTGGCGCGCACGGCGGCGGCGCTGCCGCGCTGGGCCGCTGCCGCCGCTGCGGCGCCGGACGCTGCGCTGTCGGCGGCGGACGAGGTGCGTTGTTGCGCGGCGCGGCGCGGCGGAGTCGTTGTTGCTGGTCGCGCGCCGTGAGAGCCTTGCATTGCGCGCGTTCATCGTGGAAGTCGTTGCGGGCGAAGCTGCGCAGGGAGCGAGGACGAGGGCGAACGCCGCTGCGCTTTCCCTCGGCGAAGCGCCTGTAGGACGTACGTGAGACGCTACGACCAGCAAGCAAAGTGAGTTCAGAAGCAGTACAGTTGCAGTACAGGCGAGTATGCACCCGCCGCGCTCGCGGCGCCCTACCCCCCGTGCGCCGCAGCCGCACCATCCGCTGCTGGCGCAGCGTGCCGACTCGGTGTGCCTGCTCTGCACAACGTGCTAGCGGTGTCATGGTGCAGAAGTCATGGTGCGGAAGCGCTCTGAACAACCCTCTCAACAGTTATCACCACTTCCAATGCATTCGTTCTCGTCAGCTGATCGTATCTGAGCTTTTTTGGCGAATCCTGAGATACCCGGTGCTGCGTGTTGCTCTTTGCTATGGCATGTCTTGCGGCATGTGGCCCGCACCAGCGGCTATCGGAGCAGCGCCGTTGCGCTCAGCCTCCCCCCCCTTCCCAGCACCCGCTGCAACATTGTACGCCACCCTGGTCTGTAGACATAAACCGCGTGCTGCTCCGCCCACCGCCACATGCCCCAGTGCTCGACCGCCATCGACAACAGCGCTCAGCCCCCCCCCCCCCCCTTCCCCCCCTCCCCCCCCCCCCCCCCCCCCACAGGGCCTGCGCCACCTGCCGCTCGAGCAGCGCGGCGAGCTGCTGCGGCACCTCCTCGGCGGCGCGCTGGCGGCGGCGGGCGATGACGCCGCGGCGCGCGCGCACGTCGTGGAGCGCCTCGTGGCGCCGGTCGCGGCGCGCATGCGCGGCGTCGCGCACGCCGCCGCGCACGCGCCGCCCGCGCAGGTGCGTTTGTCCGCGCGCCGCCAGTGCCGCCGTGCGTCGTGTCAGCGCTCAGTGTCCGTGCGCAGCGCACCCCCGGCAGCGCCCTCTGTGCGGCCGCTGCTGCCGACGTCAGATGCTTGTAGTCGCGTTCAAGTTTGGTCGTTTGGCTCCCATGTGCGCACCGCCGTGGTGATCGCGGCGCTGTGGCCGAGCAGGTGCCGTCGCGACGGCGTGGCGGCTGCGCACGGCGGCGGCGGCCGTGTCAGCCCGCGGCAGCGCTCCTGCGGTTGGGCGTCGCGCGCTGTTCGCGCTGTCACCGTCCACCTTGTATGTTAGGGTCAGGGTGAGGGTTAGGGTTAGGGGGTCAGGAGAGCCCGATTCACCGCAGCGTGCCGTTGTGCCGTTGTTCGAGCGCCCCCTGAGAGCCCAACTCAGTGAAGCAGTGCCTCACCGTTTGCAGCGTGAAGAACAGGACGCGCCCGGTCTCGTCCGCAGATGCTCCGCAGCGCGCCCTCGGCGCATCGCGTCGCTACCAGACGTCCTCCCGAATGCTCTTCTCACCTCGCTGTACCGCTTCGAACGCTGCCCTCACGCGCTGATGCCACGCCGCCCCCGCGCGCAACGGCAAACACGCGCAGCGGCAAGCGCCGGTGGCGCACGGCGGCCTGCTCGTTGCGCACATATATATATACATAAATACATGAGAGCGCTGCTGGTCTCATCAGCAGACGCGCCGCAGCGCCGCCTCAACGCACGTGCATTCGCGAGTCCTCCTCACCTCGACCCGCCGCTACCGCAAAACGCACTGCGCAGCGGCAAGCGCCGGAGGCGCTCGTGGCGGCGGAGCTCGCGCTGGCGCTGTGGCGCGGCGTCGTGCGCGCCGGCAACACATCCGCGGCGCAGCTGACGCTCGGCGCGGCGGCGACGGAGAGGGGCGGCGTGGGCGGCGCCGCGGCGCTGCTGGAGGCCTTCGGCGCGTTCTCCGAGGTCGTGGTCGGCGGCGCGCTCGGCGTGCTGCGCGACGCCGCCGAGTTCCTGCTGCCGTGCATGTCGCAGGTGCGTGCGCAGCGCGGCGCTGTCGCTGGGAGAAGTTTACTTCGCCCGCGCTTGAATCTCGGCATGCTGTCGCCGGGGAGTAGTTCACCCCGCCAGCGCTTGATTCTTGGCAGCAGTTGTGTCTCTATGCTTGGCTGCGGTAACCCTGCCTGTAGCCAACCCTAGCACCGATTTGCTACGTGAGGTCTGAGAGGCACCGAGTTCTTGCGGCCGTGCATGTTGCAGGTACGCGGCCTGACGCTGCTTCGGGTCACCCACTGGCGTGGGAGCGTGCTGCCACTGCACCGTGTGCATAGAACCAGTTGCCTTCCTCACATGCTGGAATGCATGCGTGTGCGTACAATGTGATGGTGCGCACGCAGGGTACACAATCAGTACATCTCAGTACACCCCAGTCCATTCATGATTGAGTCAATTTGACTTGGATCAATAGTAATGACGTGCTGCGCTCTTTCCTCGAGCGTCATACCCAGCAGTAGTGTTTTCTCATCCTCTCTCTCCCCCCCCCCTCCTCCTGCTTTGCTCCCGCAGCATAATGCGCTGGTGCTGTATGAGGCCTGCGGCAAGGCCCTGAAGGTAAGCTACCCCCCCCCTAGTAAAGGTACAGCAGCAAGAAAATGAGTCAGACTCGGAGTTGCGGGATAGTGCTGTCTTTGCCACAGTGGCTTGGTGCGAGATTCACGCGAGTGCGTGTATGATCAACACCGAGTCTGCTGTTAGTGCCTATGCCTTGACAGAAGGTTCTTTCAATGCTCATTGACGAACCTATCGAGTGACACCGCCAGACGGCATCCTGCCCCCCAATACATCCACGCTCAACTGCCTGTCCCAATCCAGCTGGAGTGCACAACAAGTACAGCAAAGTACGCCGCAACTAGAGCGCTGGCGCATCCGTGTCAATCATGCGTGTCTGATAGACAGACTCTTGTGCTGCTGGCATGAAGCCGGAGCTTGATCGCCCCCTTCCCCGGCCTCCTCTGCACTTCTCTTTGCGTTGACCACAATTTCTATGCACCCGTTCTCGATGCCCACGCTCGTACCAAACAGAGAGCACACGCTCGTATCTGCAGCACACGCTTCCAGTGTGCTCACACGCCGCACATTGTCCGTGTTGAGGTGGTGCTCTCACCGCAACGGAGGTGCCGCGCGGCGCGGTCCACACGGACGGCGCATGCGCGTGGGCATGCGTAACCGCCGGCGGTTACGCCGGCGCACGCTTGTGAAGGGAACGTTGCGCATGCCCAGCACGGATATACTTCGAAGTATATGTATCACGCGCTCACATTCGACCACGCGCAGATCCCTGCAAAGTGCACATTGTATGATCCCCGCGAGGTGCACATTGACATTGACCCCAGTCAGTCAAAGCACCGCCGATGCCGCTGCAAGGCACCTAAAGCCCTGATACGCGTTTTTTCTGTTGGCGCTGCACGACAAAGCATTGTTGGTGCCGACACAGAGCACTCAAAAAGCCATGCTTCGCATTTATTCTGCCGGCGCTGGCGCGCAGGCGTACGCCAGCCAGAACGTGGGTCAGCACTCCGTCGACCCCACCGCCGAGGAGAGCGCTAGCGGCGACCTAGAGTGCATCCTCGATCTGCTGACGCACCTCGTGTCCAAGGTGGGTGGGCGCTTGGCGCGTTGAAGTTGCCGCGCTTTGCAAGTCGAGGTTGGCGTGCCGCTGTGCAGGTGTCGCGACGGCGGCACCTTGCGGAAGCCTCAGCCCCCGGCTCTGGTTGCGTGCATTATGGCTGCTCTGCTGGTTTGGAAACGCGCCGCGGATGCATTGCCGTGCAAGACGCGCGGCTCTGGGGCACTTGGCTCCGTGCGCTTGCAGTTCTTCGGCTGCGGCTTGCCATCGATCTTCAACTGTGACGTGCCGGGTGCCGCAGCTTGCAGCGGTATGCCTGAACGACTCTCGCCATCTCGTCGCCTGTTGACCAATACTTATCTAGTGCAGCATGACTAGGGTTGGCACGTGCGTAGATAGTATATATACGGTATATTGGTACATACGCGTATATATACGCGTAGACGCCGAAACGGGGCGTATATTCGCGTATACGCTTTTGCACCGCTGTGGTGCTCACGAGCGCTGCCCGTGGCCCAGCGCATGCCAAGGGTAAGGTGGCTAGGGCTATCTGGGGGCCAGAAGCGGAAAGGCAGGGCTGAGCGGTGGTCTCAAGCCACAGAAGGCGCCTGCACAGCCTGAACTTGGCAATTCAGTGGCTCAGGCAGCTTCGCACCTGGCCAGCAGAGCCTGCATGAGCCTTCACGGCTTGTTCTGTCGGTGATGTGGAAGAGGACGATGGGAAGAGAGTCGCTGCACATGCTGACAGACACGCTGCCCTCTGACGAGGCGCAGCTTTTCAGCGGCACCATGCGGTCGGCGCACTCAGGCCGTAACCAAGCTTCTTTTGGCATTTCGGCCAACTTCAAGAAAATCCCACACTTCAAGTGTTGCTCTGATGACACTTTATGAAGGCAATTATTTCTAGTGTCTGCATGTCTGTAATCAGCACCCTGAGCCCGTTCGAATGCACCTGGTTTCAGAGAAATCTAAAGACGACAAGTCGTCGTAGCGAGATTTGGCTTTGTCAGATACGCTAATATACGCAGTATATACGTATTGTACGCCAAAAATACGTATATATGCGGGTATGCAAAATCCAAATATACGCAATGATGCTGCATGACTGGTGTGCGTGAACGTCACATGATGCCATGAGGTGCGGTGTGCGATGAACGCCCCAATGCAGACTCTCTGACGGCACCTTCACACTGTGACTGCGCTGCTGTAGGGACAGGTGGCGGCTGCGACGATGAGGGTTCGGATGGCACACCCGTTGCGCCACTTCCTGAGTGCCTCGTTTGAACGGCGCCTGATAGCCAGCGCTCTGAACGGAAGCGCGCCTGACTGCAGGCTCTGATTTCCAGCCTCAGACCCGTACTGTCATGCGGAACGTGCGTGTGCGCTGCTGCGACAGTCAAGCGGGGGGCAGCAGGGGCCGAATGGCGCACGCGCGCTGCGTCATTTCCTGACTGACGCGTTCACGATGACCGTGCTCATCCCCTCTGCAGGATCTGGTGGACTACAGCGATGATCGGGGGCAGAACGGCGGCCAGGTGGCCGTAGCAGATGTGGTCTTCTTTGGGCTCAAGCAGGTTGGCACGCAACGCAGGGTTCAAGGTTTGAATGTACCTGTACTTCATACTTCCAGGTATACTCTTTTTTTGGATCTTGTTTCAGGCGCGAAGACGCGCAGATGTCAATTGTCATGATGATGGAGCGGCTACTGATCATGTCTGAACAGGCCAGGTGGTCATGGGGAATGTGGTCCTCTTCAGGCCGGTGAGCCCAGTCGGCATTGGGGACGTCAGGGCGGACACGTATGTCAAACGGGTGCCATCTGTTGGTCTCGCTGACAGCAGGGCGCGAATGCAGCGCTGATGATCACCACATGCTGGAGAGCTAGGGTTAGGGTTGAATTTAGGGGGGTTAGGATAAGGGTTGGTGTCATGAACTGCCCCAAATCACATGATTTTCCGTGCCAGCCTGCCAGGGTTAGGGTTAGAGTTAGGGTTAGGGTACTCTACTGCAGCTGGGTGCCTATCCTTGCCAGCCGGTGCCATGCAAGGACTGCTGCACACGCTGCTGCCTCTCCCAGACTCTTTGTAAAAGCTTCACAGTCTTCAACGCCTGTTTCCCGTGCCATGACTGCCGGTAACCACATGGATTGACGCCTCCGATGGTCCACCATGTGGACTATACTCAACGTAAATATATGATCTTTTTCGTCCGCTAACCTGCTCCATCGTGACCAGCAACCGCACTTTCTTGACAAGTGCGCTGAACACTGCTCCTTTTCAGCTTTTTCTGTTGCTGAACCCCAAACTATCTGGATGTCATGTTACTTAGCTAATTTTCAGAGTCACTTGTAAATAACCTTGATTTTGTTTCGTTTGTGTGTTTACACACTACGAAAATGTGAATGCTGTGCATACTAGGCTGAGCACTGCGTGCCCCCCCCCGTCAGATCCTGCCCAGATCCTGCCGCTGATAGCTGCAACACCATAGCGGCATATACTACTGTACTCTGGAAGTACATACCGCAAAGCTCATTTCAAATAACTGGTAACATGCAACAGCTACGCAAAAGCTGAGCACTGTGTGCCCCCCCCCCCCCCTCCCCCCCCCCCCCACACACAGATTCTGCCGCTGATGACGGAGGCGCTGCTGCAGTACCCCGCGCTGGCGTCGCGCTACTACGCGCTCGTCAGCTTTATGGTGGAGACGTACGCGGACCGGTGCGTGCCACTAGCCTGCTTCTGAGCGCTGCTGCACTAATGACCCTGACGTCCGCGGACTGGTGCGTGCTATTTGCCTGCCACTGAGCGCTGCTGCAATTATGAAGTAGCAAGAAACACGGGTGGCACACTCTTGACGTGCTGCTTAATATGACACGGATCACGCTGAGGGCGGGGTGCCGTTACGCGCTGCTGCTGAAAGAATTACCCTGCGTAAACAAAATGAGGCACAGCAGCCAAGTGCTGATTGTTATAAATATGCATCGTGCTGAAGGCGGGGTTTACGATGCCATACCTTTGACGGTGATGCAAGTTGCTGCAGATGCATGTGCACAGCTTCTCTGGGTAACGTACTTCACCCAGTTAGCAGCGCGCGCTGGCCTGGCCTGATGGCGCTGCGAGGGAGCCTCCGAGCTGCCTCGCGCGCATGCTTCCTGAACGCATCAATGTGTTCGCGCACCTTTGTGCAGGCTGCGGGGGGGCGCGCTTGACGCTCCCATCTCATACTCTTACAGTTGGAGTTAGGGTTAACCTAACCCTTTGCGCAATCCCGAGTGCTGCGCCGGACGTGGGACGCCGTTTGTGTTCTTCTCAGCGGATGCAGTTGCGGGGCCCTGCATTCGACGTCAGGCGCCGAGCGCCGCATCGCGTCTCCAGCCTCCACAGCAGTTGCTGAGCGTTGCTGTGAGTGCTGAGCACTGCACCTTGACTGTACCCCCAGCGCGCTCTCGCGCGCACTCACCTGCCGAAAACCACCAGTGTAATTTTGAACAGAGCAGAGTCGACTTCAACCCAACAGAGCCTCTGCCCCGTATGCCCCTGGTTCGCTGCAACGGGGCGTGCCTCTACGCACAGCTCGGCGACGCTCGAGCTCATGCATGTGCTCCAACACGCTCCCGATACCGCCGTGCTGCAGATGAAGTAGCTGGCGTGCCTCTGAGCACTGCAGCTGACGTCCACCCAGGAGGCCCTCATTGTACACCCTGGCCACGATCCCCGCTTGGCATGCCGCTGCGCAGGGTCGGCGGCGCTTGAACCCCACACTCTGGGCTGGATTTCACTATTGAAAGAGCACGCTCTGAGATGCCTCTCGCACTGCTGGCGCACTGCTCTGCGCAGGTTGGCGGCGCTCGAGCCCGCCGCCTTTAGCCAGGTGGCGCGCTCCCTCGTGTTTGGCAGCCAGCAGGGGGATGGCCCCTCGGCGCGCTCCAGCCTGCAGGCGATCAAGGCGCTGGTCGCCTGGCACATGGAGTCACTCAAGGCAGGCGGAGGGGGTGAGTGCACCGCCAGCTCCCGCCGCCTCAGGCAGCTGCGTCGCCGCACGAACGCCGTTACGTTCTAAGTTTGCGCAGCGCCACGCCGCAGCCCTGGCTCATGTCCCTTTGCCCAGAGACAGCGCTGCTGGCTGGTGCCATAGCAGTCGGCCGATGGCCTAAGCGTGAGCACAGCAGCTCAGCGTAGCTTCAGGCCCAGGTGAACTCAAGGCACCAAACGGTGTTTGCCACGTGCCATTTCTTGGCATGCCGCTCTGCGATGCTGCACTGGAGCTAGCGGCCGTGCGTATAAGGAGGCGCGCCGCGGGACGACAGACAGGCGCTACGATGCTGATGCTGCTGCTGGTGCTGATACTCAACATGCATCGCACGGCTCAGCACCTTTGTAATTTAGAGGCGTCCTGCATGCTGTGTGTGAGAGTGCCCACGGGCTCTTGCAGCGCCGGCTGCTACTGCGACAGCGCAGCAGCGCTCGACTCACCATAATGGGTGCAGGCGGCGACAGCAAGTCAACGACTCAAGCAACGTCCACTCCCCACGGGTGCATGCTGCAAGGGGTGCAGGCAGCAGCGGGGCAACAGCTCGCGCAACGCTCACTCGTCATGCGTGCATGCCGAGGAAGGCGCCGAACAGCACTAGGTTGACAGCTTGAGCATCCAAACAGCAAACTCATTTTGTCAGTTTATTCTTCTAATGTAAGAGCAACGTCCCCCCCCCGCGCGTGCCCATGCGCACAGGCCTGTCGCGCCAGCTGGAGGCGTGGCCGGGGCTGCTGCGCGACCTGCTGACGGCGCTGCTGCAGCTCGCAGCGTTCCAGTCTGCGGTGTGGGACCGCCTCGACGCGTGCGCGGAGGCGCTGCTGCCGATCATCGTCTGCGACCAGCACGGGTACCAGGTGCGGCGCCGCTTCCGCGTTGAAATACTTCTTCCTTGTTGGAGTACTTTCATGTAGAGGGGTCATCAGACTCTGCAGAAGGGTCGTTATACTCCGAGGTATTCATATTCTGCAGAGTATGGCGACCCTTCTACGCATGCCAGCACTGCCAGGGCCAGCTGACGTCACGCGTGTCTGCGACCAGCACGGGTCCCAGGTGCGGCGCCGCTTCCGTGTTGGGCTATGTACAAGGGCGTTGTATTCTGCAGAAGGGTCAGTTTATTCATGGAACCGAATCAAAAGATCGTACTTCGAAGTAGAGCTCTAGGTGACAAGGTGTGGTTAGCCGTCAAATTGAGCGCCTTCCACCAGTAACTGTGGTCGCCGTTGCTGCGGTCATTGGCCACGAATGAAACAATACCTCATTCAAATTCTGCAGAGAATGTGATGGCCCTTCTACCTATGCCAGCGCTGCCAGCGCCAGCTGACTTCACGTGTTGAGGTTGATAGGACTGCTGGCTTGAAAGTCGGCGTTCAGTTGCTACAACGTGCACAACAGGCCGCGTGACAGACTCTCGTCATGTCTTGCAACGCCTCATGCAGCAGTCTGGGCTGCCTCGCTAAGGTTCCACTGCTGTCCAAGGGGCCACTGTCATCTGCAGCCAGCATTAACTGTAACGTGACACTCACCAGTTTTAATGTGGGAGCCTATGCACGCCAACAGTGGTCTAAGATCCGTCCTTCCAGTCGCCTTCTGAAAAACAATGTGAGACTGCCTGTTTATATGCATGCGTGGCACAGCTCAGCAGCTCGACAACTATGCTGCGTGGGCTCCTCGCTATAGACATTAGTGTCGTGCTGTGAAGTGCTGCACGCCCGACATCTTTGCCGGTCTGCCACCACATGCAATGGCGATGCAGGGCTAGACTCTACATCTGTGCTGCAGTAGCTACACGCATTCACAGGGTGCATGCCTCACTAGAGGCAGCGCGAACATAGGCCACCAACTGCCAGTGCAGCACACAATGCGTCACCCCCCTGACGCACATTACCTTGGGCGGTGCCTCTGTCCCAGGCACTGGCGACGGCGCTGGTGGAGCAGCAATCGCCCGACGCACGGCCGCGCCTCGCAGCAGCGCTCCACGCGCTTGTCACCGACAACGGACTGACCATGGACCTCAAGCGCGACACGCGGCGGCGCTTTGTGGAAAACTTGCGGCGTTTCGCAGGGGACGTCAGGGCGTTCCTGATGGTGCGGTAGCGCTCTGCCCCCCCCCCCCTTCCCCCCCCCTCCTCTCGATGCTCGTGCAAAGGGGTGAGAGTCGATGAACCAGAACGGGCGGCCATGACTCCGAGTTGCAGCTGCCGCTCTGCAAGCGGGCGTGGATCTACGAAAGGCGGCGCTGTGCGGCAGGCGGTCGTCAGCGGCCCCAGACCGAAAATCTCCACAGCACAAGCTCAAAGTGATCCGTTGAACGGAAGGCTGTGCCGTCACAGCAAGGGCACATGTTCACAGGGCACAGGGTCGCAAGGGAGCGCAAGCTGTAAGGCATCCCTACACCTGCTGCCACATCCTCGACTGACACCGCCAAGAGGTCTGCCCTGCCCGGCAGACGAGGCTGGGCAACCAGACAGCGTTCAACGTCTACACAAGCACATCACAGAATTGGCGGCTTCAACGAAGGGGAAAGGAGGGGACGATGACGACACTGCGCGCCGCCCGCTGCACACCAAGCTCTTGCCAGAGTGAGTGCAGCAGCGAGCAGCATGCAAATGCATGCACAACTAAACGCGTGCTGGCGCAGGCGGTGACAGCCCTTGCGGCAACCAGAATGCAACTACGTTGTTTCACACGCGTCGTGCAGCAGGATGGACTCCTGCGACTTTGCTCTGTTGTCATGAGCTGCTGCGAGCGCGTGCGTGTGCAATGCTCGCTTGCCGGTGGTGCCGGCGTTGCCAACCCAACTATGAACCGTTCCCGCAACTCGCTGGCGCTTGGCTCATCATACACACCTTACCAGAACAAGCAGGTCGCCAGTGTTGCCTCATGAGCTAGGTGGCAAAGGCTTGCAAGCGGTCAGCTGATGCGCACTCGCGCACTTGTGTCTTAAATCGGGACGTTGAGCAACTGCAAACTGACCTCAACTGCAAGTGGGCTCTAGTGACGAAAGTGCATTGGAATCAGCATCACCCAGACACATGAAAAACCAATGCTGTTGACCGCTTGCACTTGAGCTGCAAAGCGCAGTAGAAGCCATGCGCGCACAGCACACGCACACAAGAGCTGCAACGACACTATAGCAAGAAGCTGTCCAGTATATTACCGGTAAAGAAAGTACAGCCATCTATCACTGAACATGCGCTCATCGATGTGTGGCTACATGTGCTCCAATCCGCGCAAGGCGCGTTGCCGCCGCGCAGCATCCCTCAGCTGCTGCGACCGCACTACTTAGAGCGGCCCTCTATTCCCTGTAGTTCACGCCAGCGCGGCCGAGCTGCCCCAGCTTGAAGATGCCGAGAACGCTGGAGAAGCCCAGCGTGACCAGCAGGCTCGGCGTGAATGCGGGCTCCAGCGTGCTCACAATGAACTGGTCCACCTGTCGGTCAGATGCGCGCGAAAGCGCACGTCAGATGTCCATCAGATGTTCATTGAAATGAATGCAAAGGAGGATGTATGGCGCACTGCGGTGGTCACGATGAATTGGTACACCTCCTGGTTGAATGCGCGCGGCAGCGCACGTCAGATGTTAATTGCACAGGAGGATGTACGGCGCATCGCGGTGTTCACGATGATCTGGTTCGCCTGTGCTGGTCCACCTGTCGGGGCAAACGCGCGGCAGCGCATGTCAGATATCCATTGCACATCAGGTATCAATAGAGATGAATGCAGAAGGAGGATGTATGGCACATTGCGGTGTTCACAATGATCTGGTCCACCCGTCGTGCAAACGCGCGTGGCAGCGCACGGTCAACAACCAATTAAACTGGGTTGCACAGGAGGTGTTCACGATGAACTGGTCCCGCTGCCAATCAAACGCGTGCGGCACTGCACGTAAAAAACTAACAACAGTGTGTCGCAGAAGGATGTGCGCAACGCAGCGAGTGTGGCAAAGGGGAGGTGCCTGGGCGCACGCGTTCTGATGGTGCGCGCGCATCTGCACCGTTCGTGGCCCATGCAATTGTGAGTGAGCACGGTGACTGCACGCCGTACTTCTGGGGGAAACCACAGACAAGAAACACATGCAAAGTACGAGTTCCAAATGTCGCTCACGTGTTCTGTGCAGAGGCACATTGGCACACGTTTCATGGCGCCATCGTGTGTCACGTCATGCACTCACTCAAATCATGCAGTCACTGAGCGTATTTTAAATTTGTGCAGCGCATCGTTGACGGTGTTGCATGGGCCTCTGAGCTCAGCAGTGCACTTGCACCTAGCAGCGAGCCACATGTGACCCTAATCAAGTTGGTGTACTTCAAGTGGCTTGAGTGCAGCACACTCAGCGTGTGAGCGGCCTTCACTCTGAACTGCTGTCGCAACATGGCAGTACTGCAGCATGCATCGACCCGCCAATGGATTTGTTCAGACATACCCTTGGGGGGGGGGGGGCGTCAGCGCATCGGTGCGCCGCTGAAAACTTTACGTGCTCTGCACAAATGAAGCGCAAGCTGGTTGTGCAGTCTGTCTCATCATGCTTTAGGTGGAGTCCAGCCTCATGGTACCCTTGACCCTGGCCTTACTCTAGGCGCTAAGCAGCCAGCAGCCAGAGAATCCAGGCGTTGGCTGCGTGATGACGACCTCCTCCTGCACTTGGCTGCGAGGGACGGGTGGCCAGACATTGCTAAGCTACACCATGTGCCCTCTTGCACCTTTGAAAATCCGCTTGGTGCCTGTAACAGCTACGGGAGAGCAGTCAGAGAATGTACAGTCAGCTCAGAGTACAACTTGACCTGTTTCATAGAAGTACTCATCAGTGACTTGTGGAGTTTGCTGCCTAGGCCGCAGCGCCACCCAGAGAGCGTCACAAGAATCGTTGAAACATTCGGACATGCTCGTGCGCGCACTCACATTGTCGGGCAGCGGAACCTTTGTGGTGACGGCGTACGCCTCCAGGCCCAGCGCGATGCCGCTCGCCAGAAAGAACGTCAGGCAGCTGCAGCGGTGCGCGCGGGACAGAGCGAGGGAGCGGCGCCATCAGAATAAATACGAGAGCGATGCCGCTCGCTAGGAAGTACGTCGGGCAGCTGCGGTGCAGCGGGAGATGCAGCGAGGGGGGAGGGAGTCACGCTTGCAACTTCAAGAACATCAAACTTCAAGAATGTCAGGCAGCTGCAGCGAGATGCGCAGCAAGGAGGTATGAAAACTGTCAGATAATGCGATGCCGCTCGCCAGGGAGAGCGTTAGGCAGCTGCGGAGGCGCGCACGGGACGCAGCGCGAGGGAGGGGCGCCATCAAGATTGAAACGAGAACGCAGAATGGAAACGACAAAGGTAGCCGCGACAGGAGGTGCAGCAAGGAGGCAAAAAAACTGCCAGATAAATTCAACTTCAAGCAGTCCCAAAATCAGATGCCAAATCAATGAAAAAGACATCCCATTTTGTGACGGTCCTGGGTTGAGTTGGTGTGGTGTGCGCTTGTGCGGTTCAGGCCTGCGCCGGTCGCGGGCAGCCCAGAAAAACGCGTCAGGTTGGGTGGCCATGGCAGGAGGCGAAGCACGAAGAGCATTGTTGAGCACTGCTGCACATTTGAAAGCAGCCACTTTTTCGCTCAGAGCATGAGCTGCATGCCGGTGGTGAGTTCCCATGACAGCGCCACCGTACAATTACAAGTGAACAATGCAACCAGTGAATACCTACTACAACGCTTGGCATATGGGTGTGCAGTATGAATGGCCAAACCGGCGCGTCACTTCAAGTTGGCAAAGTGAGCAGCCTCTGCCTGGCAGACCGGCGCGTCACTTCAAGTCAGCAAAGTGAAGTTGCAGACGAGTCTGCACTTTTGCATCGCACGCAAGCGGCCGCTGCCGCGCGTAGTGCCAGGAGACGAAGGCGATCTGGGCAGGACTCACCACGCGATGCCTGTGATGAGGAACTTCTCGATGCCCCCCTGCAACTCCACGGGTATCACGTCGAACATGGTGACCATGATCTCCTGCAGCACACACACACGCACGCACGCAGTATGAAGCATCGCGAACACGTCAGCTCAACTGCGTGTTCGCGAGATGAAGCATCAGAGTCGCATCAGCCCAGGCGTAGGACAGCTGCGCGCGCTGCGAACTGCGGCACGCGCAGGTAGGGTTAGGGTTTGGCAGTTAGAGCTAGGGTTTGGCAGGGCGCGCCCCGAGCGGTCCACCACTGGCGCGACAGCACACGCAGACAACCTGTGTGCCAGATCTGCCCTGCGCGATGGCAGCATGCGCTGGCGGGCGGTGCGCGAACAGTGGCGTGTGGCGCGGCGACATTACGGCTTGATGCAAGCAGCTGCTGCTGGCGATGTGTAGTATCATGGGCGATGCTAACGCTGCCAACAAGAACTGGTTCTTACAGACAACGGAAGCACAACAGCACCACCTGCGTGACGCTGAGCGGCATGGCTTGCGCGTGCGCCCCCCCCCCCCCCCCCCTCTCCCCCCATTGTGATAGCGGCGCACGGCGTGCGGCCAACCCTAACCCTAACCCTAAGCCTAAGCGTGCAACAGATGATGATGCACGGCGTGCGGCGAGCATGCACGGCGCGCACGCAGCAGTCTGAGAGCATCATATCGAGTGCACATGTGTGACTGATCCTAACCCTGCAAGTGCAAGTGACACGCGCATACGACATTTCTGTGCGCGTTGTGACGACAGCGCTCACCCTAACCCTAACCCTAACCCCCCTAAGGGTTCCATAGTTGCTTGCGCACGCCCTCACCTTCTTCTCCGCCTCCTGCTGCCCCGGGGGTATGTAGGCGCCGCGCTTGTCCCGCCGGACGCCCTGCACGCCCTGCGCGACGGCGGCACGCACACACGCAAGAACGAACGCATCAGTTAAGCGCGGAACTGCGCGCACGCTGTTGAGGTGCACGGTGTAGCTCACAGAAATGTGCGTGAAACGCGATTGGACACACATGGTGGACAAACAACGTGGAGGTTCAGGGATTGCGCTGTGAGCTTCGGAGGGTGCAAGGAGGGCAGCTGTCGGTCGTGCCTACATGCCCTGCTGCTGTCAATCTGCAATAAGACAGGGAGCGCGCACATAAGGGAAGCCACGCAGCGCGGGCGCACGCGCTGCCGCAAGCTCCGCGCTGACAGTACCCCATACGCCAGCCACTGAGCCGTGACTTGGTGTTATACTAAGCCCTGCCATATGCTCTTGCTGTTGAGCACTGACATGCCGTTTTTACGTGCCATGCATGCAGGAGACCCCTCCCCCCCCCCCCCCCGCATCCCCCCTGTCGCTTGCGCTGGCAGCGTGTATACGTATGGCCCGAGGGCCATCGCTGGCACCTCGCAGAGGGCAGTCATCATGATGCATGCTGAGCGTTGTTACTGGGCGCTTGAGCGGTCTCACCGCGCTGAGGAGGTGAATACGACCCTTTCATAGTTGAGTGCTGCGCCTGGGACGGCGTGCGCCAACCGCAGCGGCGCACGGCGCTAGCAAGCGCACGGCTATGCCTGCATGACGTGCCCTGATGACATGTCGCGGTAGCGCTGCTCAGCTTCTGAGCAAAGAGCTTCGCCCTTTGTGGCGTGCTCTGTAATAAGCCACTCCCGTAGGTGGTGAATACATACATGTTCATAAAGTGTACATATGCAGGTATACATATGCAGGTATGTATATATTCATGCACATACACAAAAACCACACATATCATCATGCCTACATTCAATGATGTGCTGAAGCCAGCGGCCAGACGGCCTGAGTTCGGTAGCAGCACTCAGCATCCTAGCAGGACTATTGCCCTGCTCCTGCCCTGACAGCGCTGCCGGAGTCGCTATCTGCCGCTTCCAACGAATGCAATCTCACCCATCAGAGGCACACTCTCAACTCCAGAGCGAGCTAATCCAGAATAGACATCTGCTCCGCACGCTGTGACTTCAGCAATGTTGCACGTCATCCCATCATTCTCGAGCTGCTGCAGAAGCGACGCCTGCGCCGGCCCCACAAGTGCCATCACCGAGCACTTGCAGTAGCTCGCTTCTCCTTGCTGCGAAATCCGCTTCGCAGCCACCCACTCCCCTGCCTGCCGCCACCACGCGCAACCACACACTCCTCGCCGATGCGAGCACCAACTTCAACAACGGTGACGCGCCTCCAAGCGCAACGCGGCGGCGGCGCTCACCATCTGCGCGAGGATCTCGTCCTGGCGCGATCCGGGCTCCGCTACCGGCTCCACAATGCGCCCCGGCCGCGGAGTGTCACCCCCTTCCGACGCCGTCTCCATCGCCTTTGGCGCCGCCGGCGCTGCCGCGCCCCCCTCCTTCACCGCCGCCTTTGCCTTGGCCTTCTTGGCCGCCGCCGACTGCTTGGCTTTGCGCGTGACGCTGGCGTCGCCGGATTCGAAGCCGCCGCCCGCGAGCAGCGCTGCGCCGCGCGCTCGGGGCGCAGCTGCTGCCGTCCATTGCCGCGCTACGGACTGCGGGGGGGGGGGCGGGGGGGGGGGGGGCAAAGGCGCCGCAGACGCTGTCAGTGGTTATTACTTTGACTACCGCTGTTGTCGAAAACGGTCAAGTGAGGAATAGAGTTTGGCCTTGCTTGCGTTGCCCGGATTGGCCACCTCGCCAGCCGCTAGCCTAGCCCACCCCATAAGGCTGTCGTTGCAAAAGTGATTATGAAGAGGACTTTTGTGCCAACACAATGTTGCAAGGCGGACCTCTCAAAGCACGCGCGCTGTTGTGCGATACAAAGCTGCCAGTGAAGCTCGCTAGGTGCAGAGGGCGCCGCGTTGGTTGTCAGCGCGGTTGTCAGCGCCGACACTCACTGACAGTGCTTTGCGCACCTCCTCATGCCATCAACTGTAGAACTGTAGGTCACTTGCACAACGTGCAAGACCATCAGGTTCCTCCACCGTGCCTCAGACACTCATTGATGCTGAAGACGATAGCTACGGCCTTGCGTTGAACCAGCACAAAATGTGCTGTATGCAATGAGCTGCACAGAAGGGATGTCCTGCTATGCCTGAGTGAGCTACAAGCGAAATTTGAAGTATAGCTCCTGTTGAGCTCTCTTTCGTTAACAAACGCATTGCGCATGTTGTGCTGAAGATCATGTGCGTACTACAGAAGCCCATCCATTGGCTGTCAACAATGCTTAGAGCCACAGTCACGGTACCTGCGCAACGCACAAAGCTTGGGTACTCTTGTCTCATTTTAAACGTGTGTGTGAACTTGATAGCACCGCCTTTTGGCCATGCTTGACATCCAACATGGCTTGGCTCTTTTGATTTGTTGATTCACCATCATGAGATGGAATTCAATGGTGTCAGAATGCGTGGATGATTCGTAGGCAGCATGCTCGTGCGGCCTGCTTCATTGCAGAGCAGTTGAACTCGTTGGCATCGCAGAGCAGTTAAACTCGTTGGCTTTCACATTTCAGATTGTCCCAAGCACGCCAAATCAAGTCCAGATTGATGTATGAAAGGCGACCAGAACAATAATAGAAACACTCTATAATATGCGACGCGCAGCAAACATGCTCCACATGAGCACTTGAACAGGGTCCGGTAACACAATTTGGTACCTCCAACGCGCATGGCGACAGCAGGAAACTGCGGCAACATGCAGTTTTAATGTGGGATTGGTAGTTGTGCAACCGAGGCCTTGCTTGATGGTGCTTGACAGGCAGGCGCACGGAACAGCGTTGAACTATGGACTGACCAACGAGCCAGACAGCTTGTTGCCATTGGCAGCTGCTTGTTTGTGTCAGCACTTGCTTCTGCCAAAAGCGCGCTTGCTCACCTTGCTGTGCGCGCTGGCCGGCAAGACAAAAGCGCTAGCATCCAGTACTGCTCCTGTAGTAAGCACCGCCGCCGGCAGGAATCCCCTCATGGTCGCACTCCTGTGAGCGGTCGCCGTTAGAGCAGAGGGCTGGCTGCTATGTACACGCTGGTGGAGGCAGAGCGATTACCTCGTTTGTTCACAGTGCTTTAAGCGCTCACACAGTCACGCGATCATGACACAGAGCACAGAGCACTTCAACAGTGTGTTGAAGAAAGCCTGATCAGAGAAGATCAGAGGCACAGTCATAGACATGAGAAGAGTGGCTCAGCTGTCTCGTTGCAGGCAGTGCTGCTCCCTGCGGCAGCAGCAGCAGTGGCACCAGCAGCAGGCATGTCGTGCCCTCAACAGCAGCAGCGAAGCCGCATCTACAGCACAGAAGGAGACCCACTTTGGCTACAAGCAAGTGCCGGAGTCGGACAAGAAGGGCATGGTCAAAGGCGTGTTCAGCAGTGTTGCGAAGGATTACGACGTCATGAATGATCTCATGAGCGCGGGGGTACACAGGCTCTGGAAGGACGAGTTTGTACGCATGCTCGGAGTCAAGGAAGCATTACAGGCGGGCGACTCCCCTCCCAGGTGATGATCAATGTTAATGCCCGTTCGATTGCCGCACTGCCAATTCAGCCACAGGACCTCATCAGTGCAGTCGTGTCGCCGAAGCAACGTACAGCCCTTGCTGAGGCTACTCACAGTAGCAGCGGAAAAGTAAGCATTGCCTAGGATGCGTTCCTCTGATTCCTTGCCTCCCTGTAGGTGCACTTCAAGTCAAAACCATATACCATGTATGATTCTGGCATTCTTTCTATAAGCACTGAGGAGGTTCATGTGTTCTATTACTGTGCGTTGACTATGCTCCATATGTCAGCGGCGGTCGTTTGCTGGTGCAGCATCTGCTGTCCATCGCAGCAGCTCTCAAGCTGTACCACATGAAGCGGAGCGAACCTTGCACGTCAAAAGCCGTTGTGGAAAAAAAAAAATTCAGTCCTCACCTCATGCATATTGCTTAGGCTTCATATGAACTGCGCTATAAAAGCAACTTTGCAAGTTAGCGTCAGCGCCTTGTGCACGTCTGAGTGATTCGTACTACAGTTGGCGGTGCATTGCAGCAGGCATGCGTATGCCATGTGGCACATGCTAGCTGCCTTCTTGCCATTTGTGCCATTTGTCATAAGATGGTCTCACACCACTACCTAGGTACTCATCATTCCGTTGCCTTTGAGGCTTGTTTCACACGTTGTTGGATTTCTCAAGTCATGCTCAGTGCTGTTCATGGTGCACAAGCCACCCCTCCCCGCCTCTCATTCTCCACATTGTCAAGTCCTCGCCTTGAAGCACCCTGCGTGACCCTAACTGACACCTCCAGCATACACACATACCCCCTTCGCCTTTCACCAGGGTGCTGGACATGGCAGGCGGCACTGGCGACATATCATTCCGCATCATAGAAGAGATGTCGCCGTACCTCCGCCAAGACCAGGGCGACGAACCAATCGTCACAGTCAGCGACATTAACCCAAAAATGCTAGAGGTCAGTATCTCTCGCTTGGGATCATGCAGGCGGTTGCGCCTGCTGTCGAGGCCATCATCGCTGTTCCTTGCTTTTCTGAAGCGGCCTGCGTATAGCACAAAAAGCGCGTGGAAACCTGCCTTCTGCGTCTGCATGTGGAGCACGCGGAGCTTTGCCAGATGTCATCACCAGCATTGTCAGTATGTCAATCTTAGTGTGCGAAATGTCTGTGTCCTAATCACTCTGTTGTGACGGTCGATCAGTTGACTCGCGCGGTCTGCATTTGCATGGGAATGCTTCCAGCAGTACAGCCCCCTGCGTGACCAGGGTCAAGTCTGCAGACCAGTGGAAGCGTTTACAGCGTCTGTGTGGCGGAGAATGCGAGGCATCACCAGAGCCCTACCCCCTGCATACCTGCCGTGTGCACCATCGCACCCACGATGCGGCCTGGCTGCTGGACAGTTCTGCAGCCATAAAGCTGCTTTTCATTCATGACGTCGGGTGTGGCATGTGGCCTCCGCGCTGCCTCATGCAGTCCATACCTGATCCCCCCAGTGCCATGCACAGCAACCCCATCCAGCTGTGGTGCATAGGAGGGCGGCATTCTCTGAGGGAGAGCATTTGGGGGCGCTGTTGGACGCCGGGTGTCAGGGCAGCGGTCTGCAGTGCACTGCAGTCCAACTTGAAGTCTAAAGCGCGTCTGATATGCAGCGCATGTCTGGCGCTCTCTTCCTGGTACCCTGGCATTACTGCAGCTCCATCCGCATGTTCTAAGGAGCTGCCGTTCACGCTCGGTGCCCACGACACACACACGCCCGAACCTCAAAGTTCCCCCCCCCCCGGCGCTCAACTTCAACTCCAACTTCACGCGGCGACGCAGGTTGGCGAGGAGCGCGCCGCCAAGCGATTCTCTGGGCGCGCGCTCTCGGCGCTCGAGTTCAGAGTCGCGGACGCCGAGGCGCTGCCCTTTGAGGACGGCGCCTACGACGCGTACACGATCGCCTTCGGGCTGCGCAACGTGACGGACGTGCCGCGCGCGCTCGCGGAGGCGCGGCGCGTGCTGCGGCGCGGCGGCCGCTTCATGTGCCTCGAGTTCAGCCACGTAAGCCGTTGCTGGTGTCTGCGCGTCCACGGTTTGCAGCATGCGCGCACGGCATTGTGAACCACACTCATTCGTAGCTGTGGTGAGGTGCGCAGTCAGTACGTGGTTTTGGCAGTTGGCAGCGTGCGAGTGTCATGCGGCCTCGAGTTGGCGCGGCGTACTCTGTGACACAGTGGCCGGTGCATGTGCACGGAGGTCAGTCATGCGCGCCTTCGTCACAGCGGCGGTGCAGCAGTGTTGTGCGTGTGGCGCGCATCATGCGTGTGCGTTGTAGCATGATGCATGGCTTGAGATTGCGGTGGTATGGGGCACGCCTGACGCTTCCTGTGAGCACGGCGCTGGCGTGCAGCGCCGACCCTGCGCACCCCAATATCCGGCGCTTTTGCACACGATGAGGCTTCCTCGTGTTGCAGCATGACAGCAAGCACGTTTCCATGCACGGTCGTCTGCAAAGAGCTGCTGCATGCCAGACGTCGATGATGCGCAACCCTGCATTTTACTCCCAAAGCCAGCACGTTCCTTACAGCGTGCTGCCCTGAAGTTGTATTTATTTTAAGTTGGCCGCTCGATGCAGGTGGGAAGGACAGTCACAGCGTCTCGTGCCCATTTTTTTTTGCTGGGAGGTGCTGCCCATTGCCTCTGGCGCGTTTGTGTCGCGAGCTGAACGGCCGTGCATGCTCTCCTCGCTGCAGGTAAACAACCCCATGTTGCAGCGGCTCTACGACGCCTACTCTTTCTCCGTTATACCCAAGATTGGCGCAGTGGTGGCCAACGACAAACCTGCTTACCAGGTGAGAAACCATGAAATAGGGCAACTTCAAATTAAAGCTGGTGCGTCGTCCCATGCGCATACTTCCTTTGCTGTGAACTTCAACTTGGCGATATGCGTGGTGTCCCGTGCAATGCGTTGGCACTGGTGCGACGCTGGCGGATTGGGCCAGCTCAGTCCGGCGCCGGACAGCCCTTCATCAGTGCTCGTGTTGTGCGCGCATGTGGCATTCACAATTATGCACTTGCATGCGCATCGGCCCCTTGGCATACGCACGTCGCTGCTCCTGCTGCCGCACTTGCGTGCACGGCACTTTCCAGATTGCTGGGGGTTGCTCTCCTCTTCATAGTTCTGACGCGCGCGCGCACGGCGGTGCCAAGCAGCATGCGCACTGTGCAGAGGACCGGCAAACACGGAGTACCTAGTTGCACCAGCTGCCCTGCAAGCCCTGAGGCAGGTCTGCCAATACTTGCCGCTTTACTGCCGCGTGTGATAATCTGACCTGCTCTCGCATTCGCTGCGCCGTGCTGTGTGCGCACAGTACCTGGTGGAGAGCATACGCATGTTCCCCAAGCAGCATGAGCTCGAGCGCATGATGCGCGAGGCGGGCTTCCAGGCCGTGTCGCACACGGACATGACGTGCGGCGTGGTGTCAGTGCACAGCGGCTTCAAGCTGTGAGCGAGCCACGGCCCCCTCACTCAGATCTGCAGCTGCGCATGCGCGACAGTTTGTGGAGCACCTCGTCTGCGGTTTCGCTCGCTGACAGCTCTCGTTTAGCAGTGTGGCTGTGGCACGAGGGCAAAGTTCTCTGCCCTGAGCGCTGCTGCACTCGGCGTCTGGTGAGCGCTGCAGCTGCATGGCTCTGAACATTCGTCCATTGTGAATAGCAACGCGATTGCAGGACAAACACGGCCCACTCCCCGACTGTTCTTAGTGCGTGGACAGCTGCATGCTCAAATAGCTTGCTGTTTTTTACGTCAGTGCACATGCCGGCCCTGGTCAAAGTACATGCAATCCTGTTACTGCACAACCTTTGCCCTTTACTTCAGCGCTGTAGGCCCCCACACAGACAGACTGCTTCTCTCGGTGATGTTATGGTGCGGCGCATGCATCGCACGCACCTCTGGTTGCGGTGCGGCCATCGAGAGCTGCTTTTAGCAGGGCATGCCGAACTGCGGCAAAAAAGTGCAAGATCAGCTGTTGTACCATGCCCTGCATCAAGTTACTTGAAGATGCAGCAGTTGCCTGGCACTGCTGCACTGCCTCAGACTGCCTGCACGCCTCTTCAGCTAGTAAACAATATACCTATAATACGATGCGATGATGCTGGTCATGAAGCTGCGAGTTCCAGTTGCAAACACGAAACAGATGCTGCCATCCGCATTCTGGCGATTGCCGTCCGCGTTCAGGACACATTTTCTGTATGTGACCATTGAAAACTGAAGCTTCTCACTAGTAGCCTACATTTATGAACAGGGTTGTGAGATTTGCATACGCGTTGGCCCTTCATCCTGTGCGCTTGCGCGCACCATATAGTCTAGGCGGCAACCAAGTGACATCATGGCGGCAATTAAATGGCATGATGGCCTCAAGGATATATGGAAAGCCATTCTGAAGGCATTGCACTCGGCAACATCAAGGTGAAAGCCCCACATTCTGCAATGCTGAGCCAGCAATGTGGGCATTGATGTGGTTCAGCCCTGTCCATCTTACACAAGCTATTCCTTGCACACTGCACCAACTCGTTTGCGCAACTCGTTTGATGTCGAGTCCTTTGGCGCGCCTGGCAGTGGAGAGCGAAAGAAAGAAGGAGAACCTAAGGGGGAGGAGGCGCAGCATCCATCCAGGCTAAGGCGTCAGGCGCAGCTGCTGCTTTCTCTTTCGAGCCTTCGCACGGGTGCTACTTCGTGGTTCTGGGTCTTGCCTCAGGCTCATCCCCGAAAGTTCGAAGAGGACGCGCCACGAAGAGAGTTCAGTGCAGTCAACGAAGTGCAGTCAGCAGCACAGAAGTTGAAGAGACAGGTGCAAAGGGTGCTGTCCGCACAATCATCTCCTGCCTGCCGTCGTGTGCCAGTTGCCGCCCACTCACACACCTAGGCGCGACTCTCGAATGTCCGACGATGATGCTGATCCACTTGAGGCCATGCTGGTTGGCGGTCCATTCGCTATAGGAGCGCCGTCGGGCGCCCTAGCTCCGCATAAACCAGCTTCTCAACAGCAGCCGCAGCAGCAGCAACGGCAGCAGCAGCTGCCGCAGCAGCAGTTGGCACATCCGCTGCCGGATCAGCAGCCATCGGCCCGCAAGCACAAAAAGAAGAAGAAGAAACGGCGGCAGCAGGAGCAGGAGCAGCAGGAGCAGTCGCCGCAGCAGTCGCAAGAGCGGCATCATCAGCATCAGCGCCCCATACAGGATCAGCAACAACAGCCACAGGCCCCCCTGCTCGGCCACCTGCTGCCTGCCGCTGCCGCTGCAGTCGATCGCGGCGCCGTGCCTGACGAGCCCTGGCAGCGACGCCACCGCCAGCCACATTCCCCGCAGCAGCGGCGGCAGCAGCAGCAGCGATCGCCAGCAGCGCAGCAGCCGAAATCTCGGCAGGAGCGGCGGCAGCAGCAGCGGCAGCAGCGCCGCCAGCTGCCAGCAACCAGCTCGAACGATGACAGCAGCGATGAAAGCGCACAAGAGGATGAGCCCGCACCAGCGAACACGTCACGGTGTGAGGAGCGGGACCCGCCAGCGCCGCGGCTTGCCAGTCTGCTGCCTGCCGCCGCGATTGCCGATGCCATCGTACACAGGCAGCAGCAGCGACAGCAGCAGCAGCAGCAGCAGCAGCAGCGATGGCAGCCAGTGCTGACGCCTCACCAGCGTCTGCAGCAGCAGCAGCAGGTGGAGGAGTGGGGGCAGCAGCGGCAACGGCAGCGGCAGCAGGCAGATTCGGATGAGCAGCCGGGAAGGAAGCGGTCCAGGACGGATGCTGAGCCGGCGCACCGCAACGGAGGCAGCAGCGCTCGTCGCGATGGCGGTGAGAATCCAGTGACGCGTTTGCTCATTCGCCAACAGCCCTCAGTCTGTCACAATCGTTTGCAATGATGCAGGCGCACAGCGTTTGTACGCTGCGTGCCTCGCGTTTCACAAGCTCCAACTGGTATTTGGAGCTCTCAAACAGGTGGCAGCGGGATGCGCTTGCTGTGCAGCGGAGTCCAGGTTGAGACGCCGCGTACGCACAAACCAGATGCACGACCGCGCAGAGGCGCCGCATCCTCTCCGTTGTGATGTCACAGATGCTCAGCTGCAGCGCAGCGAGGCTCTGCGGCGATGTGCTCTGCGGCATCAGCACTCTAAGTATGTCATGCATGCAACTTGCTCAGTTGATGCATAGGAAGGTCGGCAGAGATGTACATCATGGGAAAGTGCAGGGATGCGCTGAAGAACGCCGGGGCGTCTCATGGACGGGATTAAAGTTGAAGTTGGCCTCATTCGCCAAAAAAGGCTTAGGCTCATTGGGAAGCCTTGTGTGTGGTGCTTTAAGGTTTCCGCCCCTCTTCTGCCTCATGTGTGTACCGCTGACGAGCAGGAGAGTCACTGCACCCCTGCACTACTGTACATTAAATCACCATGCGCTGTGGCAAACTTCAAGCACAGAGCGTCGCTGATTGACCTACAGTCACATTCACAGTACTTCAGACGACGAGCATGTCCATGCATACGTAGTCATATCTGACAGGCAACCCAAGACGCACAACCTGAAAGCAATGAGCGCCTTCTCGACCACCCCTGCCCTGAGGTACCTGCGCACACGCCGAATGGGAGGCTCTCGAGCATTTTGCTCAAGCATGTGGTGCAATCTGAGAATGCATATGCCAGGTATACTAAAGACAAGCGCAAAAGGCACTGCATTTGTTGGTGAAATCCTGAAGTAACTGCTGACAAGTGGGGGCCTTGCTTGCTGCTGCAGGCGCCGCGGTGCGGCCAGCGCTCCCGCTCACCATGTCTGGCAACGCCAATGGCGCAAGTGCTGCGCAACAGCAGGTAAGCTCAAAGCTTTGAAGACTTCGTTTCTCGCATGTAGGTTCCAGTAGCACTGCGTGTGCTTGTTTGCACTGTGGAATGGGTAGAACAAAAGGGCCCCCGCTCATCAGTCTGTTTGTTTTGAACTTTAGTTGACATACATGGAGCTGCTCCATGGTGCCGCCACCTGCGGTGCCAGCGAACACAGCGCGCATGGCCCGTGAGCACTGCTGTTGGAACGCACACATGTGCTCCTCAGCGCACTTGCATGTGCCGGCGCACTTGCATGTGTCAGGGCATACATGTGGCAGTGCTCAGCAGCCCTGCGGTTTCGCATTGGCCGTCGCCGCGCATGCCAACAGCGGCTGCTGCTGCTGCTGCTGCTGCTGCTGCTGCCGCGCGCTGCAGAGGGCCGCGAACTGCGCAGTACTCTCAGCTGCCTGCGCATCAGGTGCTCAGCGGCCCTATTTGTTTGCGCGTGCAACGCGCGTTGCTCGCCGTCATCAGCAACTGCTGCCAGTCGTTGGCGGCGACCGTTGCGGTACACAGCAGCATCAGCAGCCTCCATAGTTGTGGCCATGTGTAGAATTCAGCATGACTCCGTTGTGTATCCTTCGTGCGCCGCGCCATGCATGACTCCTGATCTGTAGAGTATGCTATGCCTCCAGTGTGTAGTGGTTAAGCTACGCGTGGATCAGTACGTGGACGGAACCCCTGCTGCGGGTACCTCAAATCGCGCTACGAGCGCTGCTTCAGTACATCAAACAGGGGGCGGCAGTGGATGCAAGGAGGCTGCAGGTGGCGCAGCACGCACATACGCCCGCCATGGACACGCTCAGCGGCAGTGCTCGCCCAGTGTTGCCACATGGTGAAGTCTGTGTGTGGAATTGAGGTGTGTGCGCAAGCGTTGCTGCACCCTGGCACTCCACGTTATTCAAGCATTCAGCACTCAGCACTCAGCGCGTGCATAGAAGAGGGAGAGCTGTGCCCCCTGCCCTCCCCCTTTGCAACAAACCCTGAGCGCTGCCGCCGCATCGCGTTGCGACCACGCTTTAAAGCATTCAGCACGCAGCGCGTGCGCAGTAGAGTGAGAACTTGCCCCCGTGCTCGTCCCCTGCATAGCTCTGAGCGCTGTCGCCGCGAATCGCGATCTCGCCGCCGCCGCAGGACGGCAAGAGGAAGGGCAAGTTCAGCGCGGAGGAGTCGGCGCGCGTGGAGGCGTCGATCCGCGACTACTGCGCGCTGCACAACGTGTCCGTGGAGCGCCTGTGCCAGGACGGCGGGCACAAGGGGGAGATCCGGGGGGCGTGGCACATCATCGCGGAGGCGCTGCCGGAGCGCACCGTGCAGGCACGTATGTATGCAACGCGCTCCCACAAGAAGTGGATACGTACCCTGAGTTTCCATCAGTTTTAGTTGTGGCCGTGAGCATGACAGAGGGAGGCGTCGCAGGGGCGGCGGCCGCGGCGGCGGCGGCGGCGGCAGCGGCGGCGGCAGCAGCGGCGGCGGCGGCGGCGGCGGCGGCGGCAGCGGCGGCGGCGGCGGCAGCAGCGATGGCAGCAGTAGCGGTGGTGACAGCGGCTGCAAGGGCAGCGCTGATCCTCCGTAAAGCGAGCCGCATGCAAGCTGATACTGGTTGCGCAGTGCCCCGCTGGGCAGATAAGGTTATTGCGCAGTGCTCATTCCGTTGCGTCACAGTACTCAGGCTGCCGTAAGTCTAACGATTCTGGTCATCTGTTGATGTGGAGTGTGTGTGTGTGTGGGGGGGGGGGGGGGGGGGGGGGGGGGGGCTTGACGTGGGTGTGAGCTGACGCTGAGGCCAGGGACTATGCTGCAGCTGTTGACAGGCGAGCGATGGGGTGACGACAGTTACGGCCGTAACGGTGTCTGAACCGAAACCGTCATGTCACCCACCAGGCATCGCATAAGAGGCACTCCTGTGTGTTGTTGCAGTGCGTGACCCTCACTGATAGGCGTTATTCCCCATGGCATATGGGCACTGCTCATGGCGGATCTGGTTTAGGCTGCTCGGTGCATGTGAAGCGTGTCACTCACCTCCTGACCCCGCCCCCCCCCCTCGCCCCCCTGCACCTTACAGTCTGTATACAGGCATGGGATCCGGCGCATGCACGTGTGCAGGAGGGGGCCATGGAGCGATGATGAAATCCAGCAGGTGACGCACCGCCGCACAGTTCATGTCTTGAAGTAGCGGTGTATGACGTCGTGCACACTGCAAAGAGAGACGTAGCCCATACCAAATGTGACTTAAGTGTGAACTGCGGTCAGAGCCAGGCGCGCTGTTGCAGGGCCTGTTATCACTTGAGCGTTTTCGACATGGTGCCGTCAAAGCGTGCCTGGCTTGTCAGATTAATAGGCGCTCTGCAGTCAACCCCCATTCCGGTGTTGACACCTCTCGGCAGGGGAGTCTGGCGCTTTGCGCTCTGCATGAAGCGAGTGCTGGTAGGGGGCACGCACTGTCAGCGGCTCCAACCACTTCCCCCCCCATACCAGCGCAAACGACAATACATCATTGGTATATTTCTACATGAGTTTTGTGCCACTCTGCCTGCCGTTCCCTATCGTAGTAAAAATACCCTACCTCAACAGGTGCATCAACGCTCAGCAGATGTCTCAACTTCACCGCATGCAGCACCGTGCGCTATCAGCGGTGCTGCTGGTGTGCTTCCTCATGCTGCTTAGCCCGATGTCAATGTACCGTCGACCAATGTACCATCGACTCGACGCTCGCTAGAGGTAAATAATTTCGTCACGCGATTGCGGCGGCTGTGCCGCTGCACAGACCAGTGGGGTTCGTCACAATCATTGTTTTGATCGCCTCTTGAAGATAGAATGGCGGCACACCACATGACTGCGGGCCCCCCTACGCTCCCTTCACTCACTGTTTGTGTGCTCTGCGCCTTTCCGTCCTGCATTTCGCTACAGCTGCGGCAGCTAGTGCAGGTGCACGGCCCCATGACTGCAGCCCCCCCCCACGTCCGTTCACTCATTGTCTGCTGCACCCGTCCGCCCGCGTTGTCACCGCAGCTGCGGCAGCTAGTGCGGGTGCACGGCCCCAAGTGGCGCCTCATCGAGACGCACATCGGGCGCATCTCGGAGGCCTGCAGGGACAAGTACCGGGAACTCAACCCCGAAGAGCACAGGACGGGACTGGTGAGTTCACGCTGCATCGCCATGGCCCGCTTCTTGTCTCTGGCAACTCGCGCTTCGTACACAGGCAAACATGCAAACGCTGCGTTGCAATGCTCGCGCCACTTGCACGTCAGCGATCTGGCAGTCGTAGGTCGCATCAGTGCAGATTGTGCTTGCAGCATTCGCGTGCCGCACCAGCCCCCCCCCTCTCGCTGTCATTGTGTGCGATACTGCCAGCCGTTCTACGCACAAGCCTGAGCACTGAAACACACACACGCCGTGCGTTCTCCCCCTCCTCCGCACCGCCGCGCGTAGTGGGACCGCGCCGAAGAGGAGCGTCTCCACGAGCTGTTGTGGGACTTCTTCAAGGTCGCCCCGGACACGCGCCTGTCGGATCTGCCCAAGACGGAGATCCCGTGGGACTTCATCAGGTGACGCTCCCCGTCTACTCGGCAAAGCGCCAACAAGACCGTCAGTAACATGTCACGTGCAAATTTGCGCGGCGGGAGGTCCCCACATGCGGCTGAGTACAACTCGGGCTCGTGTTCGATTTGGTAGACCTCGCCCCAGGACTAGCACCAGAATGTACCGTGGATGGCATGCGTGCGCTGAGACTGCATCTGGCGACGCACCACGTAGTTTCTGCTCTTTCACGGGACGTACCAACTGCGAGCCAAGCACAGCAGCGGCGGTGTGTTAATATTATGATTCACTCCGTTGTGGGCAGGTAGCATGCAAGGATGCGCCTGTCAATCTGTCCGCTGAAGACTCACATTTTTTGTGACGCCAAGCAAGGTTCAAGGGTAGGCCACATCAGGTTTTCAGCACTCTCACATCTGAAAAGTACACGTTCTGCAAGGATTGGGGGGGGGGGGCACCAAACGCAGGCAATGGCATTGAGTTCAGCTCATGCACAATCGATGGTGCTCTTTTGCTAAACTTGAGAACTAGCACCAAAATCACCCTACGTCGAAGAGCGAACACGTGTACAAGTCCATGTGCTAAACTTGAGAACTAGCACCAAAATCACCCTACGTCGAAGAGCGAACACGTGTACAAGTCCATGAGTGCAGCATTTGGGGAGTGCATTGAGGGTTACGCGCGCGGGGAGCTGGGGTGCATTGTACAGCTAGTGTGGGCACTGTACACCCATGCTGCTGGGTTGTGGCAACGCTCAGCTTCCGACGTGCATTCTGGCTGCGCTTATGCGCCATGCAGAGAGCCTCTCTCAAGGCCTCTAATAGTACAACAGCATCGGCACAGCACACGTCCCGTCTCAGCGCGAGCGCACGCACTCACACTCTCTCAACCACGCGACCGTATCCGCACAGCCGTGTGACCGCAGCATGCGCGCTCATATGCCTGTTGCAACGTAGAGAGCTGTTGCTCACTACCCTGTTGCACCACACCCGCAGAGCTAGACACCAAGGTGACAAATGGAACCGAAGACCGACGCCCAAGTCGTGTGCAGCTAGAAGTGAATTGATTGTCGCCTGTCTACTGGCAAGTGTAACTGCCGTCACCGTCAAGCGTGCAAACGGCAATGAGCATCAACTGCCATATGCTCCAACAATACCTACCCACCCCTCCCCGCGCGCGCGCGCAGCGCTCAGCACGGCACGCGCAGCCGCGTCATGTGCCTCAAGAAGATGGAGAACATCATGAGCGCGGAGTTCCAGAGGGAGGCGCGCGCGCGCGGCGAGTCGCGCGCGCACACGGACTTGAGGCTGGTGGAGGAGCTCCTCGAGACGGGCGCGGAGGACGAGTCGGAGATCACCTGGGCAAAGGTGCGTGTTCGTGACCCGTGGCGACCGTGCCGCCGCCGTGTACATGTGATGTGCTTGTGTTGTTGTCGATTTGGCCTCAACGCGGCGAGTCGCGCGCGCACACGGACTCGAGGTCGGTGGAGGAGCTCCTCGAGACGGGCGCGGAGGACGAGTCCAAGATCACCTGGGCAAAGGCGCGTGCGCGCTGCATGTGACTACGGTGTCGCCGCGTACATGTGATGTGCTTGTGTGTTGCCGCGGATTTGTCTATACCTGGCATGCGTCCGTGCCGGCAGTTGCTCTGAGCAGCAGCAGCGGTGGCGGCGCGCCGGCGCTCCATCTAGCATGCCGAGCGATTGGCCGTAAGGCCGTCTCGAAGCGGCGCGGCGATGCCCACAAGCATACAAAGGCACGCACGAGCACACAGTTCATCATTACCGCACCCGACATGAATCTCGCGCTGTACGTATACACACTCCAGAAGCGAGCGCGAAGCGCCACGGGCCCCTGCACCTGCTACGTGCATGTATTGACCTCCCCGTGCCGCTGCCGCTGCCGCTGCCGCCGCTGCTGCCGCCGCGCAGCTGTCGCACCCCATCGCCAGCACGCGCTGGATACGGCTCAGGAGCCGCATCCCCGGCAGCGCCGCCATGTCATTTGTGGCAGCGCTCCGCGAATGCCGCGCCGGCCTGCTCGACGCGGTGCATGCCATCGACAACGGCGAACGCCCGCGCGCGAAAGGTAAGCGGCACAAGACGCCGCAGCAGCGCGTCGTGGGCTCGCTGCCGGGGGGCGTTTCGGATGACGACGACGACTCCTCCGATGAGGACGACTATTACGGCGACGAGTAGCGGGAATGTGGCTGAGCCGCTGATGGCTGCCTGAGCGCTGCTGCCGCTGCTGCTGCTGCCGCGGCCACCCTGGTCGCTGAAGTCCCCGCGGTATTACAGCCACACGTCGCAAGCGCTCGTTGCCAAGGGAAAACAGCAAGAAGGATGAGGGAGGCTGACGGCAGGCAGGCAGTGAACGCCAGCTGCTGAGCCGCTGATGCGCACGTGCTGGCGCCAAGCGCTGCTGCCGCGGCCACGCTGTTGGCCTGTTAACCTTCAAATCGTACCCGGCTCAGCGCTCAGACCTGCGGGCCGCTCGTTGCCATTCGCTGCGCCCGCCCTGGCACGCTGAAGGAGGCGGGAGCGGGGCTCTTGCACGCTGCATTCATACTTCGGTACGCCTGTTCGCATTTCCGCTTCCGAAGGTGGGGGCAGGCGGGGGGGGGCTCATGATGTCCTGGTCAGGCTAGCCGACGCAGCAACACAGCGACCACTGCAGGATTGGTAATCAGTACTGAGCTGCAGTGGCACCCGCTCCAATGCGTCGGCAAAGTCACTCGCGGTGAGCACTGCTACCGGGAATGTACACGGGTTCAGGTCAGACCCCACACTATGGCGACTGACCCCGTCGCCATTGGTGCGCGTCGGAAACTGGCTGGTGCTCATGCACATCAAGCAAAGAGGCCGCAAGGGACGGTGACAGTGTATCGCAGCATACACAGCAACTTCGATTGAGCTGCTGCTGTTGCCGCGGAAAGCAGCAGTCTGCGTGATGGTCACTCATAATATGCTCATTCTACTCTACTCATGCTTTCTTCTGCACTGCTCCACCGGAGTCGTCTAGCCATTTTCCCTTGCACTGTCAACAGAATACACCATATGCCGCCTGTCACAAGTTCGGCGTTTGATCACTCGCGCCCGACTTCAAATGGATGGGGGTTGCTTCCATGTCCACGTGAGAGTTTTGTGCTGAACGCAAAGATGATGTACTGTGCAGCATAGATCGCTGGGAATGCACACATTGGCGTTTGAAGATTCCTGGGCACGCATACGTATACAATGTTTTTGTCTTTTAAGTTAAAACATGCTGGCAAGAACGATACATATGCACAACTGCACATGTTGCTGCTGACATGCACAGCTCAAAAATGCAGAAAACGGATGAGCACATTTTTATGGAGCGTATGAAAATTCATCAGGCGAATACACGGCAGAGGCGCACAACCAACACAAGCTTTCATGCAAGAAAAGACACCAACAGAATCCATTGAAGAGGGAGCCAAGCGCACTGATTCAAGTACACCTAATGTACAGAGAGTGTGGCAGAAGTGGATGTTTGAAGAAGATCTTGACCCTAATCCTAGTCCTAACCCTAACCCTAAGACCCGATTGCGCTGATTAAAGCACACAAACGAGAATGCGCGTGGCGAGCATGGTAATGTCGGCAACTTGAATGCCATACCACAACTTTGTCATCCACATATGCATGCCAGAATCCATGCTCATGCCAGCATTCGTGCTGCTGGCATTCATGCTGATGCCAGCATTCAGGCTGCGGCGATAAAGCTGTGCTTAACGACGTGTTCTTCATGGGCTGAGAGCCCACTACAGGTAAGCTCATACAAAATGGCTTTTGCGAATGCTTGACCTCGCTCCGTGGCAGCATGCAGGCGCGATGGTGTCCACAATGCGACGTATCGTCCGCTTGTTGTGTGCACGCGCAGACACGCTACATGCACACACGCCACGTGATGTTCCCATGGCAGGACCATTTGCAGCAGCACGGCCGCACGTGGAAAGCGGCACCATATTTGGGCGTGCAAGTCGCCGAGGCAAGCGCCTGCGCAGTGCATCAACATACGCAGCAGCGGGGGCGTGTCCTGTAGGGGCCAGTCTGGCAGCCTGCAGGCAGGGGCAACCGCTGCCGAGGTTTGGCCCAGCGCCTTGCTGCTGCCAGAACGCCTGGGGCGTTGTGGAGAACGCCCCATGTCCTGCTAGACGCATCGGTGTCTTAGCTCCAGATGACCTGCTGCACGGGCATTATTGTTGCCGTCGGAGGCTGTGATGCGCGCCTTGTACCGACTCGAGGGGCAGCGTGCTGTCATCTTCGCTGTACGCAGGGGTGCTTGGTCACATTGACAAGTACTGCAGCTCCCTCCCACACACATGCTGCCTCTGCTCAAAGGAACTGCGCGAGTTCTGGCCCAAGGGCTGCAGCCCTTGACCCAGACACCTGACGGTGCTACGGCTGATCAATGTCGATGTCGACAACGCCGCCAGCGCCATCGCCGTCCATTTCAATCAGGGCGATGACCTTGTACTCTGGCTGAGCGCTGCTGTTGCTGTAACTGTTGTAACCGCCGGGGGCCCCGCGCCAGTGCACGGAGCACGCCGCCCACAGCGCGCCCATGGACGCGCAAGCGCCTATGCACGCCGCCAAAATTGTCCTGTGAGAGAGCAGGCGTAGGTAGGAAACCAGTAGACTCAAGACACGTACGTCAAAGTACCTTGGAGTATTTGAAGATGTCATGCTTGAGCTCTGTTGCAGTAAACTGTATCAAGACACGTCTTGCAGGTGGCGAGGCGACAGAAGACGACAGATGGCTTCTGCTGGCTCATTAGCACAGGCCAACAAGATCAGGCACGCAGCTGCAGAGCCCTAGTTTTGTAGGCATCCATGCGTAGTACGCTGCTCCATGCGTACGCGTCATTTCAATGTTTCAAAGGCTCGCCGCGAATGGCACTCACCACATGATCTCGCGTGGGTGAGACGCGCGCGACGCAACCGCAAGTTGAACTAGCGGCCCCAGTGACGCTCCGCCGCTGACCCACGCGCCGGCGGCCCCCGTCATGCCCCCCGCAATTTCCTGCGCAGCGGGCGCGCACGGCAGTTGAGCGCGCAGTCTTGCACTTCAGTGTGGTGGAGGTTACGTACAGGGCTCATGCCGGCAGTGGGAGGAAGCAAATGTGATTATGGGGCATGTGACCGCGGCACATCATCGTGTAAATGCCCAGGCCGTGACATCATGCCTGCATGTGTAGGTTGCTGATGCACTTTTTGCAGGCGCATGTCTTCTTCACACAACGCACGTGTAAGCTGCCGTTCCCACCGGCGGTTGCACTCTCAGACTGGAACACACACTGGTGTGATGTCAGCCCAGATAATACAATGGAGTGATGTCAGGCCAGATAACATCTTCTTAGTGCCCATGCTGCAGCTCCATCGTGTGCTGCTGGCGTGATGCGTGAAGTGGTGACCCAATGCCACAGAGAGAGAGCACATCATGCGGCAGCTTCGCAAGCAGTGCTTCTGCAATCACCTGCATCTGCGCCAGCGCCGCCGCGAAGCACCCGGACATGCCCGCGCCGTATACGACGGCGCCCAGCCAGAAGGAGAGCCGCGTCGGAAGGAGGGCCATCATCGCCATCGCTACAACGGCAGATAGGAGCATCAGCGGTGAGCTGCAGTACTTCCGCGCGCGAATTAGCGCGGGCCATGAGATACTGCACGTTTGCATCATCTTGCGTCTAGTGTGACATAGCTTGCGTACTCGTTAAGCCTACAGCTCCACATATGAACATCACCGCCATCGCTGCAAAGGCAGATGGGAGCGTCACGGGTGAGCTGCAGTATGTTCCGCGTGCGCATGAGTGTGAACCATGAGGCGCTGCATGTTTGCAGCCTCTTCCGTCTAGTGTGACATACCCGTGCGCATTCGACCTGTCGACAGCTTCCACATGCGAGTAAAGACTTCAATGATTGCGAACGTTACAGGCCCTGGCTTCCGTGCCCCGTTGCGTGAGAATGGTATTGCAAGCATCAACTTCAACATCAAGAAGCCCCATTTGCCGCGCATGGAGTAAGCTCTGAGAGCATGTGTGGCGCTGTTGTGATGCGCGCGGTGGGTGCACACGCGAAACTTATCACGATCGTACGCGTTGCACCCCCACATGCACCTCAGCACGTGCAAGCTGTGGGCATTCACTTACAGAAGACCACCGCTAGATGCAAGAAGGATTTCAAGATGTGCCTTGTTCGCAAAAGTACCAACCGACATGCAGGACTGCTCAAAGCTGAGTGCAACTTAAACGACGCCCTGTTCACGACCAACCTCAACCTGAACCCTCACACTGAGCGGTGCCACGCACCAGCGGGTGAGCGTAGCGAGTTGTTCCGCAACATGGAAAATTAATGTCATGTTCGCCACGAGAAAGAAACACGGCTTTGAGCGGTGCCACGCACCGGCGGGTCAGCGTCGCGAGTTGTTTCGCAACTTCAACAGTGTCATGTTCGCCCAAAAATAAGACCGGCTCTGAGCACCTGTGGTGATCGTAGCGAGCTGTCCCAAAACTTCAACGTGCCAGCTGTCCTGAAACGTCAACAATGCCATTTTTGCCATTGAAAAACCATGGCTTTGAGCGCTGCCACGCACGCAACTGCAGTGAGCGTCGCGAGCTGTCCGGAAACGTCAACAATGTCATGTTGCCACAGAAAAACACCACAGCTCAGAGCTGCCCCGAAACTTCAACAATGCCATAGCTCTGAGCGGTGCCACGCACCTGCGGTGAGCGTCGCGAGCTGCCCCGCCAGGCTGGGCGCGGGGCGCACGCGTAGCGCGAGCGCGCCCCAGAGGAGCCGCGCCGCCGTGAACGTGGCCCAGAAGCAGCTGCAGCAGCGCTCAATCAACAGAGAGACGGCATTGTTATTCAATCGCTGCACGGCTAGACGACATTGTTATTTATTCGCTGCATGGCTGCCACGTCGTGAATGTGGCCCAGAAGCTGCGACAGTGCTCAACCGACAGAGAGACGACATTAACTGTTTGAATTGCTGCACGGCTGGGTAGGTGGCTTGCGACAGCGTCGCGGCGTGTGTAGAGACGCCATTCGGCAGCTGGGGTAGCGCCAGAGAGACGACGTGCGAGAGAATCGCTGCACGGCTGCCAGGTATGTGGCTTGCAACTGCGTTGCAGCACGGTGTGGGGGCGACGTGGGGGGGCAGCTGGGGCAACGGCTGCAGCAGCGCTCAACCAACAGGGAGACGGAAATTTGTTTTGGATCTCTGCCAGCTGCCCGATACGTGGCTGAAAACAGTGTTGCGGCGCGTTGTAGAGGCGGCATTGGGGGCAGCTGACGTAGCGTCAGCGCCCCCTGAGAGAGCTGATGCGGCAGCGCGCCTTGAGGGCGGGCGGAACAGAGCGCCAGTGCCCGCCGCCAGAGCTGCGGTGACGCAAATGTCAGCATCAGCAGTGCTCAGCAGCGTTGGAGCATGTGGGCCATGACGCCAGCATTAGTTCAATCTCTTGAATAGAGGCACTGGAGCAGACTTTCCAACTGTGGCAGCATCTGCACAATTCAGCTCCATGAGGAGGCTCCAATGATGCTCGCACACATAGTATGTATGAACTGTACCGTCACGCAGGCATGCTGGAGGTACCCATATGTATTGGTGGGCACACAAAAGGTACGGTGGCACCAAGCCATTGGCCTGGTCAAGTGAACACACGTTTGCGCCAGCTGACAATGCAGAATACAGCATGACAATGTCTGGTCTAGTGCTGGCCAAGCAACAGAGCAAATTTCACAACGACAGAAGCCGCTGACGCGCTGCGCTACGGTTAGGGCTTGGCTGACCTGTTGAGCACGTCCGCCTCGGTGACGGACATGCGAAACCCCTCGCGACCCCCTGACGCGTCGTACAGCTGGCGTCAGCGACAGCGGCCAATGAGAGGGGAATGTAGTGTCAGCGAGGCCATGCGACGGAAGGAGCACATAATAGACGCGCGCTATGCATCGGCACTCATTGGTGACTGCCTGTGCAGAGCTCTGCCGTGCAACAATGCCTGCGAATTTTGACAACAACTCGGATTCGTGGGAGCATGAACTCCTGCGACGAGCGACGTCAATCATCGATGGTCGTACCAGTACGCCGCAACACAGGCAACCTGAAGCCAACAGCTGTACTGCACATGACGGTGTTGATACTGAGGTGTAGGCGCACACAGGCCCTTCAAGTCCATCCGGTCGTCCCTCTAGCCACGTGCACGCCACAATCTACCCCAGCACACCGCTCAACAGCAAACTTCAAGTGACGGGGAGCGTCACCTCGTTCTGCCCCAGCGCATACGGCACGGCGAACGCGCCGAAGCTGATCTCCGCGCCGACCGACAGGCAGATGAACGCGGCCGTCAGCGGCATCACCAGCAGCGCCCCCCCCTCCCCCCCCCCTCCCCTCCCCCCCCCCTCGCCCCCCTCCGCGGCCTTGCGGGGAGGGGGGGCCGGGGGGGGGGGCACCAGAAGGCCGACGAGCGCTGCTGCTGCGGACAGCGCGGCGATCGCCCAGAATGCGCGCTTTGCGTCGTTGGAGGCGGCGACCATGACCAGGGGGCCCGTGAGCGCGCCGAGCCCAAATGCGCCTGTCGCGGATAGTGGTTGATGCGTGGCGTACGGAGGCGATACGTTTGGTGAGGGGTGGTGTCAGGCATGAAGGTGCGCTACTGAGCAGTGCCATGGCGGATAGGGTAGGTATGGTGCCGAGTGCGCGCGCGCGCGCGGCTGCCGGCGCACGGAAGACCTTGACCGCAGTACAACAGGGTGCGGAGGCCGCCTGACACACTGGCAGTGTCGTGCGCGCCCACCTCCACCAACGAGGCAATGCACTGGTCATGGAGCACACTTCAAGAGTTGGCGCCGTGGATGCCTCCACCCTCTCACAAATGTTCTTTGGAAACGCTCTGGAGTAGCATATGGAGACGAACACGCGCCGCTTCTACCGTCATCAGCCGTTGCGCCACAGCGAAAGCGCGTGCTCAGGGAACGCCCGCGGCCGCCAACTGCTGCGCCTCTCGGCGTGCGCAGAGAAGGAGCGCAACGCACACCATCACGCGCGCTGAGAGCACCCCCTTCGCATGCGCATGCAAATCACGGACGCACCGTTGAGCACATTGAGCGCCGGCGTTGGATTTTCCGCATTCGCCCACGCGCACAGCGTGTTCCCTCCGCAGTTCACGCCCCCCAGCCCGACGTCCATGACGAACACCGCCGCCATGAGCGCCGGCACGCTCGCCGCGAGCGGCAGCAGCAGCGCGCCGCAGCAGGCGAGCGCTGTGGCAGCGCTCAGCGCCAGGTGCGTGCGCGCCGTCGCCTCCAGCGCGCGCCCCATGGCGACGGCGCCGCAGACGCCGGCGGCGCTGCGCGCGAGGAACACGACCGCGACGCTGCTGTACTGCGCGCCAGGAACGTGGTCGCGCAGCTGCGGCAGCGCGGGGCCTGCGCGCGGCGAGCGGCGGTGCGCGCGCAGCGAGTTGGTCGTGACGAGGTGTGGTAGGGCGGTAAGGCGGTAGTGTTGGTGGTGCTGTGGACAGAGGAACACGAGTGCTGCTGCCCTTCAAACTGAACAGTTGCACGGTTTGGCTTTGACCCTTATTCTCTTCCTTCAAATAATCAGGATGCCAGCAAGTGGTGCCTCAGAGGAGCGACGCAGCCTTAGTCTAAGCAGGAAGATGCACGTGCTTCGGGCGAAAGGAAGTGCGACAGCTGAAAAAGATGGGTGTTCAAGGGTTGTCGTCTGGGCACGAATTATCAATTCACGCACTGGTTTCACTTTCCATTATTGCGAAGTAGATCTAATTTGCTGCACAATCAAACGAACGCAGTGGCGCATCAATGAAAGAGCATCACTCTGGGTTGCGTCTCACCAATCACTCCACTGAGCAAGCCCAGAGTAACGAATGCAGAGCAATACACTGCATTGCGCACCACGGGCCTCGTCATGTGGCCAGTGCACGTCAAAACTGAACTTCAACCTCAAACCTCAACATCGAATTGAACTTCAACTTCACCTTCGAGTGCACCGTGCGACACTAGCCAAATGCTGCCCGTGCAAGTCTGGCCGGCTCTCGCGCGCCGCAACTTCATGAAGGGCGTTCTGTATTCTCCACGCTGCAGCGCGCCGTGCTGATGCTGCTCGCACTGCTATGCTCATCAACAGAATGCGTATTTGTGCATGTGAAGGCTGCTGGCATCCGGCGGGGATGATTGCGTCGCCTGCTCCTGCGGAGTGGTCTATTGGTCTGTCCACCATGTCCACATCGGTAGCCGATGCCAGTATGCAGGTGCAGGCAGCTGACACCTGGTGATAGTCGCTTTCGCGTTGCACACATAGTGATCGACTGCTCCTGCGTCCGGAATGGCAGCCATGGCAAGATTGAGCAGGCAGCTCCTGCATCCGGAATGGCAGCCATTGCAAGAGCGGGCAGCTTGACATACATACCGTGGCAGTAATACCCCAATAGGTTACTACATATTGGTGCCAATATCACAGATGACAGTGAATCACCGGAGCCGCACCGTACGCCTCTCCGTGTGCATGCGGGGCGGCGGACATGGCACTGTACAGCCTACCATTAGCAGCATCGGAGTGTGTTGGGGTGACGTGAGCCCTGCTTCAAGCACGATTGTGTGACCACTGACTACTGTACAACGTGGATCCATCTGTCGCCTATGTACCCACGCAAAGTACGCACTGAGCTGAGCTCCAGCTGTAATCCCACAGACGGCATGTGCACCATTGCACAGACAAGTTGGCGCAGGCGCCGCGAGATGCAAACACAGATGTTGGGCATGGAACAGCTCGAGTAAACATTAATCCCATGTCCCTCCAGGGGAGCAAAAAAGCATGGCGCTCTTGCACAACGCCCTGCACAACGTTTCGTCAGCGGTTGCACGGGGGATGCAATCCTCACCTCACAAAATGGGAAGGGGGCAACACAAACTTGTGTGCTAACATTCAAGCACGCTTGCGCGGTAAGAGCGCCAGCATGCTTTCATACGGCTATGGTGGCCCACGTCTATGCGTCTACGAGGCCATCATGTTTTGCCACCCACGCTTATGCCCTTCCCGCTGTGCCTCTGGCGGCAAACGCGCGAACTGCTTTGTGCTCTATAGCTTGGGGACTGCACACTGGCGCAGGCACCAACAGCGCGCGGCTGCGGTGCTCTACAGAGCACTGTTGCAGCGCGCTGCTGCCCCGATCGTGGCGCTGCTGCTGCCTCGTGATCCCCCATATGCCCAGGTCAATCAAAGTGTCACTGCTTCCGGCATGGGCACACCACCGCACACGGCTAGCAGCACCCATGGCTTGCGCTCACGGGCAGCTAGCAGAGGCGACCCCGGGAGAGTAGGGCAGAGGCAGCCGAGGCGGGGACGAGAGGGGCGCCGGGGGGGGGGTCGGGCCTCGCTCAAATGCCGCCTAGGTACTGCGCAGGTGTTTTGTGCATGCATATCCCCCTTGAGGGTGGCATGCCCTGAGTGCAGAGAGCAGCGGCTGCCACTGTGGCGCACGCTTTGAAAATGCGGCGCCGATTCCGCGGCGCCTGAAAAGCGTTGCACACCGCTTGAGCAGCTGCATAGCGCCCCGTGCACCCTCCGGAGCAAGGTCTCGCCAGGGCGCTCACGTGCACTTGCACGCTGCGTGCCATCAGCTACGCAGCCGTTGTTTCGTCTGGGATCCGCCAGTCAGCGGGAGCGTCAGCCGTTGCTGGCCGGGACCAGGTGGCGCGTGCGGCGCCGCGACGAGCCCTTGGCGGTGGTGAGCAGGTCGCCCGCGCTCGTGGTGTGCAGCACGGCGGGATCGTACGCGTGGTGGCGCTTGCCTGCAGCAGCGCTCAGAGAGGGGCATCAAGGGCAGCGCCGGGCGGCAATGATGACACGGGTGAGTACACGCAAGCTTGTCTGTCTCTGCAAGCGTGCGGTGCTGCGCATTTCGAAGTAGGCACTGAAGGGCATGTCAACGGGATCATAAGAGGCGCGCCGCGGCGAGGGGGCCCCTGGACGGCCGTAAGCGATTTGCAGTCAGGGTGAGGATTAGGGTATTATGGTTTCAGCATGCAGCGTGGCTGACCGCAGGCGCAGGGCTGCTGTGTGGACCAAACACTTGCAAAACCACTGGTCACACGGAGCACAATTAAGGAATGCCTGCTGCACGCGCGGCGCGCGCAGCGAGGCGATCAGTGCTGGGCAGTCATGGGCCGGTCGCGCGTGCGCGTCTTCTTTGCAACGCACACACGGCGGAGCTTGCTGGCCCAGTGACACAGCGATCCGCGATGCCGCGTTGCTGCAGGTGATGCCGCCACCAGATCGACAGCATCATCACCGCCAGACATATGCCCGGCACAGCGCACCACACAGAGCTGCGGGCGCGAACGACGGGCGCAATGCACACCAGCATCCCGGCGCCCTGGCTACCTACGCCGCGCCGTGCAGCTTCGCGCCGTACCTTGTCGCAGGTGATGCCGCCACCAGATGGTCCCGACGTCGGGCTCCACCCACTCGTTGCTGTGGCTGCGCATGCGCTGCTCCTGGAGCTCCAGCTGCTGCGCGTGCGACGGGGAGCGCGGCTGCGGCGGCGTGCGCCCTGCGCCCGCGTCGGCGTCCGCCTCATCCTCTATGATGGGCGTCCAGTTGTCCTGGCGGACGGGCGGCGCAGAGCGCGCGGAGAGGTGAATATGATGCGCTGGTGACCAGTTGTTGAAGTTGCGAGCATAACCTAAGTGTAGCAAGTAAGGCATGCGATGAAGTACTTGCGAGCATTGCCTAAGTGTAGTAAGTAAGGCATGCGATGAAGTACTTGGGAAAGCGCTACACGCCTGAAGCTCATGAGGCTGCAGCAGGCAGCACTGATGCGGCGGCTCGTTCCGCGGCGCCGTGACCGCCTCCGCCGCGCCCTGCAGTGGGCCTGGTATGTTTGTGCCGCAGGCGCGCACCATGACTCAACGAAGCCACCCTCCACGGTAATCATCTGCATTGCCATACTCGAGGCACTTGATCCCCTGGGGTATCGGGGTTCAAGATGTGAGGGCAACACGTGCGTCAATTGCCGCGTGCAACCTCCTGCACTTTGAGTGGTGTTCAGTCACCTCTCGAAGCATTACCTTGTGCCAACGTGGTCGTGCCGCAACTTCCTGGAACCCCAATGATATCACTTCACTTCTTGAGTATTACCTTGTGCCAGTGCGGCCGCGGCCGCCGCGCGCGCTGCGGCGCCTCCTTCAGCAGCCGCGCCACCGGCTGCTCCGCCGCGCCCTGCGGCGGCGCGCGCCGCGCGGCGGCGGCGGCAGTAAATGCGCGGCCCGTGATCCAGGGGTGCCTGAGCACCTGCTGCGCCGTCCAGCGCGTCATGGGGTCGACGTCGAGCATGTGCGTCAGCAGCTCTTTGACGGAGTCACTGCGGCGGCGGCGGCGTGCAGCGCAGCGGGGGCGGAGGTGCAGCGGCGCGGCGCGTGAGACAGTGCATGTCGCTGTTGGCGCCAAGGGGGGGGAGGGGGGGGGGCTGCGAGCGGTAGCGGCGGCGTCTGCGCCCCTCATGCGCGGGAGTTTGCGGCTGCTGCGTGCAGGGGATGGCTGCGCGATGTAAGGGCACGCGCGCTGGGAGAGGCAGCGCAGCAGCTCTTGGCAGGGCGGTGAGAAGTGCTGTGGTCGGCCTTGCCTTCGTGGTGTGCCATTGTGGTGATGCTCAGCCGGCAGGAGCGCGTGAGCATCAGTCACCCTGTGTGACACGCTTGCACGGAGCATATGGACCACCAGTTGCTCGACGAAATATTGATCTGATGGCGACGCAGCAGGAAGTGGGGTGCATCGATGCGGGCACTACAGTAGTCAACTACGATTGTTCGCGACATCACTGCGGAGGACCGGATGCAGTCGCCCGCACACGACAGTGGGGTGCACTGCACATGATGAAATGGCGCAATATCAACGCACGCTCCGGTGCGCAGTGCATCACGAGATCTGGCGGAAGGTGGTCATGACAGTTTCAGTTTGTGGGCTACACATAAAAAAAAAATTGATGACAAGTGGCCCCAACACGTACCTGCGGCCCTTCCATTGCACCTCCGGAAACTTCAGCTCGTACCTGGCACGGCAGGAGCATGGCACACAAAGGCACCGGGTCAGGTGAATGCAAGGGCAGCACTTGAGGGCGCAAGCTGTTGGTCCCTTGCAACATCCTTAGGGTCAGAGAGAGGGCTACGGTGGCCATACATATGCACTCCGCAGCAAGCGCACTGACGGTGAACATTGCGAGCAACACGGGGGGGGGGGGGGGAAGGGAGAGGCGACGCTCCATGGGCCACAGTGCTCAGCGGCCACAAACAGTGGACGGCGCAATGGCATGCGTGTTTTGACAGCTGAAAGACACCGGTGTCCGACTCCACTGGGTGAGAAACTGAGTGCCGCAGGCGTGCGGCGCTCGCTGCCTGCAATACAACACACAGTGCACGCAGCCAGCATGCCCTGAAGGCCAAGCCACAGACCTGGGCGATAATATACCTACCCCCACCTTTCTACCCCCACCTTTCGTAGATGTATTGGCGGTGGACAAACGTCTAAAAACATGTACTTCCAACATCAAACAGTATACATGCACATGCGCTGACATGTCTCAATGGCATGCCTCCATTCAGTCTCACACGACCGATTGCAGCCGGGAATGGCCGACAATCAGCAAAGAGGTGGCATGCATTCTATTTTTGATGTCATTATGCCTCACTGAGCTCTCAGAGTTGAAGTTGACGCACCGCATCTGCGCGTGATGGCGCCCGTGGGGCAGCACGTCCACGTCCGAGTTGAACGGCAGGCGCCGCGAGTTGAGCAGGTAGATGAGCACGCCGCAGGCCCACATGTCCACGCTCTGCGAGGCACGTAGGGACGCCACAGAGTTGAAGTTTGAGTGATTGCTTAGTTGAAGTTTTGAGTACAGGATGTTTGTCAGCCTATCTGCACGTGTAGGCAGGTAGATGAGCACGCCGCAGGCCCACATGACAACGCGCTCTGCGAGGCACGTGGGGACGCCACGGATTTGAAGTTTGATAATTGCATAGCTGAAGTGTTGAGTACAGTGTGTTTGTCAGCGTATCTGCACGTGTAGACAGTGCGGCTACAGAGCTGAACCAATTTGAGATGAAGACTCGGGTGCCGATTCGAGTACACATATGTGCGTCAGGACATCTGCACGGTGTAGAAAGTGCAGCCACATGACGCCACAAGCTGAACGTTGCCACGGGATATAAATCGCATCGCCCCACACTGCACTGCGTGCATGGACCGCAAGTGATTCCGCTGCCTGGCGGCCATCCTTCAACAGCGCATCTGCTTTGTATGTCCAGATGAGATGAGCATTCGATGGTCTCCGCATCTTGAGATCTGATCAAAAACTGTTGTTATCATGTGGTGTACCGTCTTCCCGCCCCCTGTGCAGAGGCTGCCGAGTACTCCCAAGTTTCACCGATATGGTGCTGTATCATCGGTGCATACCTGGCTGTAGCTGCGCTGCTGCCTGATCTCCGGAGCAATGTAGCCGCCCGTTCCCAGGAAGCTTCCCGTGAGATTGTACCGCAGAATGGTGCTGAAGCCGAAGTCAATGAGCTTCGCCTGCGGCCAGCGCGCAGCGCGGTCCACCAAAAGCAGGTTCTCCGCCTGTGGCACAAAAAACCATGGCGAGTCATGGCGGTGAAGTTTGAGATGAGGTTCATGTGACATTGTAGATGAGAAGAATCTGAGAGCTTCTACAACTTTCAAGCAGCTTACAAGCTTTAATATCATGCCGATGGTCTATTTGGGACGACATGAGGCACTGAGCGTCCATGCACGTCATATACCTCCATTGGCATAATGTTCAAGTGCCCAGCCCCTGCTGCGCTGGCGCAAAAAAGCACTGCTAGCGATGGCGCAGCACCCCAGCTGCAGGAAAGCGTCCGCATCAGGCATGTATTAAAGCACGGAGGCGTGTAAACAGCACCCTTGCCCATAGCACACAGCATGGACGGCGCGAGGCCACCGTCGATGCCACTGCCGTTGGCGTCCGGCCGACCCCACAACGCGGCCATGTTTCATGCCTCAGATCGAAACACAACGCGAGCGAGTCATGTGCAACCGCAAGGTCGCAGAACGCATGCTGCCGCGGCGCCAAGGCGTCATGCTTGTGTGACTCACATTGAAACACAGGGTGAGTCATGAGTCATGTGCTTCTGCGCGGTCGCAGAACGCCCTGCCGCGGCACCGCACCGCCATGCTTCGCGACTCAATCAATACACAAGGTGAGTCGTGAGTCACGCGCTTCTGCAAAGCTGTAGACCGCGGCACCATGCACCCATGCTTCACGACTCAGATTGAAAAGGAAGGCGAGTCACGAGTCACACGCTTCCGCAACGTACAAGTGCGCTGCCGCGGCGCGGCGCGCGGCGCACCTTGAGGTCCCTGTGCACCACGCCGCGCGAGTGCATGTGCGCAATGCTGCTCACAACGCCATGCATGAGGTGTGCGGCGCCATGCCGCCATGCTTCATGCCTCAGATCGAAACACACTCAGATCAAAACACGGGGTGAGTCGTGAGTCACACGCTTCCGCACCTTGAGGTCCCTGTGCACCACGCCGCGCGAGTGCATGTACGCGATGCAGCTCACAACGCCGTGCATGAGGTGCGCGGCGCGCTCCTCCTCCATGCAGCCGTTCTCCAGCAGCCAGTCGAAGAGCTCGCCGCCCGACACCAGCTCCATCACAACCTGCCCAATATATAGGTCGCACACAAAGCGTACGAAGTGGTCGTGACTGGCTGGCGCAAAGGCCATCAGAGCACAAAGAGATGAGCCAGGAGCAGGTGGTGAACAGGCGGCGGTCGTCACCACCGATCGATACGGCGAGCCACAGGCCACGAGGACGATGCTGCTGGCAATCAGAGCACTGTGCGCATAGTGCAGTGGCAGATTAAAACAGTTTGCACACCGTGACCGGCGTCACACAACCTGCTGCGGACGGGGCGCAAGAGAACCCGCCGATGACGCGAGCGTCGCCGGCCGGCACACACAGCCTTGGGCACCGTCTAGGGGTAGAAGAAGCAGCTGGTAAACAGAGCACTGTGCGAGCTTTGCAGCAGCAGGTAGCACAACAAGCAGGGCGGTGGCGACCGGTCGGCATGACCGAGCCTCGCAAACGTGAAAGGCACATGGCGGACGGAGCACTACGCAGACGCCGCGACGCGCTTCGGCAGTGGGTCGCAATGGGCCGCGCACTGCACTTTGCAACAGGTGCGCATTGCGCTGAGCATCGCTGACCAACTCGCGGCGCCTTTACATACACTGCAGCAGAGCAGACGGCGTTTGCGCACTGCAGGAGCACCCAAGTGTGTAATACCCCCACTGCCACTCATGTCACTTGGTCAGCTACACGTGATGCACAGGGACAAGCGCCCGCACCCTGATCAGCTCGAGGGGGGAAACGCAGCCATGTCTGGCCCATGTAACTGAGGAAATTGCAGTCGCAACAGCAATCAAAACTCACTTCAACTTCAACCTTCCACATTTCATGAACTCGCTGCGCGATGCCTGAAGCTGCACTGCAACACGCGCTAGCCACTCACTTACGCCGACCGTCTCTACCACACCCGCAAGGCTGGCTGGGGTTTGTATAAAGTAGGTCCAGGACGCTCTCAAGTACTTATCGCAGCATCGACATCAACAAAGACTCACGTATATCATATCCGCAGTCTCCACCACGTCCTCAAACTTGACGATGTTGGGGTGCTGCAGGCTGCGCAGCGTGTCTATCTCGCGCCGCAGCTGCGTCAGCAGCTGCTCCTCCTGCTGCCCCGGCTCCAGGTTCAGCCGCCGCTTGTCTATGACCTTGCACGCCAGCCGCTCGCCAGTCGCGCGCCGCAGGCACAGGAACACCTGTTCCATGCAATTTCGCAGTTCAATGCGGGCAACGCGTATGTCAAACATCGGCGCGCACAGTGCTGGTGTCGAGTGATCATGCTCTGCAGTGCAGTACTACAGTACTGCGCAAAACGGACACGCTGTGCCAACTTCAAGATAATGCTCTGCAGCACTCTGCGCAAACCTATGAACTCTGGGCTTTGCAGAAAGCACGGAGCCCTCAGGCACGCCTTAATGACGCGGCAACGTGTCAAAGGATGAGAGCTGAACTTGAACTTCTGAGATGAAATAATCAGGTGGCGCCCCGTTGTGCTTGGTAAACGCTGTGCATGCATCGCCACTCCAGCCTTGGCGCTCATGTACACGTTACAGCATCTCTGCGGTACGCAACAGCGTAGATTTCCTATGGTGCCTCGCATTCATGAGGGAGCCTGCTTCACGTGTTGTGGCCAGTCTTCTTCAGCTTTATCCAGAGTGCTGAAAGCGTCGCCGACAGCAGCAACTCAACGACGAGTCGTATGAAAAAGAGTGTTACCCCCGCGCAGTATAGTCTAACCCTCTCAAACTTACCACTACACACATCATAGGCGAGATGCCGAGTTGAGATGTCAACTTCAAGTGCGCATGTCACATCACATTATACATACTTGAAGTATGCCAGCATTTGCAGACGGCACTGTTGTAGCTGACGGCGCAGCGGCGCCAGAGCAGACTAGCAACAGCCAGTTGCAGCACCTGCCACAAGCCTCGAGCGTGCTACCATTACTCAAGAAGTGCCAGCGCTGACGGCGGAACGAAAGAACAACAATGAGCATGTCTAGAATCTGAGCTGCTGATAGATCTGACCTCCTGCGGTGATCACTGCGCCTGTCAGTGCCACGCACCTTGTTGAGCCCCCACATTTCATCATGCCCTTGCAGTACCGCATCCCGTAAGCAGACTGCCGTTTCTGATGTCGCGCATATATCGGCGCTCCAACAAACACGTTACCTCGGCAGTGATCATCACACTGAGCCGCTTCATTATGGGTGAGAGAGAGAGTGTGTGCGCGCGCGCACACAGCCGCTTGACTGCACAGCGCCACTTGTCAGGTGCTCGATACGTATTGCGTCAGACCAAAATCACTGCCAGCAGAGCTTGCCTGCACAGCGAAGGAGTCAGAAGCTTGACGGCGAACCACACCTTGTCACCTACAGCTCTACGATCTTTTGATTCCTTTTTTCATTACATCAGAGCAAACTCATCACTGCCAGCTGAGCACTGGTGCAGTCACCTTGGCCGTGGTGCCCACGCCGATGAGCGAGCGCAGGTCGTAGATCTTGTTGAACTCCTCGGGGACGCTGGCGCGCTCGTGGTCGCGCAGCACGCCCTCGCTGTACGAGTTCTGCAGCGGCTGCCGCCGCGCGCGCTCGCTGCGGTGCGACTGACTCCGCTGGGCCTGCGCAACGAGACGCCAACAGCGGGGGCAATGATCACTTCCAAGGCTGCGCTCCGTGTAAACAGTCTGATCCGTGCGTGCACGCAGCAACAGATTATGACTGGCGGCCTCAAGTATGATTGGGCTGTGTGCCACAGTAGGCGGCGCATTGCCGCCATTTCTCTTGGTCTTGGCACCGGTGCGCTGAACGCGCCCTTGGAGGTCTTGTGTACGTAGAGATCGTACGGCGCGTGCGCCCCTTGCTGTGCTAGAGCGCCGGAGCGCGCAAACTTGAAGCACGATGCAAACGGCTTTGCCGCGCGCGCCGCGGGGAGGCGACCGTGTGCACCCCGGGTCGCAATGAGCATGTTACAGTGATGCGTATGGTCAGATGATGGCGCCGCAGCGAGCACAGCGCGGCCTCTGCGCCGCTTCCGAGTGCTGCATATGCGCAGTGTCACGGCGCGCGCCGTTGACGCATACGCGAAACGGCTGCCCGCACAAGCGCTGGCGGTGAAGCAGCCGGGGATGCTGCGCCTGGGACGCGGCACCACGCGTCTGCCGTCATGTCATGTCCCGAAGCCCACAACAAAGCCTGCAGCTTTGTGTAAGACTGAAAGCTCCAGGTGCTGCAGCAAATGCCTTTACACAACTTCACTTCTTGAGAATCAGTGGCTCTGCTGCAGTTATTCCTGCACGGCGCGCGTGCCTACATACATTACATATCCGTTATCCTGTACCATGCGCAAATACAGACTCCTGTACAAGAGCGAGCTGTCTTTTCTAACAGCCTATCGCAGACCAGTTGCGGCATTCATAATGCAGAGAGTGCCCTGCCACCAGCCATTGCTTCCAGAAAGTCAGTTTGTTCTTTGACACTTGCAAAGCTGGTCAACTAACCTCAAAGTATTGTTTTGAGGGCTTTGAATGACGCTACTCCACAACGCCCTGGGGCAATAACTTGTACATGGTAACACAATACACGTCAAGTACACAACGTGACTCTCCTACCTCAAGCTTCACGTATGGCTGCAAGCGCTGGCTGCAATGCCGACAAACAATTCACCAATGACAGTCTTTGCACTGCCGCAACAAGCAATTCTTTCCCAGATATTAAGGCAACTATTCATCAAGTTTTACCCTTTTTTTGCTGCGCTCGAGTGTCACTGCTACTGCGGCTGCAGCGCATGAAGTTGGACTCGTATAGTGAGCATTGCATGCTCATGAATGTAATTGATTGCATGTGAGAGCCGGTGCTGGCAATCATCAGGGTCGCAATGACTGCAATGCACGCTGAATCTTACCACAGCAGGCATGACAGGTGTGTGCATGCAGCGTTTTAGACTGAACATAATAAGTATCACCAGCTATGTGCATGCCGCACTTCAGAGAGTAAGTTGCACTGTAAAAAAAGAGCAGTATGGTGATGCGATTAGGCGAATCTTGCTGAACGGTTGCAATGCGACTAGGCGAATGTGGAACATGCCTATCACAGAGAGTACTTTGAATGTCAGATGCCCGCAGCGCACCGTTTCTTTTCTTGCAGCTTCGCATTCTCACCGCGCTTTTCTCCTGCGCCAGCTGCACAATCCGCGCGGTCTCCGAGTAATGTCTCCCGTTGTGCATGGACCGTGCTGTTGCTGCAGCAGCGCCATTGCCAGTGCCGGTCCCCAAATTCGCCTGGTAGGCACCACCCCCATGCACCTTCGCATAAGCTGCTGTCCCGGTGTCGGCAGCCGTGCGAGGGCGTGCATTGATTGGAGCTGACCACACGTGCTCATACCACCACGAGAAAGCCCCTGAGATCTGCGCAGAGCACACACACACGTGAGTTGAACATGTTCAGCGATTGTTGAAATTGAAACAGATGATTTACACTCTGCAGCGATTGCACTGAAACAGCCGAAAGCACTATTAAGGTATTTTTGTACTACCTGCTCGCCGCACCAGCACGACACCTCCTCTCGCTGTCTTGGCGTGCGCTGCGGCTTGCCGTAATCCAAGTCGATTGCGCGTTGTGACTGCCGGAGATGTGGCGCAGCGTTTGACTGTCCGCCGTTGTCAGGGTCTTCTTGCTTGCTGCAAAGCCAAGTATAATGTCACGAGCAGGAGCCGATGGTCAGCGTGTGCACGAGCAAGTCGAACCGAGAAGAAACACGAGACTTGAGATGATGAGAGAGCAGCGAATGTTGGCCAGCAGAGCAGGCCCAGCATCCACAGCGCCAGCAGGGAGTCTCACCTCGCAAAGACACCCATGGTCGCGGCGCCTGAGGCTCTTCACAGCGCGTCGCACACAGGCATTGCGTCAACTCTCAAAGGCTGCACTTTCGGGATTAAACTTCAACAAAGGCTTGAATTTGTGTGTTCGAAGACTTTCCTTGATTGTGGATCCATGGAGCCTCATGAGGTCGCAATGCTGCGCATAGATGGAAGTGCAGCTTAGAGTGAGGACAGCAAACACCTGATCTAGTCCAAACACAGGCGCCGCGTGCTTTTGTGACAAAATCCCACGGAGCGAATGCACGACATTGAACTTCGGGTCGAAGTGAGGCGTTTCGTTGAACACCAGGACGGTGCGTCGAGATCATTTGTATTCTTTACAATCAGCTATCATTTCTCAGCTGTCACCCTTTTGTTCCGTCACCTGTCTCGACCCGGGCCATGCAGTGCACAATGTCTGCTGTTGAAGTGAAAAACAGATTGCGAGCGCGCTGAAGCTCCCCTACCTCGTGGGGACGCCTCCTTTTGCTTCCTTTCCGCGCAGGTCACATCGTCTATGAAGCGGTCGTCTGTCTGCTCAGCACAGATCAGGCAAGCATTTGCCTCCAGGTTCACCATATTGCGTTGCCCTGTGTCGGAATGCACGCTGTGAGTGCAAGGCGTATCTGTGCCGGAAGTTATCGGGATCGTCGGTATTCGATGGACTCCGCTCTTCGCGACTGTCATGTGCGGTTGCTGCTTGTTGAAAACACCAACTCCTGCACAGTCCATGACCACGCGTCGAAGGCGTTGCCGACCACGTGCACGCACGCCAGAGCTCTCACACTTTCCCCATGACAGAATTAGGTATTATCGATCGTAGAAGCATGTGAAGCTGCAATACGCTGCATGAGTTTTGCTCCTCATCACCACGAATATTGGGCTGTGCTGGTTTTCAAAGTCTCATGCGTGTCAACGACCAACCATCTTTCTCATCTCCAGGTATGGAGCGTGCACAAACGGTACTCGGCGTTCGTGCGGCTGCGGGCGGCGCTGAAGGCGCGCTACCTCGGCGGCCATGGCGCGCCAGCGGCGGGCGTGAAGTTCACGGGCGACATCCCGCTGCACGACATACTGAGCCACTGCAAGCTGCACCGCCACCCTTTGAGCCGCCTGGTCTCGCACGAGAAGGCGCTGGAGCAGCGCAGGGCTGACTGCAGCCATTTCCTGCAGGTCAGTGCGTCACGTGTAACCATTCAGCGATCGTATGTGCACTCGTTTGCACCAGGTCCGAGCTGGCGGTTACTAGCGGTTACCGCTGGCCTTCGCGCCTCCAGCTGCCTCGCGTTGTTCTCCATCGTGCAGGAATAGCAGCGGGCGGACTGCAGCCATCCCAGCATACTGGTGATGTAGCGACAGCTTTAACTGAGCAGTTTGGCAATTGCTATCCAACTTGGCACCTTGGAGAGGCCTTTCATGCCCAAGACAGCCAACTTCAATGGCACCGTCGCTTTAAGTGGAAGCTGCCTCCACGCACTGCATGACGCATCAGCACAAATTCTGCTTTCTTGAAGTGCATCCTTGGACCTGCTACAGAGCGACTCCCCCCCCCCTCCCCCCACCCCCATCATCATTCACTCCGTTTCTCAGCAGCTGCTGATGCCCCCCATATCCATTCACTCCGTTCCGCCGCAGCTGCTGGTGGGTCTGCGGCCCGTTCCGCAGGAGGTCGCTGCGTTCCTCGAGCTCCTGCACGAGCAGCGCCTCGCGCTGCGCACGCACGGCTCCGGCGCCTACAGCTATGCCATCGCGTCGCCGCCGCTGTCCGTGCCCGCGTCCCCCCCCTCCTCGGCGGGGGGCGCCTCGGAGGGGAGAGGGGGTTCATCCCCCCCCCTCGCGTCGCCGCCGTCGCCCGACGGCAGCAGCGCCGAGGACTGGTCCTCGGACGACGACGCGTTATATATGCAGGCGCGCGCGGCGGTCGTGGTGGTGGACTCGCGCGAGCCGGGGGACGCGGTGAACGAGGACAGGGGGGTGGCGGCGGCGGCGGCGGTGGCGACGCTCAACGGCGGCGGCGGCGGCAACGATCGGATGGAGGTGGTGGACGAGGGGGATGGGGGGAAGGGGGCGGAGGGTGGAGGGGAGGGGGCGGAGCAGGACATGGAGGCGACGCTCCTGCTGGAGTTTGTGCTGGGGTACATTGAGGGGGTCGTGAGGGGCGCGGTGGAGTCGCAGGTGGGGGCTGCGGGTGTTGACGCGTACGCGTCCAGCGTTTGTGCATTGCGTGTGTCTTTCAGTCGATTGAGTGCGTCCTGCAATTGCAATGCTCAACAGGGGCATAGGGGGGCGCTTCACCCCCAGCTGCCGGAGGTTGTGGAGGCAGCGCTCCTGATGTTGGTTGTGCTGGGGTGCACTGGCGGCATCGTGACAGGCCTGATGGAGATTGTCGATTATTCTGTCAGTATGTGAGTCATCTCCTAGTGGCAAGAGCGCTGTGCACTTTCTGGATCCAGGGCGGCGCATGTCAAGGTGGCATGCATATATTGGGCGATGAAGGGTTCTAGTAGACAACTGTCTCACACATAAAGCCGGGGGCCTCACTGACTTGCATCCGGCTGATGCTCTGAGTTGTAGAGAGTATCGAAGCTTTCCAGGATATGCCGGCTCATTGCAGGCGCCTTCTGCGTAAACTCATGCGTACACGTCACCACACATCTTGCAGTACCTCACAACTGAGTAATCTCAGCCGACCTTGAACACCCCCTAGGTTGAACACCTGTTGAGCACTGCATATGCGTCACGTGTAACATGAACTTGCACATGAAAGTTGCACATGCCGATGCAACCGTTATGACAGTTGAAGGAACTCGATTGAGTAAAACACTATGAAGCCAGCAGTTGCGTCTTATCGTGCATTGGGGCACGTTTGGTGCTTTCAATTAGCGCTCTCTGCCTGGTCAGTTGTTCTGGTCCGGCCTCCACGCTCGTGCCGCTGACAACAGCGTGTCCCAGTTTGGTCACGCGACGCCACAGTGTGTTCTGAGGTATGTATTGAAGTACTACAGCGTATGGCTCAGTGCAGTGCCTATCACTGAGACCGCCATACTCACCGCCTGCAGCATCACCTGAGCTGTCAGCAGGGCGCGCGTGCGCAGCCACTGCTCTCACGCCACCACGCACGGTTGTAGTCACGGGCCACCCAAGCACGTGCTTTCAGGCGCTTACTTCCAATCTGCCCTGACACTGAGCCCACCCTAACGAAATGTTGCTCCAAACGTGTGCAGGCACCGCGCAGGCTGCAGCAGGCCGCCGCCGCCGCGCCCCTGCTCTCGGAGGACGACCAGCGGCTGCGGATGGCGCAGCTGGCGAGCTTACACGTTGCGGGCCTCGGGGAGGCAGAGCTGGTGCTGCTGCTGAGACACTGCGACTGGAGCGCGCAGCGTGCGGCAGCGCTCTACCAGGTGTGAAACCACCTGTACTCATATATATCCTTGGGAATGTAGAGGCTCAGCCGCTCCTTGTCGCGGCTGTAAACTGGCGACTGGAGAGTGTCTGCACGGAGCAGGACGCCGTCGTCGTTGAGGCGATTGTCGGATGCAGTCACGGCGGCGTCATGCAGGAGCGTTGTCACGAAACTGCCGTATGATGCGCCCTGCATCTGCATTCCATGATTGGGTGCTGGTTTCTGGTTTCCAACAGAGGTCAGAATCATGGCAGCATTCAGCATTGCTGATCAGATCAGCTGCTAAGTGGCAATGTAATACTCATACAAAAACTTGTCTGCACTGGTTTCTGGTTTCCAACAAAAGTCAAGATCATTGCAGCATGCAGCATTGCTCATCACATCAGCTGCCAAGTGGCAATGTAATGCTCGTACACGAAGTTGTATGTACGGCATGAGCGTACAGTTTGCGGCAGCGCGCTGTCCAGCCCGGCCAGCTTCGAATAGACGCCAGCGCGACGGCAGACACTTTCTGAGGTAGGAAACATGGTCAGATTCATGGCGGTGTTGTCGCCCAATTCACACTGTTCGCGTATGGGAACAATGCTCTGCGTGTACAATGCTGGTGCGCCCCGCCTGTGCTCACCCACCAGGTATCTTTCTGCAGTGTGAGGCAGCATGGCAGTGTCTGATACGCAAGGTCAGAACCCATTGGAGTCCAAGTCTGAGTCTGACTTGTGCGCTTCGCACCTGCGCCCATTTCAATGCAGGAGCTCGTGGCCGCGGGCAAGGGCTTTTTGGAGCCCGTGCCAGCGGCGCCAGAGCGCGTGCGCGGCGCGACCAACGGCGGCAACACCTGCTACCTGGACAGTTTGCTGGTGGGTGCACAAAGCGAATGCAGCACATGGAAAGCGCTGCATGTGATATTGTTGAAGCGTAAGGACTCCACTTAAAGCGCCAGAGAGTGCACGTGCCACTCGGGCTTTTTGAGTGGGGGCGCTGAGAAACGGCATTGCGACTCACTCCACATCAGACTTGCCTGTGTGTTGTGGAGGCGAAGCGCTGCTGAGTGTTCTATATGGTCATGAACTGCAGCGTGTCACATGCCTCAATGGCAAAGAAATTAGTAATGGGTTTGGAGTCTAATCGCTAACTCTACGTAATGCATCACCAACTGCTGCTGCAACGTTAGCATTCTGGTCAGGCCGCCAACAGCAGCTTTCCACCGCAGGCGTGCATGTGGTCAAATACATGATGTGTGGAGCTCTGACCCCCCCCCCCCCCCCCCACTCCCCGCTGCTTGCTGTGCGCCTGTGCAGTTCGCCATGTTCGCGTGCACGAGCGCGTTCGACTGGCTGCTCATGAAGCCCCTGCGGCGCACGGACCCCGCATCTCTGCACCTTCTGCAGATGAACTTGAGGTTCTTCGTGGGACAGGTGCGCGCACACGCATCCGCGGTACTCGTCGAAAAGGACACCTGGGTTCAGAGGGGAAGCCATGTACCTGAGTCGTCTTAGCGGCCTTGTGCTTGCCCTGCTCGGCCGTCTCGCCCAACGCTAACATGACCTTGCAGAATGCTGAGACACGTCCAAAGCAGGAAGTTCCGCAAGTGCCTGTGGATTTCACCACAGAGCTTCGCCCATCATCCATGCTCCTCAAGCCACGGACCACGTCTGCAGGCGGTGTCTGGACTTGCTGACTTCTGAACCCCCCCCCCCCTCTCCCTGTTGCGCGCTGCTGCAGATGAGGCGCGGAGCGCTGGTGCCCGGCGACCACGCGAACGTCATCCGGCGCTGCCTGGTCGGCTGCGGCTGGGGGACCGCCGCGGGGGTGGGCGGGGACAGCGGCGCACTGCACTCGCAGCAGGTGCGCAAGCATGGTTGACGTCGCTTACAGCGGGGTAAAGTTGAAGTTGAAGTTAAAGACTGAGCGATGGACACCGCGCTGCGCACTTGCGCGGCTCTGAAACGGCGACTTTACTCTCGCTCGCCCCCCCCCGCACCACCTCCCTCCCCCGCCGTCTGTGTGGGATGTGAGCGAGCTGCACAGCTTGTGGCTCGCACTCTTCTGCGTGGCATCGCTGCCGCTCTGCCATTGCGTGTTCTGCAGCCGCCTTCTCCCCGCTGACTCCACTTGCCGCTGATCCTGAGCGCCGCTGCTAGCACTCCGCAGGCCGCGTCGTTCTGCGGTCCGCGCCAACTTTGAAGTTGCTTACACTGCAGTGGGGCCAAGTTGGGAGGGATGACACCGCGCGCGCTTACGCCGCCCCTTTGACGGCGCCATCGCTCCACACACACACACACACACACACACATACACACGCACCTGCCCGCTGTGCAGGACGCGAGTGAGCTTTACGGCTTCCTGCTGGCGCTGTTCCGAGCGCCTACGCGACCAGTAGGTTCACCTCCTGTACGCCGTGCTGCTTTTTCGCCGTGACGCCAGCCGCTGTGGCGCCGCGCACATCGGTACATTGCGCCGCCTTGAAACGGTGCATTCACACACAAACACACACCCATTTACCCTCTGTGCAGGATGTGAGCGAGCTGTACGGCTTCCTGCTGTCGCTGTTCCGCGCGCCGACGCTGCCGCTGCCACTGAGCCACTTCGTGTTCCGCAGCTGCCTGTCTCCACGCCGCTGACTCCAATCACTAGTCGTCTCACTAGTCGTATCGAGGGCCGCTGCTAGCACATCGCAGGCCGCGTCGCTGTGCCGTCTGCGCTAACGCCGCCATCGCTCACGCACATGCCCTCTGTGCAGGACGTCAGGGAGCTCTGCTGCTGTCGCTCTTCCGCGCGCCAACGCTGCCGCTACCAGTTCACATCCTGTGCTTGTGCTCTTTCGCCCTGACGCCAGCCGCTGTGGCGATGCGCACGCCGCATGTTACTGCGCCGCTCTGAAACGGTGCATTCGGTGCATTCGCACACAAACACACCCGTTTACCCTTTGTGCAGGATGTGAGCGAGCTCTACGGCTTCCTGTTGTCGCTGTTCCGCGCGCCAACGCTGCCAGCAGTACAACTCCTGCGCGCCGCGCTGCTCTTTCGCCGTGGCGCCAGCCGCTGTGGCGCTGCACACATGGTTATCGCCGTGACGCCAGCTGCTGCGGCGCCGCACACGTGGTTACATTTGCCGCTCTGAAACGGCGCATCCCCCCCCCCCCCCCCTGCGCCCGCCCTTTGTGCAGGATGTGAGCGAGCTGTACGGCTTCCTGCTGTCGCTCTTCCGCGCGCCAACGCTGCCGCTGAGCGAGCGCCTCTTCCACGGCGGCGTGAGCACGGACTACGACTCCAAGCTCGGCGGCGAGCGCGCGCTGCACCTGAGCCTGCCGCCGCGCGCGGAGCTCGATGCGGGCGCATCCAGCGTCGCGCTGGAGCAAGGTACATACCGTATGTTGCTCTGCACTGATCAGTTGTGATTGCTGAAGTTTACACGCCAAAGAGCATGTGCTCTCACCTTGCGCATCAACATGCACCCTCATTTAGCACTTGCGGTCAACGGAGTATTTGTAGACACGCTGTGATACTGTTGTCATCATGGTACGCCTTGCTTTTGCATTTTGCGCACAGCTCCCTGTGTGTTTGTGGGAAGACACACTCACTATACAAATTGCGATTACCTGCCTCTTCATGTGCAATCTTGTAAGCGCTACTGTGCTGGTTGCGCGCGTGCGGGCTGCGGACGTCGTGCATGTAACTGTCATGTAACTGTCACACACACAATGGATCATCGCATGCGCTTTGCACCATCTGGCGGTCGCGCTGCGTCGCCGCTGCGTCACGACTCCTTGTGCGGCGCGTCCTCAGAGGCTGCACGGCAGCAGCCCTGCGCAGCACAGTCTATCGTGAGTCGTCCCCTGCGTCCCTCGTGGTGAGCATCGCTGTCAGTACCAGTCACGGCTTCGACCCAGGCTTTCTGCTCCTTGCGTCAGTGCTGCGCAGCGATTTGCCTGACTCGCACTCGAACGCGCCGCGGAGCGTGAGCTGTCACAGACGCCATCTCTTTGTTTACTGCATTTGCAAAGCGCGTTGGAACCCGTCTCCCTCAGAACGTCTCGAACCTCTCTGGCATTCTTGACCCTGGACCATCTGCTCGCTTGCTGCATCAGTGCTCCGCTACAACCTGTTTGACTCGCGCGTGGAGGGCCTGCGGCGGCAGGTGAGCGGCGACCTCTCAGAGCGCCAGGTGGCGGCCTGGAAGCAGGTCTTGCTGCTCCCCTTCTACGCGCTGGAGGAGCCCGCTTCAGCTCAGGAAGAGGTGGGTGCATTGCATTCGCTATGTTACTGGTGGCACCCGTGATGTGCGCAGTCAAAGTGTTGCTGCTTTGTATTGCGCACGTCGTGTCATCAGAGTGTGCCGCTTTGTGTTGTGCGTTGACGCTGCTCCCCCTCTACGAGGCCGCTTCAGCTCAGGAAGAGGTTAGTGCACTGAACACCCATTGCAAGGGGGTAGTGCCTCTGAGGTGCAGTGCAAAGTCGCTGTCATCATTGTCATGCTGCTTCGTGTTGTGCCAACTGCTGTCATCAGGGTGTGCTACTTCGTGTTGCGCGTTGAATGGCATCTGGTGCACAGCGCTGCTTGCGCGCAGCGGCGCTCTGTCTACGGCCTGAACGAGAGTGTTCAAGTCCACGCACGTAGCGATTTTAAAGCCTGAAGACAACACAATGGTGAGCTGTTGGTGCATATTTGTTCATCCGAACTGACATCATGGTACTTCAAGTGGCCCAGGCCTGGCACTGCAGATCGAAGGTTCATCTCCGCTGCGTCATGCTGCCTGAATGCTGAGCGCTTGCACTTCAAGTTTATGCACTTGAAGTCTGCCACCATCGCCTCACCATTTGATGCGCTGTGTGCTGCTGCAGCACGCGGTCCACCACGGCCGCGTCATGCTGCCCGTGGTGCTGAAGCGCTATCAGCTGCAGCAACGCGATGGGGGGCGGGGGGGGGGCAAGGGGGACGCCGCAGGGGGCCTCGTGCACGTGCGGAACCAGCTGCCAGGTGCGACATGGCCCTAACCCTAACTGAAGATGTGGGCTACTGCGCTTCCAAGGGCGGGCCAGTGCTGTACATACCTCAGTATTCATGTATGCTACAAATGAGATGATGTTGAAACGTTTTGTTTGTAATGAAGATTATAAATTTACAAAATTAGGGAAAGCAGGTAGAAATCGTTGGTATGGTAGACGACCAATTGTAAGAGGGGTTGCAATAAATCCAGTAGATCACCCACAGAAGTACTCTTTGATGCCTTCTGACTACACTACAAGTACACTGCACCGCACGTGTCAGTACACTGCACTGCACCGCGGCCTTCCCAATTCACCAGGACGCACCATGCAGACCAGGCACGCTAGCAAGTACCGCTCTTGCTCTTGGCTTGTGGCAGTGGCTACCTGCAACAAGCTGTAGCTGTGCATGCGACCTTGTCCTCGCGCGTCATCACAACCGCTTTTATAACGCGCGCGAGGGCATCATCCGCAACCCCCTCCCCCCCCCCCCCCCCCCCCCCCTTCCACATCGGTCGCAGTGATCATCCCCAACAAGCTGGACTTCTCGGACTTTGTCTCGGACGGCGACGCGGCGCGCGCGGGCGACTTCGTGCTCGTCCTGCGCAGCGCCGTCTGCCACCGCGGCGGCGCGTCGCTGCAGAGCGGCCACTACGTCGCGTACGCGTCGGCCGCCGCGCCCACGCACGTCGCCGCGACCACCGTCACCGACTTCAGAAAGGCGGCTGCGGCAGCACAGCAGCAGCCGCAGAAGGCGCCCTTCGACATGGCCGGCGCCGCCGCGATGGAGACCGCCGCCGCCGCTTCTGACGCTAGCCCTTCTGGCGAACAGGCGACGCTGCCGGCGGCGGCGGCGGAAACGGCGACACCCTTTGGCTGCCCGTGGCTGCTGCTGGATGACCTGATGCGCAGGGGGGGGGAGGAGGGGGGGGGGGGCGGGGGGGCGACGAGGGTGGCAGCGCTCAGCTCGCCGCCGGAGCTCGCGCACGCGTTCGGCGAGGAGCTGCCGGTGTGCGCGTACATGCTGTTCTTCGAGCTGGTGGACGCGCGCGGCGGCGCGGGCGGCAACGTGCTGCAGGTGAGATGCTATACCTTGCAGTATGCTGGCTGTGAACGCGTTTGAGAGATGAACCATGTTGTGTGAAGTACTTCAAGTGAAGTACTTGATTGAAGGGGATGGTCGCACCTGTCCAGCCAAAAGGGTGTGCGCCGTCTGCTGTTATTGTGTGGTTCTCCGCCTTGACCTTCGCACACCCGTGAGCCGCGCTGCGGCTGGGTGCCTGCAGTGTCGCAGGGCGCTCGCGCTGAGCTTGTGGGACAGAGCGCACGGTAGCGCTTGCGACACAGGGAGTCGGCGGGTGCTCTCTTTCTCGTACGCCTCCCACAGAAGGCATGCGCTGGCTCGCAGAATGCAGAGCAATGAGTTCACGGGCGCACGAGTCGACTGGGCTCAGCAACTCACTGCCGTGTGCACCGCCGCGCTGCGCACTCCGCTTTCACGCAGGGGCTGCGCGAGAGCGCGGATCTCGCCATGGCGCAGCGCCTGCAGGTGGAGGAGGAGGGCGCCGCGACAGCAGCGGTGTGCGCTCAGGACAACTGCCCCATCTCCTGAGGCGGCGCAGGGCGTGGCATCTGGGTTGTTGTGCGCAAGCGCTGCGGCACGGGAGAGAGCGCGCGGGGGGCAGTAGAAGCGGAGAGTTGACGCGTGCGAGTCGGCAGATCGAGGGCGCGGCAGGCGCGTGAGGTGATCAGAACACTCTGGCCTTCAGCTGAGCGCTGATATAGCTCTCAGCGCCGCTTGTGTCATTATCACTACCCACAGGGCGGTCAGTCCACTTCCCCGGCAGCAAGCCTTGGTGGCAGAGAGAGGGACGGTGCACGTTTTGGGCGGCAACAGGGGGGGGGAAGGAGGCGGGGGAGGGGGGGCACATTTTGGCACTGAGGTGTCCTCAAGAGCACCACTCTGTCTTGAGGGGCGGGGCGCTTGTGGCATTGGCCCATTTCACACAGCTTAGGCGATAGAGGCCCTGCGGCTTGCGTGAAGTCTGGCTTTGTGTGCTTAGAACACACTGTCAAGCTCAGCCCCCCCTCCCCCCCCCCCCCGGGCTTCACTGAACCATGGCTGCTAAGCGAACTGGCCTTTGCCTTGACACCATAGTGTGGGCAGACAATAGTATTTGGCCAGCGACCGTGGCGCCGCCGCAGTGGACACGGAGCTGCCGCAGCGCGCATGTTGCCCCCCCTCGCCTGGCACCTGGGACCATCTGCGGTGACAGCCCTTTGCACAACAAGTGCAGCTGCTGCAACACGCCGCAGCCTGCCGGCCACAGGCCTGCGCAACTATGGGTGACAGTGCTCACCCTCATGAAGGCGCTTGCGCTGTGTAGTACGCTTGGGGATCCCCGAGGTTTCCTTGCACTGGCATCCAGCCGGCAGTGCTGGCGCGTCACCGCGACAGCTCGGCATGCTGCAACAGTGCTCTAACATGTCACCCTGTGGGGAGAGTGAGTTCGCTGGTCGAGTAGGGGGGGGGCTTTTGTAGGTGCTCAGATGGGGAGCACTGAGCGCGCCAATGTGCAAATGCTGGTACTGACGTCATGTACATCGGTGAAACAGACAAGTGGTAGTTCTCACAGGCTGGATCAGGGGGCCATGGCTCTACAACCATGCGAGGGACTTGGTGTCGATACAGTGAGATTGTGCACATGGCTGTGGTTTTGTGTCGTTGCCCATCCTGCTGGGTGCAAGTGGTGTAAGAGTGCATCCTATTTTGTAACACATCTTTCCCCTTGTGCAACCTATCTTCTGTGGCGCTTTCCCTCTGCCTGCCAACCTGTGCGCGCAGCAATTCTCACTGATAATGCGGTCGAGTTGAGGGGAGAGCGCGCAGTGACACGTGGCTGCTTCACGTGAACCCCCCCCCCTCTCCCCCCCCCCCCCAAAGGGGGTGTCACCACTACTTTGCTGCGCTTGCTGCGGAGTAGGTGCGTGCAAAGTGCTTTGCTGCGGACTGCAAAGTGCACTGCATACCTTGCGAATGTACTTCTTGTACGTGGTGCTCTGGGGCTCACTTTATGCTGGGCGTCTGGATCAGCAGCTCAGTAGTGCCGAATTCGGTGTCGATAGGAGCTTTTAGGCGCTCCAGGATGCTCAGCATCATCCTACCAACAAGGCACATTCAGAGAGATATCCAGAGGTGGTGAGCTGGATGCAGCATTTGATGCGCCGCTTTGGTCATGCACAAATTACAGTCAATGCGGCTGTTGTTTCACCTGGCAGTGCTGCTGAGCGTTGCCCCCACTGAGCAGCTCCACTCAACATGGCACACTCTTCACCGGGCAATGAACGCCACGTTGTATCGGTGCAGCTGTGTGAATTGGGACAGAAGCTGGCTCAGACCGCAGCTTACAAGCATGCGCTCGGTCATCAAAAACTGTGTTGAGCCCGACCCTGTGCAACTCATAATACGTGGGGCTATTTGCGCCTCAACGCATGTTGCCTCCGTGCCATCTGCATGCCCTTGGCGCATTTCAATGTAGGTGCAGTGCCTCTAGTGCCGCTCTACACCTTCGCTCTGCACGAGTGATCTGGTCCAGGGTGATGTGCACCTCAGCAGTGTTTCGGGCTACATCTTCAGCAGCCGCGTCACCCTTCTGCTGCTGCGAGCGCGCTGTCCCCCGACAACGTGGCCTCTGCCATACCATGATATGACCCGTCAACGCAGTACACACACAGCCATGCAGGGGCACTGTGGTGCGCAGGGGTCATCACAGAGCATCACCCCCATACGCATGAATCATGCATGCGCATAAGACATCATTCTCGACACCGCCGAGTGCATCGTTGACATTGGCAAAGATATACTGATGGACACAACCCTCCGTCAACTGACATTGCCGGCGGCACTTACGGCACGACACGGCATTGTGATACGGAAGCCCTCAGTCATTTAAACTACTGCCATTGCATTGATGCTTCTGTTGTTGATATTGCCGGCACTCCTGCAGGCAATTGCACGCGAGGGTAACATGTACTGAAGTTGTGTTGCGATTGCAAGGACGGCATGAGATACGGAAGGTCTCAGCCTGAGTATATGATATTCTTGCTATTGCATGGATATCATTGCGGCTCTCCTGCAGGCGCTTGCACGCAACGGTTGTGCTGACATCGTGTTGCGATGGCAAGGACGGCATTGAGATACACAAGCCCCCAGTCATTGATATTATGGTTATTGAATATTATTGATATTGCCGGCTCTCCTGCAGGCGCTTGCACGCCAGGACGCCCTCCGCGAAGCGCTGCGTGAGGTTGTCCACTTCGCTCGTGAGATCCTCAATGGCAGTGCTCAGCGCGTCCATGGGCGTCACCTCGCCGTTCGTTTGCACCTGCCGCCGCGCGCGCCGCGATAGAAGAAAACATTGTATTTGAAGGTTTTTGAGTTTTAAAGGCATATGCTCCTTGTTTTTAATGTTCGTCGTGATTGAAACATTGAAAAAAATCCCCTTAAAGAAAAAGTGCACCGCAACGCATGAGATGACCATGCACGGTTTAGGTTGGATTGGCTGAGCATTGCATTGAGGTTGCTGAGTGCTGAAATGCGTTGAGGTATAAAAACACTGGTCATCAAGCACTGCCTCAGGGTGCTTGGGCACCAAGTTCCAACGTTGCCTGCGTGAATGAGCGCGTGATGACAGAACCATGGTGTGACAGGCGCAAGGAATATAGTACATAGCAGGGGGGGGGGGGCTAGGCTCTGAGGCCCGCCCTTGACCCCAGTCCGAACTCCGTCTGCACTTGCAGTGCCGTACTTCAAGTATATGCACAAGCACTTTGTACTGATCGGGGCTGGCAGATGCTCTGCACAAGTTGCTTTTGACGGCCAGGGGTCGCGTATTTCAGGATGCTGTCAGAATTTTGTCACCTAGAGCTCTACGATCTTTTGATTCGTTTTCATTAATATATCAAATGTACATCATAGTTGATAACAAAACATGACTGGTGCTTCAAGGTATGTATCCCATGTAACGCTGTTGGTTGGAAAGCAGCGCAGTGTAGCTGCTGGGGGCGATGCAGCTCGTGCACGCGTGTTGAGTCGTGGTCAGCCCACCACAGCAGAAACATTAAGTCATCCCTGAGAAGCGAATGCAATGACAGACATGAAGTACCACCGCCAGCTACGGTCGTGCAACGTAAGCCATTGCGCGCATTCAGGGAACAAACTGACAGAGGTTACTGAGGTGCTAGCTCTTCCACTGCCTCATAGCATCCTTCCAGCGGCACAGTTACACCATGCAGTGGTTGCAGGTGATATTACATGGCGATCCACGAACCTGAACAGCTCACTTTATGTGCGGTGTGCTGCAGCAATACTGTCGGCTTCTTGAGCGCATTCTGGTGTGTCGACCGTACGTCATCGACCACGGTTACTGCAACGATGATGATGGCCAGCGCGCTCGCGCCGTCGCCTTGTGAGATCAAGCACGGCACGCGTGAAGTGGCGTGCCGGCCGTCGGTATCGACAAGGGCGGCGTGCACGCCCGCAGAGTTGAAGTGATACAAAGTTGAAGTTATGCATAAATGTTGAAGTGACGCACCTTGACCCGCATGATGTTCTCCAGGGGGTGCGGCATGAGGTAGCCCGCGAAGCGCACCTGATGAGGCGGATGCGCAGCATGACATCAAGCGGTGTCAGCCGACGCTGACTGCAACAGCAGGTCTGAAGATGCCCTACACCGTGGTCTGATGGGCTGTATGCTGATGTGCATGGACAGTCAGGGGCGCAGAGGCGACTCGGCAAGGGCGCGTGCTGCCAGCATGCGCTACCTATAGGGCAGCCAGGGTCCTTCCGTTGCGACGCCTGCAAGCCCCATGTAGGCATGAGGTACTCCTTCTTCTTCATCGCAATGCTCAGCTATCATAGCCATCATGAACATAGTGCCAGGTTGGCATTGTGCATCTGGACGCCCGTGTGAAGCGTAAATTCAGCCTCGAGATTGCCGTGACTTCACCGATCAAGTGCTTTCCTACTATTAGTACTTCCAAAGCAGAAGTATGAAGTTGAACTTAAAATATTCAAACTCTCCCCCCTTCACGGCTTGCCTGCCGGTCCTGCAGCAGCTGCATGCGGATCAGGTTGCCCAGCGTGTGGTCCTCCTTCTTGATGATGAAGTTGCCGGCGTTGGGTATCTTGGTGTCCGGCTCGTAGTCCACCTTCTCCTCGCCCTCGTTCAGCCTCCACGACTCCGATCTGCATGCCGCGGCGTGCGACAGCAGCGCGATCGTCAAAGGCACGTTTCATCACGATGCTGCGGGTTCATGTCTGTACAGGAAGGTGCGTAGCTGTCGGGTCCGCACACGCGACGAGGGGGTACAAGGTTTGCAACCATGGCACCTGTGGCGGAGCGTCTGATAAGTTCGCCGTTCAGCTTCGACTCCGATCTGCGCGCCGCGGCGTGCGACGGCGCATGTGACCAAGGCGTGCTTCGTCACATACCTGAGGGTTCAAGCCTGTACAGGATGGTGCACAGCTGTGTGGTCCGCACACGTGACGAGGGGGTACGAGGTTTAAAACAAGGGGCATCATATGTGGTCCACGACTCCGATCTGCGCGCCGCGGCGTGCGACGGCGCGGTTGTCAGATCCGGTAGGTTATTACAATTGGGGTTGCACGAAGACGTATTTGGCCACACGAATACGGCGTACTTGGGGCGTTTTTGGCACCCAAGAATACGTCTTGAGCAAACCTCAGCATGATATTATGCTGCACGAAGGGCGTATTTGTGGGGCCTGTGGTGGGTCTGCTCAATTTTCGAGCATACACTTCACCGCAAAAGAGCACTTGAACTCAGAAATAAACTTCAAAAACGCTTCTGCGACCCTAGTTGTTGTGGAATAGCTATCGCGCAACGAATAAAAGGTACGCCAGGGATAACAGGCTGATTCCTCCCTAGAGCACCGATCGACGGAGGAGTTTGGCACCTCGATGTCGACTCATCACATCCTGGAGGTGGAAAAGCTTCCAAGGCGCGTTTCATCACGATGCTGCGCGCTCAAGCCTGTTACAGGATGGTGCGCAGCTGTTTGGTCCGTAAGATATCACGAGGCGGTACAGGGTTTCGAACGATGGGCATCATCTGTGGTAGGACGTCTGTGGCTGACGATCAACGTTCAACTTTGCCTCTGTCGGCATGCAGCGGCAGCGTCTGTGATTGGACGCTAGAACACAGTGCTGATGGCAGCATGGTTCAGCATTGCTGCAGTCATCGGCGAGCCGGTGTCTGCGCGAAAGCGGTATTTGCTCTGCTGACACTTCAGGGAAACTGGCCCTTCACTTGCGGCAATGGGGCGCGCACATTGCTGGACAGCTCTGTCGGTTGCAGCAGCTGTTATTTTCTATGGTGATGCATTGTATTGTGCGCCATGTCCTCGTCCCCGTGCAGCTGTGTCTCCTTGACATGGCAAGGAGTATCCGGGTTGACTGTTGGAATGCAAATGTTTTAATGAGCAGCTACCAGAACTAGTACGATAGCTTGCCACTTCCGCAGGCTGCTTGCCGATGCACGCACCACAGGGTGCTGGGACGATTCCGATGATGGCAGAGGGTTCCGTGGGAAGCGCTTGCTGAGGTGCACAAAATTGCACTTGCCTGGCAGATAACATGAACAGCTAAAGCATTTGGCCTGCTTTTGAGTAGCCCCTGCATGGTCCTTTGAGCTGCCTATGCCGCCTGCTGTTTGTTCAGGCGTGAGCTTACTGCGGTTCAACTGAAGCAGCTCTTTCTACCTGCAGTGGCAGCACGCATGGAAGCGGCTTGTGAACCGCTGCAGTCAATTGGAAAATCAGACTCGGCACATGCACTAAAGTCCGTGGGGCTTCTGTGCTGTCTGTTGGCTGCTAATCGCCGTGTTGAGTTAGCAGCTAGAGATTTCTGGTTCTGTCGTCGCAGCTTACCGCTCTGGCGCGTTCATCTGTCAGCGATTCGGCGGTGGTGAAAAAATGCCAGCAAGCTCCTTCTCCCACAGCAGCAGCCACGCGCCTCCCTCAAACGTGCACAAAGATGGAATGATCTTCAACTACTTGAAGTCTTGCAGAAATTCCCTTCCGGAAGCGCCTTAATAGTTGTGGTCTGAATCGCCGTTGCAACCCACCACTTTTTTAAAATGTTTTGAAGCCCTGCATGACATCATGAGAGATTTACGGAGGGTGTGTTGCCTGCCGCCTGCGAAATACTGACCCCTCAGGCAGATGACAGCACATGTTGCCACACATGTCAAGTGGTGCACACATCGATGTCAGGCACACAGTTGGTCCTTCTGCAGCAATTTCGCAGAGCAAAGCAGCACAGTGACTGCAGTGCGCGCTCAAAAGATGGCACGCACAGGCAACAGGACCCTGAACATGATTGACAGTTTGTATCTTACGCATTGTCGCCATGCCTCTCACTGTAAAATGTGGCGCAATGTATCATCACCACCCCCCAAAACACGTCCCCCTACATACGGCGCTCTTCCCCTCACAAGCTCCAGTCTCTCTCACGCCACCTGCGTGCCGCAAATCAGCCGCTGCTGCAAGCCACGAGGGACAGGGGCGCGCGCTAGTACAAAGCCCTCTATCGCCAGCGGTTAAGTTGCACGTTCGCACGCGCGACGCCTGTGCTGATCGCTGGCGCCGGCGCCGCGAGCAGCGCTCCGCCTTCGCAGCTTGCTGGATCTTCATCTTCAAGTGGCGCCTTGACCGGCGTCCCGCTCATCTTGAACTCGTCGTACCCCCCGTCCTCGTACGGGCCGCGAAACGGCAGATTCTTCCTCTCGCTTGCCACCGGTGATGCAAAAGGCGAAGCGAAGTTGCGCGAGGGAGCAGCGCCGCCGCCCAGCAACTTCAACTTCTTCTTGGCCGGAGTAGGAGCGCTGCTGCACTGCGTGCTGTCAGCGCCGCTGCCGGCGCTGTTCACAGCATGAGAGCCGCCCGTGCCAGCTGCATCCACAGCGGCAGCAGCGCCCGCAGCAGCAGCAGCAGCGGCGGTAGCACCACCGACAGCGGCAGCGGGCGGTGGCGGCGCCTGCACCGGAGATGCCGATACGCGCTTCACAAACCCCAGAAGCGTCTTCTGACCCGGCAGGGGTCCCCCAGGGGTACTCGCGGCCTTCGCCTTCGGAGCCGGGCTGACCATGGCGCCGGCACCCGCGCCGCCATCGCCGCCGCTGCCGCCATCAGCGGCTGCGCCGCCGTCCGCGCCGCCGCCGCTGCCGGTCTTGAGCTCAATCAGGCCGTGCTGCGCGCGCACGGCATCGGACACGAGCCAGACCATGCCGCCGCCGGGCGCCGCGGAGCGCTGCTTCGAGGCGCACGCGGTGATGGCCGTGTTGACGGCGTTCTTGGAGCACGCCGGGTGCGCCGCGATGAACTCGTCCACGAGCTGCGGGGGCGGCGGAAGCGCGCGGACGTGCGTGAAGTGATGACGAGGGGGGCCGACGTATCTGACGTGTGGAGCGCTGCTGCGTGGTGGCACGTCACCTTGAAAGCTGCCACAAGAACACCAGGCCACCTGACTGAAGCAGCACACTCCACAAGTACTTCGGCATGTCAACAGCGACGGGGGGCCGTGCGGACTCGCGCACACTTTCAGGTGAAGGCTGCCTCTGCCCTCGGCACGTACGCGACATCCTTGTTGGCCGCACGGTTCCTCGCGTGCGGCATTACATGAGCTGCTGCACTTTGCAGTCATGGGCGACGCTGGCATGGCAGAGCCACTGCTCATCCGCAGAGTGAAGGACCATCTGCTTGACCATGTACCTGAGGGCCTAGACGCCCCCCCCAGCCCCCCCCCCCACACACACACCCTCTTCAGCCTACAATCTGTGAACTCAGCAAGGCAGCGACCCGCACCTACCCGTACAACGAGCAGAACGCCGATCAGATCCAGTCACCTCCTGTATCTACAAACGCCTGTAAGAAGAGGCCGGGAACCTGCGCACCGGACAGCGCCGTTTGCGCACCCCGCACCGCACACTTACCGCCGTACGCTTGTCGCGCCGCAGGTGGATCATCTGCACCAGCGCCTTTGTGAGCTCCTCGCTCAGCTTCCTGCGCAGCTTCTTGGGCCCGCCGCCCTCCCCCCCCGCACCCCCCTCCCCGCTGCCCCCCGCCGCAGCGCCGCGCTGCGCCGCTGCAGCCGCCGCCGCCGGCGGCGGTGGCGCGAGCGCCGCCCTGACCGGCAGCGGCAGCGGCATCATGGGTATGACGCGGTACTTCTCGAGGACGGCGGCCATCTGAGCACTGCTGCTGGCGGTCACGCCCGGTTGGCCGCAGAGCTGCGGGGTCAGGGGGCAGCAGACGCGAGGGAGCGGGGGGTCAGGTGCGGCGCCGGGGAGAGTGAGACGCGGCGTGCCAAAGCAGCCGCGGCATCACGGCGACGGCCCGAATGTGGACAGAATCACAGGCCTTCCGGCGGGGCGTTCATCGCTGCGCGTCCGCAGGCGATAGTGCTGGGCTGTGCATCGCGCTGGAGAGCGATGGAAGAGCCAGGCTTGACATGGCGTGTACACAATACGGCCGGCAGCGTCAGCGCCATTTCCTCGAATAGCCCAATGTGAAAGATGCTTCACGAGGTAGCAGGTGGCTGGCGCCAGGATTGCGACCAGCCTTGCTGCGCAGCTCAGCAGTGCCTGGACTTGCAAGGCGCGGCGCTGTGCAGGTGTGCAAAATGCCGCCCTTACAACACATACACCGACGCTTGCCGAGCCCCGTTGGGCAGCCCCACACCGGCGGGCTGTGCCCTCACTGTGCTCGCTGCACCGTGCTAGCTATGATGAAGCCATTGCCGAGAGACCGCGCTGCCAAAGGACGCTCGTACAGCGACTCCTGCGCACCGCAGGAACTCTCCCTCTTGTCCTGCCACCGCCAACGCAGCTCGGCATCGCCCCCCCCCCACCCCCCCCAACACCACCCCACCACCCCCCCCCGTTGCACGCCTGCAACACACGCATACAGGCAGCGGCGGCGCGCGTCTGCGCCTGCGAGCGCCCTCAGCGCGCACACGCGCAACACGCACCTTGCCCGCCGCGCACTCCACGACGCCACCGCGCAGCGACACCGCCAACACAGCGCCGCATCCCCCCCCCCCACCCGCCCTCCTTACACGCCTGTAACACTCGCGCACAGGCAGCGGCGGCGCACGCATGCGCCCGCCCTCACTGCACACGCGCAACACGCACCTTGCCCGCCGCGCACTCCACGACGCCGCCGCGCAGCGACACGAGGCTGACCAGCACCGGGCGCGGCGGCGCCGCCACCTTGGCCTTGCCGGAGCCGGGTCTGCTGACCGTGGCGCGCATGCTTGGTCTCTGCGCGCGTTCCTGTGGATGTAGCGCGGGAGTCAGGAACGTTTCTAAGTTAGAGAGCTGTTGTGGTTGGTGGACTGGCGTGACTGTAGGTGCGCGGCGTGGTGCTTTGGAGTCGGGGCGAGCGACGACTGTGTGCGCGTTGGCTGATGGCGAGGGGGGGACGCAGACAGGGTTGAGCGGCGTCGCACGTGAGCCGCGCTGCGACACAGCCGCTCCGCAATGCAGCCTCATGCACAGCAAACCCGATCAGCGGCACACGAGTCAGCGGCTCTCAGTCTCCCTCCATGCTATCATCCCACTTCAGTCACCAGCACACAATAACTGAGCATCGCGCAATGACAGCACTGAGTCGGTGCGATCATCGCCACGAACGCGCACGCCTCCGCGGCTCAGCGGCCGCCACACTGCAGCCCCTGGCGCTCCTCAAGGGCTGCACGTACGCGCCAAAAGAGCCCGCAGGAGGCACTGTGAACTCTGCCGGCGCACCCACAAGCGATATCGGAGCTTCGCGTCGAATGCAGCGAGTGGTACATATGCGGAGAACGAAAACGTGCCTCTTTCTCTGTGTCGGACAGCTCCCGCAGCTCGCTGTCGCTGAACTCGTCGTCGTACCGCATCCAACCGTCGTTGTAGTCGGGTTCGTCCAGGGGGTCCTTGGGGGGGGGGGGGGAGGGCAACAGCAGCAAAACAGTGGCATTCGTCAGTGGCGTTTGCGGCGTTGCGCGGGCAGACATGAGACGTTGCGGACAAGTGTTGTTGAAAAACGCTTTCCGATGGTATGTTGAAGAAGCCCATGAGCACTTGAAGTTGATGGCCGCAACTGCACAGTACGTAGGCATACGCCGTCGCTGCGTGTCCAGCGCGCAGCTGCAGTGGCGGCGGTGAATACCAGACTGCCCTGATTGAATGCTGCACAGCCACAGAAGGAGATGAGTGAACAATGTTTGCCAGTGCAGTTGAGGTATTGTTGTAAGCATTACTGTACTTTACCGCGAAGACGGGGGCGTCAGTCCCGGCGCTGGTGTGTATAGAAGTACGTAGTTTAAACTCATTTCATGAGCAAAGTCGTGAACTTTGCATTTCAACGACTGCACGTCACAGCGTAGATTGGGCGCTGTACTCTGTCGCGGCCATGTGGCACTCCCATCACAAATAAATTGAAAACGCACATCACCAGTAAGGTCAGTGACCGCACTCCGCAGACGTCAAAAGAAACCTTTGACGCTTGCGCATGGTGACGGATCTTGCGGGCAGCAAGCCACTGATGACGGCATGATACAGCACGTACGGGGGTATGTAGGCTTGTTGAAGTCTCAAAACATACATGCCCCTTGCACTCACCGACTCGTCCTCCAAGCCCGCGTCGGAGTCACACTCAGTCCGGGGATGTAGGCGGAGTCACAGGCAGTCTGGGTATGTAGGCTTGCTGATATACATACATTATCTATGTATATACATGCGCCGTGCACTCACCGACTCGTCCTCTGAGCCCGCGTCGGAGCCAATGTCCTCCCCCTGATCGTCGCCCTCGCTCCAGCTGGCCTCGCTGTCATAGTCATAGTCCAGCCGCTCGTCGCGCCTGAGAGTTCAAAGGCGCGCACGCATCACGAGAGTTAACATGTTGAACATGTACTTCAAGTATGAAGTTCACATGGCATTGCCGCATACTGTCGGGTGTGCGTCGATGTGCGGTGTCCGCGTGCGAATATGCGTCAACGCCCTGGCCGAAGCTGTTGCAGCAGGGTTCAATGGCGTACAACGCATCGAGTGGCAACACCTTAATATTATACTTCAAACTGAAAAATTGCAGCTGTGCGGGCGCGCACAGGCCCGCCTTTCGCGACATTGCGGCCATGCTGCTGTCAGACTTGCGGCGGGGATGCCCTCGCTGCGCGCGAAGAAGCAGATAACACTACTGTGACCGTGCATCGCAACAGCGGCACAGTGCTCAGCAGGCGGTGTGCATCATGCTCTGATTAGTGACGTTGCTGCAGTAAGACCTGCAGCGCTCCGGCCTGAAAACGCTCCAACAACGAGTGTAGCAACACGTTAAGTAGGTGTGCAGCAGCACGTTCGACTGAGCAGCTGCAAGGGGCTGCAAGTCTGCCAGCACATGGGCGCATTCTGGCGGTGCGCTGCGGCGCTGCGCACACACCCCAGCGCTGCAGATTTTGGCCCTCAGACAGCTCGCACGCTCGCAACGCTCTTGTCTAACACCTACGTTAGCGCCCTGCGATACACCTCGCTCTACCGCGATCAGCATGCGCGCGCGGCCGCACTCACCCCAGCGGCCGCCGCCCCGTCACCGCGGCGCTGCGCTTCGAGAACGTTCCCCAGTACGGCGGCCGCACGTCCGCCGCGAACTGCAGCAGCTTCATGCGCGGCCGCAGCACCACCACCCTGGACCCCCCCTCCTCCTCCCCGAAGGCCCCCCCGCCGCCGCCGCCGCCGCCGCCGCCGCCGCCGCCGCCCGCCGCGGGCACCTCGATGCGCGCGCGCTTGCGCGGCGGCGCGTGGAACGCTCCTGCGCCGCGCTTCGCCCCAGTAACGTTCCTGGCGCGGTCCTCGGCGAGCAGCTGGTCCTGCGTGAGGCCGCGGCGCAGCTGCGCCTCGAAGGCGGCCTGGCGCGCCGGCGTCCACGCGGCGGGGGCGTCCGCGGGGGCGGCGCCCGCTGAGCGTTGAGGCGGAGGAGGCGGAGGCAGGGCTCAGCAGGCGGCGAAGGCGAAGGCGCAGTGCGCCTTGTGTGTGCACGTGTACCGCCAGAGGCACGGGTGTGTGTGTGTGCAAAGGGGTGTGTGTGCGGGGGGCGTTACGGTTGTGTGAGATGTGACTGCTTGACCGAGGGCGGCGCTGATTCGTGCGAGGAGGAACTTGTTCGAAAGTTGAAATGCACGTGCTCGATCCGCTTCTCGCGTCACAGGGAATATGACACAAGCTACATCACACATAACCCCCCAAAGTAGGAAAGTGCGCTGGCAGCGGTAGCCTGGGGCATCGGTGCCGTTGCGCCTCATGGAAGGTGAGCACTGACATGTTGGTGTGCACGCAGGTGCTCAACACTGCCAGCTGCTTCAACTTGTGGTACTTCAAGTAGAGCTACCTTCAGATGTAGTGGCAGCTGCCGCACCTACCCTCATCAGATGCGTGGGGGCATACTTCGAAGCACCTACCTTCAGTGCTGGCGGCAGCTGCCTCGGACACCGCGGCAGCAGCCTCCGGCGCTGGCGCCGGCGCCTTCTTGAAGAAATTGAGCACTGACATGTTTGCGGCCGCCTTGCGCGCAGCCTCCGCCTTGGCCTCCTTCTCGGCATTCTTCTCCGCGGCTTTCTCCGCGGCTTTCTCCGCCTTCGCCGCCGCTTTGACGCGCTTCTCCTGAGCGACCGCCAGCAGAGTTGGGAGTAAACGTGGGTTCATTCCAAGTCAACATGTTAGCAAACAGAGGCGCTCGAGCGGTGCTGAACGGCAGTGAAGTGCGGGGGATGCCGTGGCGCGGGTGCGTCTGGCATCGAGCAAATGCGCGGACGCACAGACAATGAAAGCACAGAGCATTGCTAAGGCATCATTCTGCTGCGTTGTGAATGCCACGAAAGCTTTCAAGACAGGCAAATGCCTGCATCATTGCTCAGGTGCTTGCAAGCACTGCACATGTCAAGAAGAATAGTGTACTATGGTGTAAAGCTTTCAGCCATGAATCGTGAAATGTATGCGCGTCAATACATCAGTGCTCACCTCCTCCTTCGCTTGCCTGGTGCGCTCTTTGACGAGGTTCTTCTGCCGCTCCGCCTCTGCAGCGCGCGTGAACTTGGCCACCTTCTCCTCCTCCACGCTTATCTGCAGGGGCGGGGCGGGCATGAATTGCAGGAGGCTCTGTGACATCAGACACACAGAGCGTCGCCTACACCTGGGCGCCATTCACAGAGCATCGTGCGCCATTCACACAGGTATGTATGTACACAGTTATATGTTTCATATGTATACTACTTGCCATCACTGTCGCTTCACAGCATGAGACAACCAGTCAGGGCCAACCTTCCCAGCGCGCCCTCAATCAGCCGTCGCGCAACGCAACCAGCGACCAGCGTCCTCTCCTCACCCACCTTGGCGGCGTCGCCAGGGCTCTTGGCCATGACGTCGAGCAGCCGCCGCAGCGCGCGCACGTGCTGCCCCGCGCCCTTGCGCGCCGCGCGCGCCGCCTTCGCCGCCGCCTCCCCCCCGTCCAGCAGCTCCGCCGCCGCCACGACCTCCCACCGCCACACCGCCTCGTCACTCTCGTCCTCCAGGACCACCGTGCCGCGCGGCGTGGGGCCGTACGCGCGCCGCTCCGCCAGCGCGCGGATGCGCGCCGCGACGGCGCCCGCGTCGCCCGCCGCCGCCGCCGCGGCCGCGTCCCACGCCGGCGGCACCGCCGCGCGCAGCTCCGCCGCCGCCGCCACCGCCAGCGCCGCCAGCGGCGCGCGGCTGCCCTGCACGATGCGCGCCAGCAGCGGCGAGAGCGCGTCCGGCAGCACCGCGGCGGCGGCGCCGCCGAGCGCTGTCACGGCGGCAGTTTCGTCATCTGCGACGGCGGCAGGCGGCGGCGGCGCGTCGGCGAGCGCCGCGGCGGCGCTGTCGACGCCGCGGCGGTGGTCGGGCTCGTCTTCGCGCGGCGCGGCGGCGATGTCGCGCACGAGCTGCGCGAGCTGCTCCGCGTAGTGCGCAAACTGCGGGTGCGGCGGCGCCGCTGCTGCCGCCGCTGCGTCCTTCTTGGCGCTCTTGGCGGCGCCTCTGCCGCCGCCGCCACTGCCGCGCCCCTTCCCCCGCCCCCTGGCGCTGCCCGTTCCCGAGCGCCCCCCCTGCTGCTGAGGCAGCGCGCGTGGGGTCTCGGGAAGCGGCAAAACTGCTGGCGCTGCGTCTTCCGCTTCATCTTCCAGATTGATGACGCTGTGCTGTGGCGTCTTTGCGGGCGGCGATTGCGCCGCGTCGCTGGCGGCACTGGCGTCGGCGCTGCCGGCGCCAGCGGCAGCAGGCAGCGGCGTTTGTGGCAGTGTCACCAACAACCTGGCTGCCGCTGCAGGCGCAGCAGCGGCAGCAACGCTCACCGCCGCGGCGGCGGTCTGCGGCTGCGAGACCGGTGCAGCCTCGGCAGCAGCGTCCGCAGGCGCGGGCGCATCGCTGACCTCCGCCACCTGCTGCTGCTGCTGCTCCTCTGCCTGCTGCTGCTGCAGCTCCTCCGCCTGCTGCGCAGCGCCGTCGCGCGCGCGCGTGGCGGGCGCGGGGCTCGGCGGCGTGAGGTCGATGACGTCCTCTTCGGCGCGCAGCGCGGACGCCGCCCTCGACTTGGCGGCCGGCGTCGCGCTGCGCGCCGCGGCGCCGCGCGCGCGCCCCCCGTCGGCGGCGGGGCTGTCCGCGAAGGGTATCGCCTTCTGCGCCGCGGCCGCGCCGCCCCCCGCGCGCCCCCCCCCCCCTTGCTGCTCCTCTTTGTGCGCGGCGGTCACCTCGCGGATATCCATGATGGCGGCGCCGGCGTCGTCGTCTGCGCCGCGCTGCGCCGCCGCCTGCCGCTGCTTGCCGGGCTTCTGCTGCTTCTTGGCCTCCGCGTCGATGGTGAGGCAGGGGGGCTGGGGCTGCTGTTGCCGCTGCTCTTTTGGCTGGTCGCGTTGCTCAGCATGGGGGCGCTTCTCGGCGGCGAGGGGCGCTGCGGGGGTCACAGCGGCGGCGGCGCTGTTTCCGGGGCAGACGGGAGGGGGAGTCTTGAAGCCGAAGAACGCGGAAATGCTCTTCTGTCCCTTCTTCGGATCCTTCTCTCCTGTGATGCAGAGCGCGGTGGCGTGGGGTCAGCGAGGTGCATCAACGCATACCGAACAGCGCATTTCTATTGATGCCTGTGCGAGTTTGAGCGCGCGGTATCTTATCTTCAGTTTAAACACTGTTTCGTGGCGTCAAATCTGCCTCGCAGACTCCCACCCTTTGTTCAGAGACGTATCAAAGTAGCTTGTCAGATTTGCCTGCACCATACGACAGACAACGACAAACAGAGAGAGAGGCAGCAGCAGCAGCATGGGGGGCACCTGTGCTAGGGGCATGCGCCGAGCCCTTCTTCCGTCCTGAGGCCTTGGCAGTTGGTGCCATGTTTGCTCGCCTCTTGAGCATTCACGCGTTGCCTCAGTTGGCTTTGCGAAAGCAATGACAGCGATCGCGCGTTGTCAGGCTGTGCGCGGCTCCCGGGTACAGCGATCGCCGTGCAGGTAAGGATTTTGATGTTCGCGCTCGATGATTCAAATTTGGCTGAGCAGCGCGCCGTTTTTGAAGTATACGTAGTGGCGGTTGTGAGCGTGTTGTGAATTTGTAAACAGTAGTACTGTGGTTTGACATTACAGTATGTATAGGAATATAGCCGTGCACTGTAAACTGCTGGTTCAAGTACTGCCATTCTGACGAAACTTGTACTGCATACTGGTAACTTCCTGAGCCTACATGTTTTTCAGATCCTGCAACTGAATGTTGACGTTCTGCGACCATGTACATGCATTGCATGTTGAGCGCATGACGCGCAAGAGGCTAAATGCAGCTCGCAGCTGCTGATTGTGACCTTGCAAATATCAAGTGAGCATTTGAGGCCCTAACCAACACTGACATGGGCGGTGCTGTCATTTACAAACCACAAAAGCGTGCAACGCCTGCTTTGACCACCACAAGTGATTCACTGCTGGCAGTGAGTTGCGGGAGGTTGTACTTGGTAACGCTGCTGAAGGGACAGACAATAGATAAATATTGTGCGCGCTGTGGCGAAGCAGCAAGCCTTGACTTGAATGCTTCATGGCCAGTGTCGGGATCGCTGAACACTATCTGGACTCTACTTGGTTTTAAAAAATGCATACTGCACCATGATTTGCAGAAACGCAAACTGCATAATGTGCAGGTGCCATTGTAAATGTTTCAATCAGGCGCTTGATGTTGGCCCGCGGGTGGAGTTGCCAGCTTGACGAGACTGTTGGCCCACACAAACATGGGCTGCGTTCTACAATCAGCAAGCAGCAACGACGCAGAGGCATGTTCATAGTCAACTTGTCATGCTGTGCTGATGTGTATGGAGAGAGCAGGGGTACATGGACGCCATTACGCAGTCTGCATGGGCGCCAAACATGTGCAGTACAAGCCAAACAACCTCTTCAATGTTAACATTTTGATGCAGCAGGTTTTTGAAAGAATCGTGTTCGTATTTTCTGCGCAACTGCATTGCAGCATGCCTGTCTAGTTGGTATGTACACGTCACAGCCGAGGGGAGGATGCTACACGACACACGCAATGGACAGAGAGCACATGGCAGTATTCTGCAGCCGGCTCACGGATCAAGACGCGCCACAACCAGTCTGCCTATACCTCTACTGCTTGCCATAAATTGAGCTCTAAAAGCCGGGCTGGTTGGACATAGCACAAGGGGCTACTGCAATGTAATTGCCAGCAAGCGGTCGCTGGCTTCTCCCCCCCGAATCGTGCTAGGTGGCCGGTGTTCATGGTGCAAACATCTGTACCCCTAGCACAGGGTGGTACCCTGTCAGGCACGATGCGCTTAATTAAACTATCAAATGGAAGATCAACTCTGGCGCTTCTACCGGGACAAGCTCAGCATCAGCCAGCTGCCGTGACCACAGCAGCTGCAATGGGTGCCATTTCCCCCTACCTTCCTTCCAAGGGATGACCAGCAGATACGTGCCAGCCATCGGCACTGAAGCCGCCACTCGCTGCACCGGGAACGCTACGCTCTCGCGAAGGTGATCCTCAGCGTCAAGGCGTGCGCGCCTCCGTGCCAGTCGCCCGCAATCCCCGCGACTCTCAGGCAGTTCATGTCGGTGCGAAAGTGCCGTCGTCGCGCGCGAGCGCGTAGCCGCCGCGCTCCTCGCCGGCGCGCGCGCAGCAGTGCGGAATGTCCCTGCCGCACATGAACAGCAGCCAGTCGCGCCAGGACAGTCCGGGCGGCGCGCGGTCGAAGTCCAGCGGCGACACGAGCGCGCGGCAGGCGACGCACTGCGACGCAAATACCCCCACGAGCGGGAAGGCCATGTTGGAAGCAACGGTGCCCATGGAGGAGATGATGGCGGCAGGGACGTCTGCTGGGCTGAGGCTCTCTGCGCCGGGCTCCGCGCTGAACGCGTCTGCCGCCAGCGTTGGAAACAGCAGTATGTACGGCGCCATCGCCATGAGAGGGATGAGGAGCGTCCACAGCTCCCGTGACTTGCGGAAGCCCGGCGGCGGCGGCGGCAGCGGCAGCCGCTGCGAGGTTGAGTGGAGGTGCTGCTGCTGCTGCTGCTGCTGCTGCTGCTGCTGCCGTTGCTGCGGCTGCGCCTGCTCCCGCTGCATGCACTGTTCCAGCGCCGCACGCAGCGCTGGGGTAGCGTACGCCAGCTGCCACGCACGCACCACCCCTTCGTCACTGGTATATTTGGACACCCCCAGCGCCTCCAGAGGGTTGATGAGCTGGGAGAAGGCGGCTGTGCACGTCAGGGCGATGGCGCACGCAAACGTCACGGTGAGGTACAGAGTACCAACACACACGCGCAGCACAAACCCGTCACCGGCCCTTGCGACGGCAGCAGCCAGTGCGGCGGCCGCGAGCGTGTTGGCCACGACGCCGACTCCGAGGACGGCAAGCATCAGGAGGTAGAATTTCATGCTCCTTAAAGGGCGCCACCGGGACGGCGGCTGCTGCTGTTGTTCGTCCTGCGCTGCTGCGAGCATTGCGTTTTGCAGCTCCTCCCTCTCCTTGTGAGAGTCACCCTTTCCCAGCGCCCGCCAGAAGGTCTCACGGAATTCGCAAATTTGCATGTCGACGGTCCCAGCCGCACGGGCCCTCCTTCCTGCGGCGGGGCTCTTGAAAAAATGTTCAGGAGATACGCAGGGATTATAGCCCAGCTTGTATGCCAGCATGATGGTGATTGCCGCACTGATGATGAAGGCAGGCCAGCTGTATGCAGGCCAGCTTGGCGGAGGTGCCGGCTGCGCAGTGGCGCCTGTGCTGCTGGTGGTATTGTTAGCGCTGTCACTGGCGCCGAAAAATACCTCTAGTTCGTGCGTCAAGCACCTGCTCAGCATCACGAAGCAGAGGGCGTGGAACGACACCCATGCTGAGTTTATAAACATGAGTATGCCTAAGCCCTCTTTGATGTTCCTGTAGGCAGAACGATAGGGCCTCGTTCTGCAGATAGCGTACCACTGCAGTGCAAGGGCAGCCAGGAACCCTAAGATGTAGTGTGGCTCGCTGTCGTCCCAGAAGTGGAGGCAGGTGGCTGCCGTCGACAAGGCCTGCTCAACGGCGATCACCGCCCGCACCGCCAGCGACATCATGGCGCGTACGGATGTGCTGCGCCTTGCGCTGCGCAGATTAGCGAGCGACCCGCCGAGGCGCAGCGCGGTAGAAGGTACGAGGAAAAAAGCTCTCAAGCACAGAAGTTCAACTTGAACTGATGTGCTTGAAGTTTTTGCAAATCTTTCGTGTGACTTGTTTGCGCGGGGAGTGGAGCAACTGACTGGCAAGCGCCCCTGATGACAAATTACACGTCAATAGAAGAGCCGCCGGAGTGGCCCAGTGCGGAGCGGACGGTGCTGATGCGTAGGAAGAAGATCCTGAGCGTGGTCACAGCCACCTTAATGGCATTGGCGCTGATTTTCACAATCTGTGTGGCGGTCGCGAGGTGCGTTTGCTGCTGGATACTGTTTTGTGAATAGTATGATCTCCTTCGCAGCGCCTATCGAAAGCTATCCGCGATCTTTTTCTCATAATCTGTCGATACGCTCAGGTAGTCGCGGCTACTTTGCAGCTTAAAAGTGCTACAGGTCGTGTGTTGTTGCCTTCAATACAGCCTACGGCCTTCTGAAAAGGGTGAGCAACTGGCAAAGTCCTCCAAGTCGTCCAAGTCGGGCAAGTCCGGCAAGACGAAGGTGGCCAAGGCCGTGGACAGTTGCAGCGCCAAAGATTTCTCGAAGAAGACGCTCAAGGTGCGTAAGGAAGGCCCTGTTTTCAATCATAATGTTGCACAATTGCAGCGTGCTTTGATTTGCCTTCTCGGCACTGGGATGTGTGCAGCTGTCCTGCTCTGATCAGCGACCGCTGGTGCTCGGTGTCTGACAAACGTCACGCGCGGCAGGCCAGCTGTGTGTCCTCGGCTGCTGCAACAGCTGCTCGATCTCACTTGCTACTGCTGCTGCAACCGCCTTCTTCGCGGTGGCTGGTGCAGCTTGCTTTTGAGAGCCCAATGACCGCCATGTACCTGTATCTGGGAGGCGAGCGCAAGCACGAGATGAGCGACGTCATGTTCCAGAACAACAAGTTCTACGCTGTGGGCGACTCCAGGCATGTGCAAGTCACTTTACCGCACCTGTGGTTGACACGTGGCCTCTCTCAGCTCGTGAAGGGGCGGGGGATGGTGCTGTATGAAGTTCAACCAGTACTCTTTGCCCGACGGGTGTGATGTGCTTGACCTACTGCATGAACATCGGCTGCAGGCACTTGTTGGCATGCATTGGTCATACAGTATGCTGTCCTCTTGTGGTCACCGTGCTTGTCATCAACAAATGCTGTGAGGCAGAAGCTTCGCCAGCAGACAAGTCATGAATGTGCTTTGAAAATGCCTTGCGGTCCTGCACGGCTGCATGCGAGCTGTGTTGTTCGTGGGCTGCAGTGTCCCTTAAGATTTTGCGAGCTAGCTGCTTTGCTTCATTATGCCTTGCGTCATTCGTGCGACGGGACTACGTGTCAGCGTGACTTCTTTGCCTTGTTGTTGTGTACGGTGCTGATCTGATACTTTCTGCTTGGAAGGTCTGTATTTGAATAAAAATTTCACGGTCTGCAGTCGCAGCACAAGTGGCAACAAGAAGGACGTGCACAGAAGGCCAGCAGTGTTCATGCACGGTCATCTTCAAGTAGAGTCTTACGCCAGCTGGTTATGCGTGGGGGTTCTGGCCCATATTTTTGATGCTTTTGCTGCCTTTGAGCGTGCTGACGATCCTATCCTCTAGACTAGCTTGTCGTCTGGCAGCCAAATGTTGCATCTGCGGTAACACTTCTCAGCGTACTCAGCAGCGCAGACATTGCTGTTTACGCACCCGCAGATGATGCAACAGCGTACAGAGTCAGTCGTCATTCAGAGCCAACACGGACAGATGCTGCGCTCAATTCACCAATGTGCAGCAGTGCTTCGTGACAGTGTGCTTTACGACATATGGTGGAAAGCATTCAATTGGACGGCTAACCACACCTTGTCACCCAGAGCTCTACGGTCATCTGATTCCTTTCCATTTCGCCTTATATGCGGCATGCTGGTCACCTTGCAGCTGGAGCTTGTTTGAGATGGACCGATCTCTGCCCTACTTCAGCGAGACCAACCGCATCATCGACCCTGCCGAAGTCCCATATCCGGATGAAGAATCTTCATACGAGGCCATCTTCTATGACCAAGGTATGGCACCTCACGAACAGTCTTCACTGTGTAGCATTTCTCTTAAGCACACCATGTGACTGCACTTTCCATTTGGAGCACGGTCGGGGCTGTTCCCGGACCTATGTGCTGCCCTGCCACTCCAGAAGCTGAAGGCTGCCCCGCCAAGTGTGCAAAAGCTTTCAAAGTTTGTGCACAAGGTTTGAATTGCGAAAAACTGTTTCAAAAACAGAACGCTGGATTGGGAAAACACGACCTAGCAATAACCTTTGGATCTTTTGAATCGTTTTCATTAACCTTTGGCTAAGTCTGGTGGAACCCTGCCGGCGGTCGCTGCTGCATTTCAACATATGTTGAGATTATGAGGCGAAGGCGCTGGTGTTGAAGCTGATTAGGACTTTGTGATGAGCAAGGAGCTTTCATCAAACTTCACTTTATAGTTGAACTTTCATGCTTCGCCAAAGTGCACATTTTATGTACATAGCGTCTACATCAATCTTTTTTTATGCATTAGTTGTGTCTACGCATGACTATCACTTCAGAGTCGCCACAATTGGTTCAGGTGTGGGGGGGTGTCATGTCTTGTGCCCCTTCAAGCGTGCACTAGCTTTATAGCTCACCGGTAATGCCAGAAACGCAACACCCCTCAGTACATTGAGACGCGAACCGAACCGCACTCTGGGCCATCTGAATATGTACTTGGAAGTATGTGGGCTGTGGTTGGATGTTGAACTTTTGCAATGACGAAACGCTAACTCTGAAGCCAAGCTGTGACCAGCTGCCGTGCTCTTCAACAGTTGTACGTACTGCAGGCGTCAGCTTTGATGCAGTAGTGCTGGTTACGCACCAGCATAATTTTATAGGCCACATACGTACAGGATGTAGAGGAAGCGCTTGCCATGCGGTCACAAAGGTCCGGGTTGTCAGCACCCTTGTGCTTCTAGATTGTAGAAGCACTTCACAAAGCCAATAGAGTCATGGCAGGGCAATGTCAGTCACTCACTCCCAGTCAGGCCCAGTGCCAGCGTCACGATGCTAACAATGTGAGGTCAGGATTTAAGTACACGAAATACCATGACTCTCCATATTTGTATTCAGGTATCTGTGACTGTGGTGTGTACGCCAGCATAATTTACCCTCTAAACCCAGCAGAGCTACGGTGAACCATCCAAGAATGCAATTCTCAATCCCTGTCTTTGCACATTCTGCGAATCTGTGCACTTATCATGGAGGTCAAGCAGCATCAATGGTCAGAGATAAGCCTGCACTGCCAAAGGCATGTGGCCTTCAAGTTGCCCCAGCATGCACGGGCCAGGCAATTACTTGCTAGGCATATTGAAAGCTCAGGCTGTTGATCAGGTTAATTACGAGCATTGTCAAGCAAGAAACTAGAAAGCGGCCTGTGCACATGAATGATTGAAGCAATGCAGGCACCATGCATACTGCGTTATGCGCTGACAGTGTTGCCGACGTGGGTGACAGGATGCATCAACGAGCATACATTAACACTACATGCGCACATTAGCATGGACCAGGTCAACAGCTCAGCTGCTGAGAGCACTCATTGACAAGTCAAAACTTCAAAGTAGTACTCTAGAGAGTACCGAATCATGCCTAAGCAAGTGCAAGCGTGAAACAGAGTGTTGTATTATGCCACTGCACGATGGACAAGCTCACACATACTTGAAATGATATAGCCTTGTAGAATCCAATTATGATACCAATATACCCATGACGAGGCACGCTGTGAACAGGCCTCCAGGTGCCTCCAACTTCAACTTTGACTCACTGCGTGCATGACGCTGGTAGCATGCGCACATGCCGTTGAGCCGGCACGCGACTGCATGCAGTACAAATGATCAGCATATCATTAATCACCTTCAATCATAACTAAAGTTCTGCAAAAAGGAGAAAAAAGTTGTAGTACAATTGGCCAAGTTGTGTTCTGTGTGGATAGGACGGTTGGGCTGCTGCAGTTATGGCCAGCCACTGCTTTGCAGTGGCGCCATCGTTGAACGCCACAGTCGCTGGGTGCCAACACGGAAGCGGCTTCGCGTTGATGTGCGTGCTCAGGGCCTGCAGGCATGCATCAATAGCACGGGGGGGGCCTGGGTCAGCATGAGAGCTCTTGTTTTGTTGAAGCACGAGCAGCGCGCGTCTGCTGAGCAGCTGAAGCAGATTGTTGAAGCATGATGGCAGCGCGTTCCTGATCCGCCAAAGCAGATGATGGGCTAATGAATCTCGACAGCTGTGCAATGTCATTCGGACATCTGAATCATCAGATGATGATGATGATGATAGCTGCACTCTCGCGCTCATCGCTATTCATGTTCATTCATGTATCAGGTCCATGTAGCTGTTGCGTCCGTTGCGATGCAGATGAGCACTTCAAAGTGGTTTAATTCGCTCCCTCTGTTGCTGAGAACCCCAGCCCGCAGCACAATATGGCACACTGCGCTGGCACCTACGCCTAGCTGTAGAGCGCATGAAGTCGCGTTGTTTCACCATCACAGCAGCGCGCCGCAGCTGCACGCAGTGCTTGAGCTACACCAGCTGCAGCTGCAGTAGCTCACAACAAGTCTCCTGTCACAGCACTCAACGAAAAGTCTCACCTCACAGTTGACGACCGGCAATGCCGCTGCCGTACGTGGCGGACACATGGATTGCACCACCCACGTGCCACTGGATGCAGGTACATGTTGGGATAGAGTTGCCAGTGGCATGCTGGTGCTGCGCGCCGCCGTTGCCGCTCCCTGCTCTAAGACTTGCAGTGTGAAGCTGGCGCAGGTGTACCTGCTACTCGGACCAGTGCGCACGCTGCAGTCATTGCGCTGCCTGGCATTCACTCGCTGTGCGGGCTAGCGCCAGGGAGCGCGTGGGGTGCTGGAATGTCTCTGCCGATCATGAACAGTAGCCACTCGGGCCAGCGGAGCTCGGGCGGCGGGGGCTCCAGGTCCAGTGGCGACACAATTTTACTGAAACCTGAGCGCTGGATGGCATTGCCTGGAACGGACAGGTTGGCCAGCAAAGGGGTCAGCATCAAAGCAAGAGGGACCGCGGGCCTCAAGATGGCGAGGAGCGCCAGCATACCGCGCCCCTCTTCCCTTTCCATGCTGCCCTGAGGCTCTGTGCTAAGCAATGCCGCCGCAGCCGCTGGGACGAGCAGCAGGTACGGCGCGAGCATCAGTAGCGGGATGAAGAGCACCCACAGTTCTGAACGCTCGCGGTAATCGTGTGGCGGCGGCAGCAGCTGAAGCGGCGCCTCTGGTGGCGGAAGCGGCGTGTGGCGAGGCGGCGGGCGATTGATGAAGTCGGTGATGCCCTGCGCCCACTGCGGCGGCTGCTCCAGCTCACTCTGCTCCTGCTGATCCTGCAGCTGCTGCTGTTCGTGCTGCTGTTGCTGCTGCGCGCACTGCTCGAGCACGGCGCGCAGCCACGGCGTCGCGTACGCCAGGCGCCACGCTTCCACCAGCACGTCGTCGTTGCTCCAGTAGCGCAGCTCCAGCCGCCTAGGGTCAGGCGGCAGCGCTTCCGTCGCTTTGATCAGCATGCAGAAAAGCAGCATGGTCGCCAACACAGCGTACACTGCACCAGCAGCCGCACGCAGCATGAAGCTCTCGCCGAGGCTTGAGACAGCCGACGCCAGCGCACGACGCGCCGGCATGTCCACCGCCACAGCGGCTGTCATCAGGCACGTGCCCATGGCGAAGGCCTTCAGTCCTCGTAGTGGGCGCCAGCGAGAGGGCGGGGAGCACGGACGCCGAGCTTGTGCAGCCGATTGCATAGCGCTTTGAACCTTTGCCAGGTCCTCGTCGGCTATTGAAAGTGCGATCCAGAAACGGTCCCGGAATTGGCGGATCGCTGCGTCTGCAGCGGCGCTATGAGTGCGATCCCGCCGCTTCAGGCCACTGTATACATCGATGCCTGGCCATATAATGAGATGCCAACCTATCGCGAACAAGACAGCAAGCCGCACTAGGGTGAGCCAACTCTCCAGGGATAGATGTAGAAAGGTGGACTGTGGGTCGTCGCTGCTTTGGCCCCCGCTCAACCAGTGCGTCAAGCCTGTTGCCACCATCGGCCAATAGACCTAGAGCAGGAGCCACGAGAGGAATGATATTGCCCATATGCCCAGTTCCTCTCTCGCGTTGCGGTACGGACCCGGCCAAGGCCACAGTTTGTAGACCGCCCGCCATTGCAGTGCCAGTGCAATAAGGAATGCTCCGATGAGGTGTGGCTGGTCATCGTGCAACAGATGGAGGTTCGTGGCCGCTGAACGCAAGTACTCCTCTACCCGCACCGCCATCGGCAACACCATTCGCTACGATTCCTCTCAATGCAACCAACTTAATTTCAGCGCAAGTTCAACTTTTCATAGTTAAACCTAAACACTTTTATTACAGATTGAACTGTTGAAACACTTCATTGGTTTCATTTAAACTTTTATTATATTCCACTTGTGGCTGTGGAAATGCCATGTTGTAGGTGTGTCGCCTTGTTCTCACTCTTGGATGTAGCATGCAAAGCTTGCACGCCACACCCCGCCCCCCATTTTGTACTACGTGAAGCATAGGGTGCCACAGGGTGTCACACAGGACAGTGACAAGGCGGCACAACTCATTGAGAATCCCCGCCTTCCTCCCCCCCCCCCACGCCCTCACTACAGGCTCACTGATTCGAAAGAATGAACAGAGGGTATTCTTATAAATAAATAATCATGTGTATGCAGGAACTCTTGCTCCTTCAATATCATCACAAGTCTCCTATTTCTAAATTTGGTTCTGGTTTGTATTGTATCATATGGCATCGTTCGTTTACGAAAATATGCCTTGGATGGGCATCGACAAATCATGTCGATGTCGATGAGCTGCCCTGCGTAGACAGAGGCTGTGATGTCAGCGTAAATAAGGCTATGGACAATGTGTCAGAGGTGCCGCATACACTGGCGGCACCGGTACAGGCGCTTGAGTTGTAGTTAATGTTTGCCATGCATTACCGGTGCATGCAAATGCCATGTGACACAAGAAGCAAAACCTCATGCACGGTGCGCCCTTCCGTGAAGTGCCGTGAAGCTTGCCGCGTTGCCTGCATGCCTGAGTGCAGAGGGTGCACTACAGCAGATATGCCGCAACAGCACCTTGAACGCTGATCACAGCAGCAGCAGCAGCTACTGACATGTGCACACATCGAGTCCTCACTTCTGCAGCAGCTGCGGTCGCCGCGCCTTGCGCTTCCTGATCAGACACCATTCAAGGCAAAATTTGCTGAGAAGCGCACAAGTGGAGCCCTCACCCGTGCAGTGGCTGTGGTCGGCGCCCCTTGCGCTTCCTGATCAGACACCAATTACGGCAACATTTGCTGAGAAGTGCGCACATCGAGTCCTTACTTGTGCAGCCGCTGCGGTCGCCGCGCCTTGCGCTTCCTGATCAGACACCATTCAAGGCAAAATTTGCTGAGAAGCGCACATGTCGAGCCCTCACTCGTGCAGCCGCTGCGGTCGCCGCGCCTTGCGCTTCCTGATTAGGCACCATTCAACTTGAAGGCAACATTTGCTGAAAGTGCACATGTTCAGCCCTCACTTGTACAGCCGCTGTGGTCGCCGCGCCTTGCGCTTCCGATCAGGCAAAACTTAAGGCAACATTTGCTGACATGCGCACATGCCGAGCCCTCACTCATGCAGCCGCTGCGGTCGCCGCCCCTTTGCGCTTCCTGCTCAGGCACCATCTACATGGTGCGCGAGTCGCTCGCATCCACCACGGCCAAGGGCGCAACGGAGTACCACGCCGCCGTGGTGGAGGCTCAGCTGCAGGAGACGCCGGTGATGCAGGGGGCGCTGACGGGGGCAGGGGGGGGCGACAGCGGAGGGCGGGCTTCGTACACCGTCACCATGGAGTGCCCCGTGGAGGAGCTCTTCGAGGGAGACAGCAAGGGGTTCGAGGTTGGTGTAGCGATCGGGGGGGGGTGCATCGTGGTGCCCTGAGTTGCACACGTACGGGCGACAGGGATGTGCATCATGTACTTTGAATTCAATTCCTGCTCCGGGCGCGATAGAGTCCGGATGATTGACATCTAGGGTTGCACAGAACTGTGTGTGTGTGAGCTAACAATCGAACAGCAAGGGCTTTGAGGTGAGAAAGCTCTTCGGTGTACATGGTACTGCAGGCGTCACGGCATCCGTAAGGTCACATCAACGCATTCTGTGAAGATTCTGTGACCCCTCTATACACGTATCAGGAATGCTCCATTTTGTCAGTGCAGCGAACACTTGACTGAACAGCCCAGACGCCTGCAAGGCGCTGCACTGTGCGCGCCTGCCTGTCAAGGTGTTGTATGATAGCGCGGCAATTCTGGCGGTGACGCTGGGTCGACACTGATGGCATGTGAGCGCAACTGGTGCGGCGATGACAGATGCGCACCAAGCCTCAATGGGCCACCACGAGCAGGAATCAATGATGTTGCGTTGCAGGCGAACCCCTATGTAGACGTATGCATTCTCGTGTAATGCATCGATGTGTTGTGCCCACTCTGCCGCTGACCTGTGCGCATGTATGGTATGTATGTATGTCATGGTGCGGCCGCAGGGCGCCATCCACCTGCACGACGCCACTGGGCAGCTGTACATGCTGGCGCTGTGCGAGGGCAACCACTGCGCGCAGAAGCAGAAGGGGCGCGAGAAGGGCAACGGTGAGCTTACCATCCTGTTGAACTGAGTAATATGTGACTTTTCTTGGAAACGAGTCAAAAGATCGCAGAGCTCTAGGTGACAAGGTGTGGGGAGCCGCAAGTGCCTTCCACCAATAACCGAGGTCGCCGCTGCTGCAGCCATTGGCCACGAGTCAAACAGCGCCACAATATCCACAGTAGTCAAAGCCTTGAGTGTGCAAGCTTTTTAGCGTTCAAGGCATCTTCTTGGGGAAGCGCTGCCAAGTGTGATATGATGGTGTACACATAGCGAGGTGGGGTGCCAATCGGAATGCCAAGCACGCATGAGTATTCGGGCGACATCAAACTTCAACTGAAGAAGTCATGACCGCGGCAGGTGCAAACAGCACAGTCTTGACCCAAAAAGTTGGTCACGGGAAATGCTTTACTGTTCAGCCCGGATGGCATAATGTTGATCACTCTGAGCCAGAATGCTGAGCTGCGTGAGCACGCGTGTGTGCAGGCAGTGTATAACAAAAGGTGTCACCTACATGCACACAGCAGCTTAAGATGATGACCATTTAGCTTCTTGCCGCAGAGAATCTTAAATGCTCAGTGATTCTGGGCAATGTAGGTGCGAACAGTAAGCAACGCGGGCACACATGCATGTAGAGAGTGAACGCCTCCTGAGCTCAGCTGCGCCTCGATTAGGGCATAGGTCAACTCCTCTGCTGACCGCTGCAATCAGACACAGGAGGGGCATGAGCAGGAAGATGGTTAGCTTAGCAACTGGCGGGGGCAGAAGCCAGTTGTGAGCCTCTTGAACTTGAACAGCATGTAGATGCTCAAGTTGAAGTTCATTCAAGTGCTCTTGAGTCAAATACTTTGAAGTATGCAAGTCACCATTGCATGACCACGGCTGCGCCGCATCTGGTCCAGCTTTGCTGCAGACCGCTGCAAAGAGACGCAGAGTTGGCGCAGGCGCAGAGCAATCAAAGGACGCACTTTGGCTCAAGCCGCAACAGTGATTTCTGCGGCAGTATAGATCTGCAGGCGTGCCTGCCTCTACGTGTACGATCTTTCACTGGATACATGCTTCATGCGGTTATGTTATAAATGCTCTTCGCCCTTGCTCGCAACAGGCGTGCTGGTGGTGACGAAGAAGGTGGTGAAGGACGACGGCACGTGCAGCTGGCAGACCATCCGGCACATGAAGGTGCCGAGCTCCGCCATGTTCCAGGACTACTCGGGCATCAATATTCAGCAGGGCACTGGGCGCGTGCTCATCTCCAGTCAGGTGCGCCGCGTGCGCCGTGCGCATACCTTTAAATTGTTTGCATCATCCACGCCAGTAGCAGTTCTCTCGCATACCGTGCTCACGTGCACTGATGGGAGTGTGGTTGATAAGGACTACTCAGGCATCAACATTCAGCAGGGCACCGGGCGCGTGCTCATCTCCAGTCAGGTGCGTCGCGTGCGCCGTGCGCATGCCTCATAATCGTTTGCATTGTCCACGCCAGTAGCAGTTCTCCCGTGCACCCGTACTTGCATGCACTGATGGGAGCGTACGAGTTGCGTGCCCTTCTGCCTGCATGGTCCACGGCCTAGTAGGTACTGTACTGCGCAACAATATGCGCAGTGCCGTGCATGCGACGATGAGGACTCATTCATCGCCAGACAGTTATGCTGATGCGGTGAGGCGTCTGCTGCGCATTGATGCGGTCGCGTGGAGCGCTGACAAGCGCCCCCTGCGTGCGAACGTGTGGCGCCGACGTTGGTGAGCGCTGGTGCCCACATAGATTCGTATATGCTGCAATTGTCTGCTCGGTCCGCGGCATAGCACACTTCACACAGCAACACTCAGCACAGCCACGTTTAGCACGACGTGCAGGGGCTGCGACACGACCGTTGTGCAGCCATGTCCTTGCATCGTTGAGGCCCACTCCATCGTTGTCATTAGGCGGGGCAGTAAGCAGATGCTCATTCAGATCTCGGCACGAAAGATCACCAAGAGCGTACGTGCATGAAAGACAATGCTGCAGTGTTCACAAAGGGGCCTTGTGGAGCTCCAACAGAGCTGACAAGCGAATATTCGAATATTCACCTATGACTGTGTGAGCACGCTGGATGCGGTGCCTGGTGCGTCACTGTCACTAAATGCTCGGTGTTGGTGCATTGTTCGTTGATAATGGACAGGAGGAGTCGCAGCTGTGGGTGGGGCGCATGTCTCTCTGCTCAGACGGCCGCTTTGACCCCATGAAGTCGGAGCTCGAGGGCGGCGTTGTGTTTGACTTCCCGCGCAACGACGCCTGCGAGATCATCTACTGCAACCTCGAGGCAAGTCATTGGCATATAGATTGGCAGTGAACAGTTCCTTTCGTACTTTTCAGCACCCACTTGCGATGCGTTTTCGCGATTAGCCTCAGCGCTGACTTGTCTACATGCATGGCGTCAGGGTGAAGGCTTCGTGGTTGCGCCAGCCTGTTCCAACACTGTGTGATGCCGTGTGCAAAGCCACTGGTGCGCTGCGATTTGGATGCACGCTAGCTGTTGCTGATATATTGAGCAGATGCAGTCAAAACTGAGCCATGCAAACGTGACACTTGGTGGTGCTCGATGTTGCCATGTGGCGCCGCATCGCCATCCATTGGGGAAAAGTAGGATGAGCACTCTCTAGACTGGGAAAAGTAGGATGAGCACTCTCTAGACTACTGCATTCCTCTTGGTCACGCTTTGAGGCCATGGTCGTGGGTGACCAACCACCATCACCGCTGTCGCACCCACGTATGGTGCGCGACAAACAAGGCCAAGCGGCCAACTACACTTCAGAAACCACCTCCAGCTGTACTTCACATTACACCATGTTCTTGCGGTCCCTTCTTCTTACTTCTATTCCCTCAGGGCGTGACGTGGGTCACCGACCACCTCATTGTCGCCGTCTCGGACCGCATGAAGGGCGGCGGCGCGCAGCCCTCGCGCTGCCAGGCCAAGGACCAGTCGATACACGTCTTTGCGCTGCCCGAGTCGTGGGAGAAGTCGCTCCAGGCGACGCTGCCCTAGACGCGGGATGGAGCCGCGGGCAATGGTGTCACCGACGCATTGCGCAGAGGGCTCTAGGGCAACGGAATGGCCGACTCATTGCACAGGGAACACACTCTCGAGGTGCAGGGGGGCTGAGCCATCTGCGGGGACGCCAGAGCTGGAGACGCCTGCGACATAGTTGCCTGCGGCGTGCGGTGTCCGGGGTATTGGAGAGTGATGCTGCTTGGAGGCAGCAACCTGGAGGTGCCTGCACAGCAACTGCTCGCTGCTGCTGGAGCGATGTTGTACTTTAGGAGCTTGAGCGGCCATGCGCCGAGTTCGCCAAAAGCGGCCGCATGCGTCTTGCCCGACCGCACGGCCATGGCCTGCGTTGTGTGTGTTCTGGTGCTTTCGGGCGCGGGCGATGAGCGTGCGTCACCATTTGCAGAGCTCTGCGGCAGCTGGCCTGCAGAGCCTCCCTGTTTTTCCAAGGTTGCCGCTGTTTTTTGTGCTTGATGAAGGTGTGTGGTTGTGGGCAGCGCAGGGGGGGGGGGGGGGTGTAGAAGGGGTTGCAGGCATGTAGAGAAACTAGACTGCCGCCATGTCAGACCCCGGTTCTGCAGTTAGAGCTGCATGCAGCCAGACGAAGGTTGTGCAGCGTAAATTGAGCGAGCCTTATACTTGGTATGTGATGAGAGATGAGTGGACTTCCCAGCGATGACAGACGTGTCCGTTTCGCATCCACAGCGCATTTGTGATTGGCCTGGTGTTCAATTTGCTGCTGCAACTTCTGTTCTGCTCCGCATGACTTGCCGCATTAAGTTACGCACAGTGATAAGATGGTGTTCTTGCATGCGCTGCTTTTTGCTTCTGTAGCCTTGGCTCCGGCACTTCTCTCTTTTCTAAGTTGCAGTTGAAGTTGAGTGAAACGGACGCTTGAAGTACCACCCCAAAGTTGAATGCAATGCCAATGGAAGAGCATTGATGCGCCTGCTGTAGTAACATGCAGGTGCAAGAATTGCTGGTAGCTGCTGCTGGCCTTCGCTGACTGCCCAGTGCAGATTTCTATTACTTGTACTAGCTGGGGTAAGGCAGGCTGATCATCATGCGGAGGCGCTACGGCTATGGGCTGAAGATGCCGCTCAACAAGCGAGTGTTGCCATCCATGCCACGGAAGCAACGACAGCGTGCGCTCCTAGCCTCAGCGAGCGACCCGTCCTTGCGCGCTCAGCACCACCATGGGGGCCTGCACCCTGGCGATCAGCACTTCGGGTTGGACGACGATGACATCATCAGCATCTTCAGCAACTCCATCGGAGGCTTAAATTCGATGGCTTCATCCACTGAGGGTTCTGTGGAGAGCTACCTGTCTGGAGCGCAGGAGGTCATCCAGGTGAACCACTTTGGCACGCCATCGCTGAAGTAATCTGTCATGTGCAAACCCACATGTTTGTGTCGCGCGCTGTCGGCAGTGCAAAGCTGGCTGTACGCCCCCCCTCCTCTCCACACTGATAATGCCCTCAACCAGTTAAATCTGCTGCTGCGCAGGCTCAGCGGCGCACGTGCGTGCGGCGGCAGCAGCTGTACGACCAGATGCGCGACGGCGGCGGCAGGCGCGGCGAAGGCGGCGACGGCGATGCTGATGCCTCCAGCGTCGGCAGCTGGTCGCGCAGCATAGCGTCCATGGAATCGGTGGTGGGAGGGGGCGCGCAGCAGGAGCAGCAGTACTGCCAGTTGCAGGTGGGGCATGCGCTGCTGATGGCGCTGCGGTGTGGGCGCCGGACCACTGCCTGCAAGAGAGCGTGTCTGCATGTTGGTGTTCACTTCACTAGAGGTTGACCACGCCCAGTGGTTGTTGCAGTTGTACCACTGCTGACGTGCCAGTTGGCGCACCGGAGTGCTGACGTCTTCGAATGCGCTGCGCGATGCAGACACCGCCGGCGCGCCTTGCCGAGCGCTCCGCCGGCGTCAGCGCCCCCAGCAGCACTGCTCAACCAGAAGACCATCGCACATGCCATCCTCAAGAACTGTCCGTGGAAAGTTCCAGGATCCGTGGCAGAGTGCGCTACGGACCCGTCCTGGAAGGGGAGACCCCCATCATCCTGGAGCAGAACTCCGATGGCGAAGCGTCAGCGACGCCTCGGCGGCGGGGGCGGCGGCGGCAGCGCATCGAGCTGGGGCTAGGGCTTGAGGAGACCCCGAGCCCGATCGTCGGTAGCAGCGTGCGGGCCAGGGGGAGCGGGGAGGGGGACGGGGACCCTGAGAGGTGGTCCACTGGGGGCGGGGCGGGGGGAGGGGGGGGGCTGGCGCCGGACCTGTCAATGCACTTCACGGAGCACATGCTGCACAGGGTGACGCGCGTGACGGGCGCGTGCCCGGTGAGTTGAGCGCTGCTGCAGCATGGATAGGATGCGATGTCGCACGCGCAGCGCTTGCATGTTGACGCGCATGGACGGGAGTGCAGCGCGTGCACGCCCCCTCTGTCGTGGAGTGGCTGACTGCATATGTTTGAGGCAGCGGACAACTCCACGTGGCTTCTGGCTTCACATTCTGTACAACAGTCATGGATATACAACGATTTGACGTGCTCAGACGCCAAACTGTGGAGGCTCTCATGACGCACAGCAGCTCAGTTGCAAAGGCTGGCATTGAGAGTTGGCTGACCCTAGTGCGCAGCCACACCAAAGGTTCTCTGCCTAACCCTACCCATAACTTTAACCCTCATCCTAACCCTACACCCTAACCATAACCTTACTTTAACCCTCATCCTAACCCTACACCCTTACCCTAACCTTACCCTAACTTAGCACTTGTTTTCGTCGGCAATGCTAAAAAACGAGCAGGCAGTTGCGCTTATAGTTCAAGGCGCTGTTGGTGCAGGCGCTTTACTGCACTATGTCGTCGGTGAACTTGTGACAATGCAGGGTTCTACTTCAGTCCAGCAGGTGTCTTATGCAACAGCTCCCAAGTGTCCAGCTCGGGTTAGGGTTAGGGTTAGGGTTAGGCTCTCATACCCGGTACTCAGCACACTCCCACAGGTTTGGACGCACTGTTGCGATTACAACCTTGTAGGCCCACAACTGAGATGTCTACAACGTTCCTGTATGCCGATCATCTGAGATGTCTGCAACATTCCTGTATGCCAACTATCTTTGCTTTGAACAGGGCGAGGATGGCGCGTCCTCCGTGTGCAGCAGCTCAGTTGGCCCCGAGGTGGACGATGAGAAGGTGCTGCAGCTGGACAAACTCAGGCGCAGCGACGCGCTGGTGGCGACGATCAACAGCATGCAGAAGGTGACTCCGACTCACAGATCTGACTCAGACTCGTGGAATCGCATTTGCGAGTATTGCGCGGCAGTCCGCGTGCCAGGCGATAGCATGCAGAAGGTGACTTCGACTCACAAATCTGACTCATACTTGTTGACTCTTATTTGCGGGTGTTGTTCGGCAGTCCAGTCGCCTGGCACGCGGACCGCATGACGTGAATCATGCGCCACCATTTTAAAAGTGGCGGCATATATTGTGCACATGGCACAGGTTCCAGTTTGACACCGACATGAAGACTTGTACAGTAGGACTTTCAGGGCTCAGAGCGGTATGAAAGCTTTCAAGGGACAGGATACCTAAGTCAAAGACAACAGATACTGAGATGTTGACTTTGGTTCAAAGCTCAGGGTTCAACACACAGCCTGTGTGTTCGCAGACTCTCGGACAATTGGCATGGTTTAGGGGCCACGAAACCACTTGCGCGATGCATGCATGCTCCACTTTCACTTTCTTGCCTTCATGAAGCTAGGTGCAGCGCAATTCAACTCTGAGGATTCACATGGCTGGCACCATCATGCTGACATCCTTGCACTTCTGTGATTGCCTTGCCAGATATGTACTTATTCTCAGTGCACGTTGTGTACGACACAGGGCAGCATTGCGAATTCAAGCATCACGCCTGTACAGACCTGTCTGCATTGCATAATTGCAATGCAGCACCAACGGACAGAACGTGATACAATAGTATGCAGATCGTTGAGGCAACAAATACACGCAGTGAATAAGTACGCCACTGAAAGCCCACATGCTCATTTCCCCCTACATTCTTGCTGGCACCACCGCGCGTGTCTGGCAGCTCGGGAACAGCTTTGAGGACACGATACGGCTGGTGTACGGGCACCGCAAACGCCTAGGAGATCAGCTGTGCCGCGTGCGCACCAAGTACATGCAGCTCTTCGAAGACATGCTCCAGGAGGTATGGCCGGGAAGTCAAATGTACTACTTCGAAGTATGATTTACTCATACTCATGTGCTTGGTGATCAGCTGTGCCGCGTGCGCACCGAGTGCATGCAGCTCTTCAAAGACATGCTTCGGGAGGTACGTACACATGCGAGCAAGGCATGGACCCCAATGTGCTTGGACGTACTCATACTCGTATGAACATACCATATATATGCTCGTATGTGGCAGGGCAGGGTCATGTGGCGTGCGCATGTGACGTGCCTTTTCTTTGAGGCTTTGTTGTCACGGACAGCAGTGGGTGTGCGCCTCACACAAGCGGTGGAAGTGCGCAAAATGCCGACGCTGAGGCACGCACAAGTCGGCATAACCCGGCGTGTGCTTGTGGGCGACCAAGTACATTGCGGTAGAACGCTGGACGAAAGTGCAGGCAACAGCGTGGAGGATCTTAGGGTCAGGGTCAGGGTCAGGGTTAGGGTTAGGGTTAGGGCTAGGTATATGCGCGCTTGACTCCGCAGTCCAACGGTCGCATGCACTGAGTGTGCTGCCGTCACACGATGGAGGGGTACGCTACGGCGACGGCCTCCGGCACATCGAATGCAGCGACTGCACAAGCTGCTTGCTTTCGTGTCGAGGGGCGTAAACGCATGCGACTGACTACGCACGCGGCGAGCACATCAAATGTAGCCTCCTGCACAAGCGAGCGGCCTGTGCGTCAAGGAGGCATGGGCGCGTGCGAGAGGCGGCACGCACGGCGCGCGTTAAACGCCAGGCTCGGTTGCGCGCTGACCCTTAGGCACGTCACACCCTGTCCTGCACGTCACACCCTGTCCTTCTGCGATCGCGCGCAGCTGCTGCGCCTCCAGCGCGCCAAGGACCGCAACTTCAAGCGGCAGAACGCGGCGCTGCGGCAGTCGCTGGCGGCGCTGCGCGCGCGGCAGGAGGGGCTCATGGAGCTCACCGACCTGCAGGACAAGCAGTCGCTCGTGCTGAGCGCGACCAACACGGCGCTGAAGACGCAGGTGGGCGCGCGCGCGTGTGCGACGGATATTTTACCTGTATGACAGGCAATGGTCGTTGCAGGTTGGGAGGTACACAGAGCATGATGTGATAAGGACAAGCAGTCGCTCGTGCTGAGCGCGACCAACACGGCGCCGAAGACGCAGGTGGGCGCGCGCGCGCGCGTGCGGCGGAGGTTTGATATCAGTTGAAGTCTGACAAGCAATGATGCGCAGCTCCGCCCAGTGCAGCGCTGCACAAGTCGGGTGGCTGATTGTACATGTGTGTGGGCGTATGGTGCGACTGTCCGTGCAGGCGGGAGCCACAGCGCCAGGCATGATAACATGTATCTTTGTAAACTGCACAGGGGAGTGACTGGTTGATGCCCTGACATCAGTACTGGGGAGGAGGTTGTAGAGCGCGCCTCGTTTGTGGCGCAAATGAAAACTGCCCGCCCCCGCTTACAGTTGCTGATCCTATGATGCGTCATTGAACGCTGCCACCTCGCTACGGCGTGAATTCGCCTCCCCCCCCCCGTTGAGCTCCATCGCACGCACGAGGAACAGAGACGTGCGCTGCTGTGCGTACGCGCAACGCCCTTCGCACACGGAGCCTTGGCGCGTATCAGGGGCAGCGCTCAGCACTAGCACGGCCCGCACATCTATCCTCGCCGCCGTCGCCGCCGCAGCTCAAGCCTTAGCGTGTTGGCGCCGCTCGCTCCGTTGCAGGTCATGTGCATGGAGAAGCAGCTGGAGGACGCGGAGAAGACGACGCTGCTGGCGGGCGCGGTGAGCGTCGCCTGCTCAAGTTGAAGTTATCAGACCTCAAATTGAAGTGCTAACAGCGTGTGCCCGCACTACACGTGAGGGAGAGCAGGCGCTGGGCGCGGTGAGGAGAGGGCGTGTCACGTGGTATTGCGGCACTGCAAAGAACCGCTGCAAAACAGGGACGTAGGCATGTATCTGCTGAGCGCTGCTGCATTCCTCAGAGAGCAGGCGTCTGTGCGCCTGCACTAGCGCTGTGTATGCAGCGCATGTTGTCAACTGCCGTGCGCAGCGCGCAAGAGGATGCGCGTTGACCATGCTCCCCCATGTACCACGATCAAAGTTAGTTGGCGATGAGTATATGGGGATCTGGACACTTTCAACCCAAGTGACCATCGCCGCTGACCCTAGCTGACTGAGACCCCCCATGCGCCATTGTGGCAAAACTTGGTGAGCACCGCACAGAATCACACGCAGCTCAAGGAGGAGAGGGCGCAGCGCGAGCTGGAGCGGGCGCAGCTGGCGCAGCGCCTGCGGGACGAGGAGGAGGTGCTGGTGCGCCGCATGGCCGCAGAGGTGCGTCACCCACGGCTGAATAGGGTGGTTCTAGTCTCGAGAGGCTGTGTTTGCATGCACGGCGGTTGACAGCTGATGTGCTCCAATGCATGGCAGACACTCAAGAGGTACAGTTGAAGGGGGGTTGCGAGGTCTCGCAGCAGCTGGCGCAGCGCCTGCGGGAGGAGGAGGAGGTGCTGGTGCGCCGCTAACCCTAAGGTGCGTCACCCCCGTTCCAGCACTTGAACTTTGGAGATGGTGTGTGTACTGCCATATGCCTGCGTGCATAGCGAGTGCGCAGCACGGAGGTTGGGTACCTTGCCGCACGCGGCGGCATGGCCTTCTCCAAAGCGCGAGCCTGCCTGATGTTGCCAAGAAGTTGCGGACACAGCGACCACGCGTACAGTGCTCAGTGATGCATACTTCAACACGCCGCATGCACCACGTGTGCGCGCTTGACAGCTCCTGCTTCACCTGGCCTCTACTGGACGCTCATCGTGCCTGCACTGAGGGTTAGGGTTAGGTTAGGGTTGGGATTAGGGCTAGGGTTAGGGTTAGGGTTAGGGTCAGGGTTAGAGTTAGGGTCAGGGTCCGCGCGCCCAGGCCAGGACGGGCCCGCACCATATTGTCAACTCAAAACATCATGTACTCTCACTTGACGGCCCCGCGCTGCTGCGGCCATCAGCCACAAAGTGCACACCACGCGAGCGGCCCGTGTCTTCAACGTGAAGTAAACATACAGTGTACTGTACGCTCCTCGCTCGTGTGTTTGGTACTCTCATGCGTCTGTCTGCCCCGCGCCCGGCAGTCCGCGGCAGAGACGCGAGCGGCGGCGCGCGTCTGCCAGGAAGGTGCAAGCAGCGACCACACGCACAGTGCTCAGTAATGCATATTTCAACACGCTGCATGCGCCACGCGAGCGCCCTTGACAGCTTCTGCTTCACCTTACCACATCTTCAGATAAGTATTAGACAGCAAACTGATACTCCCATGCGTCTGCCTGCCCCGCCTCTGGCAGTCGGCGGCAGAGACGCGAGCGGCGGCGCGCGTCAACGCGCTGGAGGGCCTGGAGGCCAGCATGGCGCGCGTCACCGCCTCGCAGGCGCAAGTTCAAAAGGTGGACCTCAGCAAGTTCAAGTGAGTCCGGGGGGGGAGAGGGGGTGATGATGCGCGCTGCTTTGCGGCCCTTCACGATCAGCGCAAATTGGCGATGGCTTGGGGTGTTGAATGACAGTAGTAGGTTCAAATGAGTCCTGGGGGGAGGGGGGGGCGAGGTGATGCTACACGCTGCTTGGCGGTCCCCCTCATAGCGATTGTAGTATGGTAGCGGTTTGACGAATTGGAATCATTTCTGCAGTGAAGGACTTCTATGACAGTCGCAGCTCTCGAAGTGACAAGAACCTTGCGTCCCTCAAGGGGCCTCATGGCAAAATCGTATGCCTTGAGCAGCAGCAAGATTCAGTGCTGTTTTTCTTAATGGCGGGTCTAGCATTGTGATCTTATGATGCACACCAACTTAAAGTGCTTTGACCATTGATTTGGCGGACACCAACGGCGCCACAGCGCAGACTGCACTCTGACACCCTTGTCAAAAGCACGTCAAGCAGAGAAGGGCGATGCCTGACGCTCATTCTTCTGTGTCCTTTGTGATTCAACTATAAGAGGTCATCATGGCGTGAACCCGGCGTGACCCCGGCGTGTGCAACGCCATTGCCTTTAACTCCTGACCACGGCGACCTCCTCCCTCCCCCCTCCTGTGTGTGTGTGTGTGTGAACAAGCTGAACATTAACCCGAGCCCCACTTGCTTTGTGTTCTGCTGGTCGACTTTTGCAGGAGCATTGTGCCGGTGGCGGAGGCGTGGAGCCAGACGTTGGTCAACGACGACGGGCTGTGGGACATTCAGGTCAGCGCTCCGCGTGCACTTCAACTTCAGCAATTCATTGAAGTTCGTCTTCAACCAGTTGCAGTTGATGATGTGCGGAACCCTGCCATGAGCTCGCGGCGCTGAACTTGCGAGGCGTTGAGTTCTGTGGACTGTGGAACATTCCGGTCAGCACCTGCAAATGCGGGCGCATCGGCGTGCGTCCAACACATGCACATCACTGCGTGCACATGCCCGCGTCATTGTACCCGCCACCTCGTGAAGCACGCGCAAGTACCGCCGCGTGAGCACGTACGTACACCTGCGCACACCCCTTGCGCGCGCGACCCAGTGGCTGCATGCGCAATGTTTGCCGTAACGTGTGCGCCAGACGCCCGCATTCTTATTTATAAGTCGGCTCAACTGATATGCGCCTGTTCTGAGCAATACATGCATACCCTTGCTTGCACACAGATACATACCCTGCACGTACACATGCATACATACCCTTGTGCCCACGGCAGGACGGCTGCGTGCGCGAGATCAGCCGCAACAGGCTCATTAATGTGCCCTTGCGTACAAATCCCTGCATGCACATCACCATACCTACATCTCTTTGCTACACGTAGATACCCGTGCGTGTACACATACGTAAAACAAATCCCTGTGCACCTTCTCTTGCGCCCGCGACAGGACGGCTGCGTGCGCGAGATCAGCCGCAACATGTGGCTGCGCATCCAGTGGCAGCGCGGGCGGAGGTTCGCTGCGTGCCCCGCGTGCAAAGGCGCCGGCAGCTACCTGCTGGCAGCTAAGGTACTATGTGATGCCATCTGGCATTGTTGTTACAGAACTGGTCATCAATGCATACTGAGACACTTTGTCACAATGTACAGATTATGGTAGTCGAGCAAGCGAAGTAACAAGCAACATGTACAATCGAACGTATTCCGAAGTGTATCGAGCTGGGCTGTCTTGGTCTGCGCACTGCGTTGACGTACATGTGCTTAACCTGCTTCCGCTCAAGGGGCAGAAACCCTTTGAGTATGCAGGTCTTGCGCTTGTGGAACGTGTGTGTGCTCACGGCGCATGCATGTAAGCTCCTTCACAGCAGCGCATTCCTCTGCTTGAGTGCGTTGTGCTGCACGGCGCTGCGTGTTTTATGGGGTGAATTCAGGCCCATCTGCTGATGGCAATGCTCAGCGCTGTGCTCTCGAAATTGCCTTCTTGTTTCTTGACGCGCTCAGGACAACCGGAACCTTCCGCCAACGAAAGACCGTGCTGGCGACGATCCAACACTGACACACACGTGAGTGCCATTTGTTGCTCTTTGGGGTTAACCACAAGTAGGGACTTGTATCGAAAGAAACTCAAAGCCGCTCACGAGGGCGCCAGAGCAGCGGCGCATTGCGGCAGGCATTGGGTGGCAACAGCTCTTGCAGCGCGTGACCCGACAATTTATTCATCGCAGTCAATGGTAATCGCCCCCCCCCCCAAGCTATGCGGTGTATGGGCCGTTGCGACCGCCTTGGGAACTGCGGTCGAACACAGAGCTAGCGAAGCACATACCTCTCGTTCACACGCATGCATCCCTCAACACGCGTCATAGCCGCCGCGCGTGTTGGCAGCGCGCCCGTGAGCAGCGCTTGATGAGCGTGAAGCCCCTGCGCCGCTGCAGGCCCTGCCCATACACATGTCGTCAGCCACGTTGCCCGTACGTGCCAAACTCGTTGTTTGGCAAATGCGAACGCGTGCCAACATGCTTCAGTATGATATTGTGCTGCACCTTTGAGCCGCACTGCGCAAAGTGCACATCTCAGTTGGCGCTGAGCGTGCCACATTGTGATCAATGAACACCTAGTAGGGTAGGATAAAGTAGCACCAACTCTCAGCGGCGCTCTGCTGAACCCTTGCTGAACGATGACTCCTGTCTGATTGAGACCTCTGCGCCAGAGGTTGAAGCAAAAACGCGCGCGCGCGCTCCTCTGAACCCATCTGCTGCTCGTCGATTGCGCGCGCAACGGCACCGGCACCAAGAGTGTTTATGCGTTGCCTACCAGCTAGGGCTCTGCTTCAGCTGTGTGCCTCCGTATTGTTGACCTGTGCCAGACAACAAACGACGGCGCTACGCTACGCTGCAGCTTCCCCGAGTCTCTCTGCAAAAACTTCACATTCTATTCCGTACGCCCATTCCCCATCTTCTGCTCGTCGACTGCGCGCGCAGCGGCGCCGGCACCCAGAGCAAGCGGTCGCGCTCGAATAAACTCTCAGCGGCGCTCCGCAGAACCCTTGCCAAAGGACAACCCCTGTCTGAATGAGAACATCTGAAACTTATGTGCCAGAGGCTGGAGCCAGCGCGCACACGCTCTGTTGAACCCATCTGCTGCTCGTCTACTGCGCGCGCAGCGGCGCCGGCACCAAGAGCAAGTGGTCGCGCGCATCGCACCTAGGATAAACTCTCAATGGCACTCCGCTGAACCCTTGCTAAACGGTAACTCCTCTCTGATAGAGACAATCTAAGATTTGTGTGCCAGAGACTGAAGCACATGCGCAAACGCCCCTTTGAACTATGTTTTACAGTCATTGGACACAGTCCACACTGCAGTCACAATCACTGTGTCAGCTGTCCGCTCGTTAGGGGTGGCTTGAAGTGCCCATCCGCCGCCCACCGACTGCGCGCGCAGCGGCGCCGGCACCAAGAGCAAGCGGTCGCGCGCGTCGCACCTCGACCGCCACTGGAGCATGCCCAACAAGCTGGTCGACTTCCTGTGCAACCTGCCCAAGACGGCGCAGGCGCTGCCCGTGCGGCCGCTGCGCTGGCTCGTGCGCCAGATCTGGGTCATCCTGGACGAGAAGGTACGGGCAAAAAGCAGATTGGACTTCAGCGTGGAGTTACACGGCGCAGATGGTGAATTGTTGTCTCCAAGTAGGTGGCCTGCCTGCATCTGTTGTCAATTGCGGTGTAGCAGATCTGGGTCATCCTGAACGAGAAGGTACGGGCGCGCACGCAGGCGCAATGCGCAGATGGTCAAACACGGTCCCCAAGTAGGCGGCCTCCCTACTTCTATTCTGCGGTGCAACTGTCCGCGGAGCCTGATGGGAGATGAAAATCCTAACCCTAACCCTAACCCTGACCCTAACCCATGGGGTAGCTTGCGCCGGGTGCTGCATCACCGTGAATGATGTAGTGCGTCCTTTGCGTAAGGCGCCACTGCTTGCGATAGCGCACGGCAAGAAGTGGCTTTCAGCAACGTTCGCCTAGTGCACTCCTACAGCCCGCCCGTGAAACGAGCATTTGTGACTCTAGAGGTAGCTCCACCGCACGCCAAGCGCAGCTTCAACACAACTGTGCTGAGCAATGCAGCCTGGGGCCGCATCCCGGCAATGCTGCTCACCCCACCTGTCGTTTCACCACCACAGCCAATCACCCACCCCCCGCCGCCGCCGCCGCCGCCGACTGCACAACCGATGGTGCGCGTCCCACCTGTAATGAACCTCACCTTGCATGAGCCACGCTCGTGTAACCGCCACCGCCTCCGCCGCCGATGAATGCGCGCCGCCGGCGCAGGAGCGCATGGACGCGATCGACGACTTTGAGGACTCATAATGCGTGTGTGCAAGCGCGCGCGCACGCGTGCGTGTGTGCGTATGAGTGTGTGTATGCGTGTACTTAACCCCCACCGCTGGCACCGACTGCATGCCGCAGAGGGAAGCCCGGCTGCACCAATGACTGACCATCATCGCTCACCGGCACACTGAGCACACGCTGTTGTGATATGTTTGTTTCGAGAGGCACCACCGCTCGCTCACCGGCACACTGAGCACACGCTGTTGTGATATGTTTGTTTCGAGAGGCACCACCGTTTGCGAGCGCGCACGGAGGGTGCCGCGCCAGCGAGAGTTGATGCATAGCAACAATTGCCCCCCGCGTTCCCCCAACCTGTCCGTGATGCACTTGCGGACGACAATGGAGGTGGCGCTGTCGCACGCGGAGCGCAGCTTCAGCACAACTGTGCTGAGCAATGCAGCCCAAGCGCCGCATCTCTGCCGATGCTGCTCACCCCACCTGTTGTGAACCTCATGTTTCATCATCCACGGCTCACTTGCCACAGCCGCCAGCCCACCAACCCCTGCCGCCGCTGGCAACCGCGCACCCCAATGCTGCTGATTCCACTGCAACAGAAGTAAGCGTCACCCCTGGCCCGCGCGGCGCCACCGCCGGGGCGGACAGAGCGTGCGTGCGTGCATGCGCGCGCATGTGTGTGTGTGTGTGTGTGTGTGTGCGTGTGTCTTTGCATGCGTGTATTCAACCCCCGCCACCGCTGCCGCTGATGAACGCGCGCCGCCGGCGCAGAAGCGCGTGGACGCGGTCGACGACTTTGAGGGGACCGAATGCGTGTGTGTGCACGCGCGCGCACGCGTGCGTGCGTGTGTGTGCGTGCGTGTGTGTGTGTGTGTGCACGTATGCGAGTATTTAACTAACCCCCACCGCTGGCACCGACTGCATGCCGCCGACGCAGGAGCGCGTGGACGCGATCGACGACTTTGAGGGGCAGCCGCCGCAGACCATGGGCGACTTCATGATCGAGCTGTACCTGCGCTGGCACGGCCTGCGGCAGGAGGCGGAGCTCGCGTTGTACGTCCTGCTGGTCGCCATCAAGGCGCACTACCAGCGCTCCACCGCGGTGCACACGTTCGCGCGCCTGCTCGACCTGCTCAACGAGGTGCGCGAGTGTGGCACCGATTGATTATGGTTGTGTATCATGAGAAGCTGAGCATCACTGCCGTGCACACGTTCGCGCGCCTGCTCGACCCGCTCAACGAGGTGCGCGGTCGGTGGCGCGGAGCGTAGGCAACCACTAGTGGTGTGTGTTGCTGATTGGTTCTAGTCATATGTGTTTGAGAAGCTGAGCATCACCGCCGGGCACACGTTCGCGCGCCTGCTCGACCTGCTCAACGAGGTAAGTGAGCGGCGCCGCGGAGCGTACGCAATCCCTTGACTGATAAATGGTCATGTAATTATTGACAAGCTGAGCATCACCGCCGTGAACACACCTGCTCAGCGAGGCGCACGGTACCGCGGAGCGTTTGCAATCTTGTCACTGGTGATTGTATGTTGCCAGTCTCTAGCTGCGCACCACCTTGAACAACACCTGTCAAGATGTAGGACAGGGAGTGTTGAGTTCAACCGCTTGTACGACTGACAACAGCTGCAAATGTCGACCACTTCACGGTAGGTTTGGCAGCAGCCAGTACAGTTCTGAAGCTTAGCCGGAGAGCAATCGTTCATGAGTCCGAACGTGGTCACAAACTGCAGCTATACACTTGCAAGACAACACGACAAACCATCGCTATTTACTTGTAAGACAAACGCACAAAAAGTCAACAATACCTACCTACCTACACCCGCCCCATCACGCGCGGCGTCTCACCTGCCGGAGGGGCTAGCATGTGGCATTCACGCGTGCTCATAGACTACCCGAGAAACAAGAATTAGCACAGTACATAAACAGCGCGCTCTGCCTCCGACACGCGCACACACGACCGCACCGCACGCCGCACCGCACCTCAGCTGCAGGCACTCATACGTGCTCATAGACCACTCAAAAAGTAACACAATGCACAAACAGCGCATGCTGCCTCCAACACGCGCGCGCACGCACCCGCACCGCGCGCCGCTCCGCACCGTAGCTGCCGGACGCGAACCTTACACATGCTCATACGCTTCAGTACCCAAGAAGTAAGGCAGTGCATGAACAGCGCGCGCTACCTCCCTCATGCGCGCACACGACCGCACCGTACACCGCACCCCGCATCTCAGCTGCCAGACGACCAAGACGTTGCGGACAAGGAGTCGAGCTCGCCCAGGCGGCGCGAGGGGAACCTCACCGCCACCAGGTCCATGGCCTCCGGGCTGTCGGCGTCGGAGCGCGAGAGGCGCCTGGCCGAAGAGAAGGACGAGGATGATGTCAGACCCAACTACACGTGAGAGCGAGAGGAGCGTCCCTGTGTCTTGAAGTTACGCAAGAGTCTGGAAGGAAGTCTCGAAGCTCCGCAAGAAAATAGAAGTACTCCGAAGTATAACTTTAGCGTGCTGCCAAAGAACCCCAGAACTTTCTGACAATGCGTCGGAGCGCGAGAGGCGGCTGGCGGAGGAGAAGGACGAGGAGGACGTCAGACCGAACTACACGTGAGAGCGAGAGGAGCGTCCCCGTGTCTTGAAGTTCCGCATGGATGTGGTGTGGTGCAAGTATCGAAGTTTCGCAAGCATACGAACTACACGTGCGTCCCCTGTTTTGCAGTTGCACAAGAACGTGGAAGCCTCGCAGTTTCAACCAAGGATGTCATTTGAGGGTGCTGCCAACGGACATCGGCACTTTTTGACAGAGATGCAGGTGCTGAACACCTGGAGTGAATATGACGACTCTTTTGATTATCGCACACTATGGATGTGCCGATTGCGTCAAGCGGAAGGGGAGTATCATCATGCTTTTCAACACAGGAGCTTGCAGCAGCAGGGACGAGGCGCGCAGCCCCGCTGCGCGCCAGGCGCGACGCGCGTCGCACGTCGCGCGTTCTGCGGCAAACACCTTGCGCTGTAGTACGCGCCAGCCTCGCTGCGCAGCAGTCCTGCGAGCGATGCCACACTGAACTCGTCAGCTGCAGCCGGTGGACGCTGCACCGCCCCGCAGCTGCCTCACCTACGCTTCCTCTCTCGCTTCCCCCCCCCCCCTCTCCCTCTCTCTCTGCGCGCGTGCGTGCGCGCCGCAGCCACCTCGATGTCGCATTCCTGCAGGTCCTCCTCTTCGCGCGGCGCCGCCTGCTCAAGCGCGCCAAACTCGACGTCGGCCGCATGCGCAAGAAGGAGCGCGAGGCCGCCGCCGCCGCCGCCACCGCCGCTGCCGCCGCCGCCGCCGCGCCGCCGTCGCCGCCGCCGCCGGACGCCGCGGACGGCGGCAACGACGACAGCTCCATCGGGGCAGCCTCGGGTGCGTCTTGAGAGCTCGTGATCTCTGTCGAGCATTCGGTAAGGCCCGGGTTAGGGTTAGGGTTAGATGCATGCGGCATGCCTCTGGACCTTTGACGTGCCCCCCCCCCCCCCCACCCTCCCCAATTGGTGGTGCTGACACCTGCGGCAGCACTCAGCAGCAGCGTCCGCGGTCGTCAGCCACATTGCTCAGCAGCTGTGCCGCTGGGTGATCTGCTGCTGGGCCAGCGCATCCAAATGTCCAGACCATACTCGCTCTGCGCTGCATGTTCCATGTGAGTTGTCCCGCCAACTGCACATTCAGCAGCAGCGGCGGCCACCCCAGCACCACGCAGCAGCAGCCACTGGCGGCGCTGCTGCAGTGCTACCTGGCCAGCCTTGGCACACAACCAGCTTCCCTCCCTGATGCGTCAGGGTGAACGTTAGGGTTAGGGTTTAGGTTAGGGTTAGGTTATAACGACGAGCCTTCACGCCGAACCCCAATCCCCTACCTCAATTCCCCTCTCCTCCCCCCCCTGCCCCGATGCCCCCCCCCCCCCCCGCCCGCTCCGCGCTGCAGACTCCGCGGCGGCAGCGGTGGCGGCCACTGCAGCATTGCTCAGCGGAGGCGGCGAGTCCGCGGACGCCAGCACCCCGCTGCTCAAGCGCACCAACACGTCCACGTCGGCGCGCCTCATGAAGTCAGTGCTCAGGAGCTCGCGCACGGGGGGGGGCGCTGGGGGGCGGCGTGGCTCTGCGTCCCCCTCGCGCTCGCGCTCGCCGTCTGTTAGCCAAAGCTTGCCGGCGCCAAAGGGCGCAGCTGCAGCGGCAGCAGCGGCAGCAGCGGGGTCTCCCCGGAAATCCCCCGATAAGACCCCCGCGGCAGGGGGCGGGGAGGGGGGGGAGTTGGAGGTGAAGGGGTTCGCGCTGCCGGAGCACGTGTACGTGGGCGACGACGCGTGCAGCTTCTGGGTGGAGCTGAGCGACTTCACCGACTGCTTCAAGCTCGTGCTCGCGTGGCTGCCGCAGGGGCGCATGCACGCGTACATGCGCGTGCTCGAGCGCGCCGCGATGCTGCTCACGTCGCGCGGCGCCGTCACCAGCGCGGAGGGCAACCGGTGCGTCGTTGCCGGTTGGAGTACGCTAATGTGGTTGAGGTAGGACGCCGTGCGGCGCCGCCTCTTTGCGCTGAGGGCGACCGGTGCGTTGCCGGTTGAAGTGAGCACTAGCGTTGAAGTAAGACGCTGCGCGGCACTGTCACGAGCTAGGAGGACGCTTCACCAGTTGAACCAGGCTTTTGCAGTTGAAGCAAGACGACGCGCGGCGCCGTCACGAGTGCGGAGGGTGACCGGGGCGTCGCTGTTGAAGTATGCCGCCGCGGACTCGCGCGTCACCGCATCTGAAGTAGATTGCATCGGATGCGTGCCTCACCGGAAGGCTGTGCAAGTACGGCCGGTGTACTGAATGTGTGCATCTATGCACGGTCGCCGGCGAGTGAGATGAACGGCACGCAGGTATATCGTCTTTGCTAGCGTTCATGCATGGCAAGTGCTGCAATGGCGCTGATGCTGTGCGACGCTGTCGCAAGGGCAGCCAGCGGCTGGTGTGCCTGTGTGCATGTGCATCTCGAGTGTCGCTCTTCTGCATGCTGTTGGCTCCAGATACATGGCTGCAGCGCGAGCACTCGTAGTCGCTAGCACGCTGTCGCGAGGAGTAAGCAGCACGGACGTCGACCGCCGTCACATCCCCTTCAGCCCCGGTCAGCCCATCTAGATCATTGGCATGCTTGCGTGTCGCTCCCAACCGTTGCTCGTCGTCAGTGCCGCCGTGCCCTCCTTCTGAGCGCCGCTATTTCTTATGGTGCCTCGCTCCCGCAGTAGTGCGTCACACAGGTAATATGCACTAATCACGAGTCCTGCGGGCGTGCAGGACCATCATACGGTCCATCATGCGGCGCCTGATTGGCGGAGAGCCGGAGACAGTCAAGGAGGAGCCCACCTACATTGACACGGAAGGCCCCAAGGGCGGCGAAGTGCGCGCGGTGAGTCTGGGTCAGAGTCAGGGAGTCTGGCTCAGATTCAGGTCAAGCTTCCTCGGCGGTGATTGCCCTGCCCTGCCCTTGTTTGCATATCTCTGAACCAGTTGCATACTTGCCAGGCACTTGACATGCCGTACACTCGTGTTCTCAGCGTACATACCAAAGTGTTTTTACTCTGCCTGCCTCTCCAGCTTTATTTCGTTACTTTCTTCAACTTAACTTGACTTACTTAAGTCGTCGCCACAGCGGCAGACCCGCATATTGTGAAGAATATTAGTGGCTCGGAGGCTTGTTAGTGCCATTGTTAAGGTCAACTCTTGTATGTCCTTAGGCAACTTCAACGTATCCCCGAGCCCCGCACCAGCAACGCTTTCAAGCTGTTCTGGGTTCGGATTTGTAAGCAGCCAGCGACAAGGTCGCTCTGGCCGGGGCTCGCCTCTCAACGCACGACAGTGCAAGCGGCACAAACGGCACTGCGACTACAACACCGCTTTAGAATCACCTGTGCCGTGTTTTACGCTGCGCGTGCGCGTCAGGTGGTGGAGCTCGACAAGGTGCTGCAGGTCGTGATGGAGGTGCTGACCATGCAGCAGAGCGCCATCACCGCGCGCCTCAAGCGCCTGTTTGTGGAGGGCGACGACAATGGCGACGGCGTGCTGTCCTTTGAGGAGGTGAGTTGTTGGCCTAAACCCTTGTGCCTGACCCACACGCCAGTGCTCAGATGTGCTGACGACTGTTGCACGTGACGGCAGACCCGGACGCCACGCGGCAGCGCTCATGGCAGCTGCTTCGCAACAGTCCACAAGCCTGCTTCAGTTCTTATGCATCCGTGCCATTGATGCTGTCCGTCGAAGACACAGCACCTCTGCTGCTCTCTGACTTCACTCCCAACAACACATGCACCACATGCCTCCAACGCATGACTGTCATCAACGCAACTTAACGTACAACTCTGCCCCCCCCCCCCCCCCCCAACCCCCCCCCCCCCCCCCGCCCCCCCTCGCACGACGCGCAGTTCAACGCTATTGTCACCAACGTCGCGCCCGACTTCAGCGAGCGCCGCATCCTGCGCATGTTCCGCGAGGCGCTCACGAGCGGCGCCGAGAGCTCCTTCGCGATAGAGAAGGAGACGTTCATCCAGGTGTGCAAGGCGCACGGCCTCGTGCAGCTCATCGACATCCGCGCGCTCGAGCAGCAGGAGCTCCTCGTGCAGCAGTGGCAGTTCGCGACCGGGCGCAAGCAGTAGCAGGAGGGTGTGGGGGGGGGAGCGCGCTGCTCACAAGTGATCATTGGGTGCCGCTCGCGTTTACCGAGCGCTCCGCCTACTGTGTGCCCCCCATAGGAGGGTCGCCACATGTATTTTGCTGTTGGGGAATGCCCGCGCCAGAGGCTTGTGCAGCATGCGTCTGTCAGGCTGTGTGCTCGTGCGGCTGTGCTGAGGCGGGTCGAATGCACACGGCCCATGTGCAGCGCACATTTCCACTGCAGGCGTTGCTTGATCAGTGGCGGCAACTGGCAAAGCGGGTGGGCGAGCAGCAGCAGCAACAGCAGCAGCAGCCGCGGCGGCGGCAGCGGCGGCGGCGGCGGCGGTGGCAGCGGCAGCAGCAGTGGCAGCGAGCCCGCAACACAGTCTGCCACACACTTGGCCGGCCACAGGCTTTGTTGAGGTCTTCTTCATAGGCAACACGCAGCTGCCCAATGAGCAAGTCCACATCTGCCTCTCAAGCAGTCGCAGAGGCCATGTGCAATGGGGTGCAGCCAGAATGACTCAACAAGTGAGCCAAGCTTTGGCGCACTGCTCTTGGTTCTATGCTATGCATCGAGTGCTATCTTCCAAATAGCACGCCAAGCGCCAACAGATTCATCACAACAGGCGGCAAGCAAGTCCTTGCCCCTCAAAGCATGTCTCAACACATCACCATGACACGTGGGCATTGTGACTGTGGCAAGTCTCTTGCGCGACTGCCGTCATCAGATGCGCGGTGATGGCGTCCTGTTTGCTCTGGCTGCTCGTGCCCGGCATGCATGCACGCTGCCATAGAAAGCATACAATTAGCTGCAAGTCATTGGAAATGCGTCATCTCAGAAAGCATACAAGTAGCTGCAAGTCATTGGGAATGCGTGCTGAAGCGCTCGTCGCAATTTGCAAGTCACATATCAACTGTCAATGCCACGTCGTCAGATGCACTACAGGTTATGCAAGCTATCTGCAAGCTTCCACATCACTGCAGTGATGTCGCTATCGTAAATGTGACGATCAAGTCACCCACACAGGCACGAGCCGGGATATGTGGGTGTGCATTCAAGTTGCGTATGTATGTATGCAGCGGGCATGACATTGCAACGCTAAGATCGCCTTGAACAATCAAAGATACATTTGCACACGCGATCTGGTGCGCAAGGCATTGGCAGCAGGCTGCTGTGCGGCAGCCGCAATGAACTCATGTTCAGAAGCCGAAAAATCGCGAACCTCTCACTGGACGAAATCAGCCAACGCACTCCATGAATCGTGAAGGAGCAAGGGAGCGGATGGGGTGCTCCGGCTGTGTGTGTGTCATTAAAGTTGAACTTGGCAGCAAACCTTCAACCCGCACAAGTGCAGCAACAAGCAGCAGGAAAGAAATGAGCTGTAGCACACGCAGTGGCTCGCCTCACGCACCTCCATTAGAGTCGTCGACACCAGCGCGGTTTGCAAAAGGGCGCCAGCGGCCACACACCAAAACTACTACTGCAGCGCGTACACGGTCGCGGCGGCGCCATTACAAAGTCTTGAGAGAGAGCCCCTGGAGAAAGAACATTCTTTCCGGAAAGGACGCTTCTGGGGCGCTACGGTAAGTCTGCCACAAAACCGAGAGGCGTCCGAGACCGCAGACAGGCCGTGACGTGTCCGAAACCTATGATACTTCAATTTTCTTTTCACTGTTCCCCCCGGTATCTGTGTTCTCCTCCCCCCCCCCCCCCCTTCAGAACAACACACACCCCTGCTGCAGCGCTCATTGCTGACTGGCCGCCGAGCACTGTCACTTGGTTGTCAACAGCGGTTGCTGCCTGCGATGCCAACGACTGTACATTTCGGCAGTTGCGCCTTGAGCACCTGAAGTTGGCTGAGCGCTGCCGCTGTCCCGCTATTAGCCTTAGCAGTCTGCCGCGCTCCAGATGCGCAGGGCAGCCAGCGGGTCTCAAGGTGAAGTTTCAATGTGAAGTTACATCGCGTCTGCGAGTCCAGAGCCTCCTACCCTAACCTCGCCAATCTGCCACGCTCCAGAGGCAGATGCGCACACGGGCAACCGGCGTGCGCTTCAAAAGTGCAGGTTACAGTGCCTCTGCCGTCCCCAAGCCTATCACGGGCTTCCAGCGACCATCGGCGCGCTCGCGCGTTGCGCGCATGGCCCCCGCTGATGCCAACGCGCGCCCAAACCGTTCTTCAGGTTTTCTCCCTGGTGGGAGCCGCTCTCCCCTTGAACCGTTCTGCAAAAGGCGGAACGGGAGGGGCGAGCAGCGGTCCGTCCGACGCGCTGCTACTGCTCCAGGCGGTGCTGGGCGCTGACGCCGTGCTGAGCAGCAGCTGCGGCAGTAGCGCTGGAGTGGCCGGCGTGGTGCGCCGGCGTCGACAGCGGCGGCAGCGCAAAGAGCGCCGCGCTGCCCTTGCCCTCCACGACCTGGGGGTAGGGGCAGAGGGTGCGAAGGGGGGGTATACCGCTTAGCTGACCTGAGGGGGGATGCATGCCCCTTGCTCTTGACGATGGGGGGTGACCGGGCAGGGGGCGCCAGGGGGGTGCGTCGCTGAGTGGCGGTTGAGGCAGCATGTGAGGCATGCTCTCTCTGAAGGGAGGCGGCTGGCAGCAGCAAAGTATGCACGACCAAGGTGCTACGAAAACACATCAGTGGACTTGAGGATGAGCAGTTCTTCACAGCATTCTGCTTTACTCGAGCTACATACAGCACTGGGCACGGCTGCGCTGCCCTTCTCTCGGGGTATATCAAGTCAGGCACTGGGGCGCATTCACGAGGCAGCGTTCGAGGTACGCCCATCAGATACTATCATACTACACCACACCGCACCACGCAAGCGACACGCATGTTCGCTGATGGACGCCACGCCACCACCACCAGCAACGCTCAGCAACAGACACCCACCTCAATAGACGTCGTGTCGAGCGCCTGCGAGCGCGGCTGCGACCATCCGAGGCTCGCGCGGTGCGCGGCGGCGACGGCACCGGTGCCGCCGGCCTGCGCCCCCTGTTGAGCGCTGCTCCTGCTGGCCAGCGCGCTGACGCTCAGCAGCAGGCTCGCGCGCAGCGCCTCAGCGTGCGCCTTGGCGCGGTCTTGCAGCTCTGTCACCGGGAACTCCTGTTGTGCGCGCCGGGGGGGGGGGGGGGGGGGGGGGGGGCGCATCAGATGAGCGCTGTGGTTGGTGGTCGCTAGCTTTGTGGCTCCTGCTTGCAACTGCAGCGAGGGCGGAGCGCGTTGTCGCAGTCCCTGCAGCGCGCTCCGAGCCCTCCTCTCACGCCACCGAACTTCTGTACTTGAAGTATGTGAGTAAAAAGCACCCCTGCAGTACTCCTCTGACAGCGGGCAGAACACTTCCAAGCGCATCTATGGTACGTGCAATACGCCACGTGCAACACGCTGCATTCACCGCGAAGTCATTGGCCGCATCCACTGAGGACGAGAATGCACTGTCGAGCGATGCAACCACCAGCCGCCACTCCCGTCATTCGCTCCTCTCATCAAACCAAACTTCGGTGTATGTAGATGCAAAGTACCTCTTAGGTACTCCTCCGACAGCACATGAGACATGTCCAAACGTGTCGACATGCCCATTACAGCGCGAGGTCATCAGCCGCCTTCACCGACGCCGTAGATGCGCTGTTGAGCGATGCCACCACCACATGTAGATACAACATGTACTTCGAAATACTTGAAAGTACTCTTCTGACAGCGCACACAAGACAATTCCAAGCGCACCTCATAAACGTGTAATATGCTACTGCTGCATGTACTATGCTGCATGCCTCACCGCAAGATCGTCGGCCGCTTCCACCGAAGCCGTGGGTGCGCTGTTGAGCGATGCCACCACCGTATGTAGACGCAAATATGTACTTCAAAGCACTCTTCTGACAGCGCACACAAAACACTTCATACTGTTTGATATGCTATTGCTGCGTGTAATGTACCGCAAGCGTCATCGGAAGATCATCCGCCGCCTCCACCAAAGCCGTGGACGCGCTGTTGAGCGATGCCACCACCACCGCCATCCGCTCCTCTCAAAACACCAAACTTCTGTGCGTGTAGATGCAAAGTACCTCTGGCATACTCCTTTGACACCACATGCGATATGTCCAAGCGTCATATACCGCGAGCCTCACCGCGAGGTCATCTGCTGCCTCCACCGACGCCGTGGACGCGCTGTCGAGCGACGCCACGACCACCGGCCCCGTCTCGTTGGCCCGGCTCGTGCCGCTGCTGCCGCCCACCGTCGTCTCCGAGAGGTTGACGCCCGTGCCTATCTCATACGACTGCTCGCTGATGGAGGCGTTGACGGTGAGCTGCTGCAGCGCCTCGCCCGTGGGCAGCTTGCGCCGCGCGAGCTTGCGGTTGCGCATGGTCGCCAGGTCTGCGGAGCGTCGCGCGAGGTAAAGTTCAATTCGTGGAAGTGGTGCGCACAATCGTGGCAATGGCGTAAGCAGATGAGCTGCTGCAGCGCCTCGCCCGTGGGCAGCTCGCGCCGCGCGAGCTTGCGGTCGTGCATGGTCGCCTGGTCTGCGGAGCGTCACGCGCGCGCACAGTGCAAGTTCAACATTTCGAAGTACTTAAAGAAGTGCACACGGCCGTGGTGACGTGCGCACGACGTCGGGCATGCGGGTAGGGGCATCTGTTTGCAGCTTGCTTGCGCCGCGCGAGCTTGCGGTTGCACACTGTCGCCACGTCCGTGGAGCATCACCCACCGCAAACAAAGTCCGCAGGCGTTGAAGAAATGCACACATGCGGGTGACGCGCGCAGCCAGGCGGTCACTGTCTGGCGACATTTCCAATTCTCACGAGCAGTTGACGTGCACGTCCAGATGGATAGGTACGTATGGAAATGACGTCATGTCCGCGTTGAAGTTGCACATAGCCATTTCTTCAACACTGAAGTGCACGCCGAGATGGGGTGGGTACACGAAGCTTCTGGCACCCCCCCTCGCCGGCCTCAAACAACTGCTTGCTGCTACCGGCGGGCGACGGCGAGGTGCTGCGGAGCCTTGCTCGTCGACGGCGGCCGGGCGCTACGTACCATGAGCGTGCGGGTGCGCATGACGGCCGATTCCGTGGGCATGCTAGCGCCGACGCGAGCCCAGGCGCTGCAGCCTACCAGCTGCGAAGGCAGCAGCGCCTTGCACGGCAGCGATGGGCACTGCTGCTCGCTCTCCGGTAGCGTGCTGCGATTGCGCGTGCACACAGCGCGCGACTGCCGTACTTCCGACGCAGTCGCTGTGCATCCCCTCCATGGCACATGTGCTTTTTATTTTGATTTCTCCCTCAGGGCGCGGAAAAGCCCAGATGAATGGCATCTATTTTGAAGCTTGCTGTACGGAATCTACATGTCGTATGACAGGCACATGTGCTTCTGACACCCACCATGCGGGCTTCTTCGTGCCCAAAGCACGGAATGTAAAAAGTACTTCGAAGTACACCGTTGCAAGCACGGTGCGATTCGCATTAAAAAGCATCTTGCATCTCTCACCGAGGATGCCGACGTCCTCCTTCTGGCGCATGGCCGCGCAGAACTCCTGGAAGTTGATGGCGCCGTCGCCGTCCGTGTCCCACTCTTTGATCGCTGCCTGCGGGGGGGGGGGGATTAAGCGGCGATCAAGGGGGGAGAGGGGGGGGGGAGGGGGTTAACAGCGTCACAAAGATTAGCAACATGAAAGCGCACCAACGACGCTCTCAACCTCTAGCGAGTAAAGTCTAGACGCAGAAGAGGCCGTCGCTGCACTGCGCGCCGATCACCGACTGTGGAGAATCACCGAGGGCGCGTTTTCGCCGTCAAAGCGCGCAAGGGAGGTCGTGCACGCGGACGCGATCAGCGCCGACACCAGGGAGCTCAGGGTCGGGGTTAGGGCGAGCGCAGCGGCGTCTGATGATCACCATCCTCGCCTGTGGCGCGCGCGCGGTGCCTGCACGTCAGCGGAAGACAGCGCACGCTGCGGACGTGACGGCAGCACGCAGCCCAGCTCAGCAGCGCGGCACCTGCGTCCAGCTCCCCAAAACCTTGTGCACTGTGCGTCACATCTCGGGACCTGTACGACGGTGCTGTCGTGTGAGATGCTACATGTTTCGCGAAGCAGGGCGCGGCGCGGGCGAGAGCAGCACGCCAGCACTGCCCCCCCAGCCCTGGCAGATAGTGCTTCTTCGTCGCAAGCCCCCGAGCGAAGCCGGTAGTACTGTCGTGCAAGAGCAGTATACCTACCAGGACTCACTGCGAGCATGCAGACGAGCTACGTACCACGCTGTCGCATGCAAAGCAAAATCACACCAGCGCTAGCCCCCAAACCCTCAGACCAACTATCGCTGCGCTGTGTGCGACAGCTCGTGAACGCAGCAGCAGCCCCGGCCTCAGCCGCGAAACTTCAACCAAACCTCAACGCTGTCATGCACGGGCAACATACCTACCCCTGCCCTGGCATCAGTGCTCACCTTGAGCGTCACCTCATACAAACTGCAACATTACAGGAGACATACCTACCCCACACCCCACCCCGGCCTCAGCGCTCACCTTGAGCGTGACCTCGTCCGCGCCCGCGCCGACCGTGAGCTCGAGGTCGTCGACGGAGATGGCACCGCTGTGGTCGTAGTCGAGCCTGTCGAACGCGAGGCGCAGGCTGCGGTCGTCCAGCATGCGGCGGCTCATGGACGCCGCCATGAAGTCGTTGAAGGACAGCGTGCGGCTGCCGTCCATCACGACGCCGTCGAAGATCGCCTGCAATCAGGGTTGCAGTTAGGGTTAGCTGCGGTTTGAGCGGGGTGCACGCGACGAAGGAAGGTCGCCGACGGTTAGGGCTGGGGCAACGGTTCAGGTCGGATGCGCGACAGAGATGCGCGGCGTGCTTGAGCCAGACGACGCCTGAGAACAGCGCACGGGCGTTTACGACCGCCGCAGTCAGTGCGGCGGCAGCGACAGTGGCGCCCGCTGCCGGCCCCACCCCCCTACTTAGCTGGCTGCCACGTTACAATGACTCCCCTGCAGAAACTGAACTCAGCCCATTGCAGTGTTGTGCCGACTCCCCATGCGTCTCAGCGGCTTTCTCCTTCAGAGTTATCGATACACCCTGCCACTGCTGCTGCTGCAGTCTCTGTCGGCGACATGGGGCTTGGAAAGAAGCCCTGTTGTGATCTGAACTGCTGTTGAATTGTTTTTGCAACACTGACAGTGTGCATCTCCTCCCGACCGTGACACCTTCTGAACTCGCTGCGTTCACACTGAACTGCAGAGGACCCGCGCGCAAGTCTGCGGCGCAGTGCGCAGCGCAGCCCGTAGCGCTCCTCAGATTGAACTGCAGACGCAGCTCCCAAACCGCAACTGAAACCGCAACTCGAGCCTCCAAAGTGCACACCCCCAAGCGTGCCCCTCGTCTGCGCGCGCACCTGAGCAGCTTCCTCCTCCTGAGTGTTGCCAACAACCACTCCCCCTGCCCCCCCCACCGCCGCCGACCCCCCTATCGGCATGGGGCTCGAGAACCCCCGCCGCATGGCGCCCCCCGTCGTCGTCAGCCGCAGCGACGCCGTGGGGCTCAGGCTGGGGTGCGAGAGGGAGCCTGCAGAGCCGCCGCCGTGAGCGCTGCTGCCTGCGGCGATGTGGCGGTCCCAGCCCGGCATGGAGCGCTGCAGCACGTCGCGCAGCTCCGAGAGCGAAATGACCCCCGACTCCGAGGTGTCGGCCTGCAGGCGGATTTGTTTATTGGGGGGGAGAGGGGGGGGGGGAGGGGGAGGGGGGGTTGATCAGCCTGCTAGGGATACAACGCTAGACCCTGAGGTGTCAAGTAACTTCAGCTAGACAAGTGTCCCCCAGCCCGGCATGGAGCGCTGCAGCACGTCGCGCAGCTCCAACAGGGAGATGGCCCCCGACTCTGACGTGTCGGCCTGCATGCGTACTTGTTTGGGGCGGGGGGGGGGGGGTCCGAAATGCCTGCACACCATTGCTAGGGATACGACGCTAAACTCAGATGCATTAGGCTAGACAAAAAAAAATGTGTGTGCATGTTTTGACGGGGGGGGGGCGAGGGACAAGGTCCGGCGGCGTGCACAGGACTGATGATGCCACTGACCTGGGATACGCAGCAGCAGAACGAACAGCAGCGGGGCGGGCATACATACATGCAGGCCGCGGCGAAGGCGCTTCGGCGACGTGTAGCATGGTGCGCAGTGCGCGCAACTTCACCTTGCAAAATTGCGTTTCCAGCTCGCGCACGTGCTCCGGCTCAAGCGCGCGCGCGACCGCCTTGAGCGCGAGCTTCTTAAGCAGGTTCTCCTCGCGGAACTTGACGATGTTCGCGGCGACCTCCTGGGGGAGCTCGTGGGGCTCCTGCGAGGCGCACGGCAGCAGCAGCGCTCAGTATTGAAGTTGCAACGTGAAGTGCGTGCGTATACCTACCTCTGTTGAAGCTGATGCAGTTGAGCATACAGGCAGAGGCGCGTCAACTGCTGCGCTGGTTCACACAGCTCTGAGGTAGTGTGCCCTGAGTTGACGAGCCTGAAGCTACATTTGAGGCACAACTGCTACTGCAATTCTACCACCTGCCTCATGTGCACCAATGAAAAACGCATAGTTAGGCGCCAAGATCCTGCCGTGCCGCGGGCACGCGGCAGACCGACGCAAACCGCGGCAAAGGCGTGTGCGCTGCTGAGCGTTGCGCACGCTCGAACCTCGTGTGCAATGTTGAACTTCCATCTACTTCACAAAACAGGACGCCCCCGCTGAACTGCAGGAGCGCAACTAGAGTGTCCAGGGCAGAGGGTTGCGTGAAGTACAAAATTGAGGTTGTGGGGGGGGCGAACGTGCTGCACATCCACACACACACACCTTGTTGCGCGTCGCAGAGCTGATCCACGGGTGGTGCTGCGCCTCCGCCGCCGTCATGCGCTCGCGCGGGTTGCGCACCAGCAGCCGCTTGATGAAGCTGCGGGATGAAGACACAGGACAAGACCACAAACGTCAACATCATACAACCACTCTTCAACATTGTCACCACGTCCGAAGTGGAGCGCGGCGGGAAGCGACGGAGAATGTCGGGTGCAGGTGCGGCGGTGCGCAGCGCGCCGGCAGCGCAGCGCGATGCACGCTCACTGGAGCATGCAAAAAGTGCAATCCTGGACCTGAGCCAGCAACCCCTAGTCGTACGCAGCAGCTCTCGCTGCCGTCCAGCGGCGCACTTGGAGCGTATCTACATGGCGCTAGGTGCCCATCGGACAAATGCGCACGAAAGCGCGTAGCACGGCGATGCGAGTAGCTCAAGTGTCTGTTGAGCAGGCGCAGAGGGAGCACAGCCATCGGAGCGCTGGGCACTCACTTTTTTGCCAGCGGCGAGATGTGCCGCCAAGCCTTCTCGTGGAACTGGTACGTGCCGTGCTGCGCGCAGCGAGTGGAACAGCGGTGACAGCAAAGTGCGGTTACGTGTGATCACGACAGAAGGGTGCCTGCGCTCTGCTGCGTGCAGATCTGAGTGACGAGGCCCCATCTGTGAGCTGCTGGCGCAATTCTGCTCTGAAGTTCTTGCCAGGTGCTGCAACATCAGACTGCGGTACAGGTGCACCCGCACGTATACATATGGCAGTCAATACACTGGACACACAAGCGGCGCTGAACCGTGAGATGCGACAAAGATGCACTGCCGCACACTACCTGTAGGTACGATGTGCAGTGCAACCGCACCTGTGTGCTCAACGGGTAAGGCATGACACGCTTGCGAGTCATGCATGTGCTACTTGAAGTAGTACAGCACTGCGGAGCGCTGCCTCTCACCCGTATTTGCCGCGTGTGCTCCTCGCGCGTGCTGCCGTTTTCAACTACACTTCAAGTACTTGAAGTTGTACTACTTCAAGTACTTGAAGTAGTTCAGAACCGTTGAGCACTGCCTCTCACCCGTATTTGCCACGTGAGCTCCTCGCGCGTGCTGCCGAGGAACGGTGGGTAGCCGCACAGCAGCAGGTACGCGATCACGCCGATGCTCCACATGTCGCACGCCGTGGGGTAGTGCGACCCCCCTATCACCTCGGGAGCCATGTAGATCTGGCGAGCGCAAGAAGGCGGGCAGCACACAGCTAGGTGGTGAACTTCAAAAGCAGCAGTGCCGTGCGCGGGGAAGGGCTCAACTGATCAGACAGATTCGGCGCTTGATCATGGGCTGATCTGATCTGGGGGCTGAACGCTGCCTCAATACTTACCCTAACCTCAAACCCTCAAACAGCCAACAGTCACCGCCCGAGATCTGTGATTGCTACACCTTCATCCATGTATCAGAACAGGTGGCAGTGAATGGCGTGAGGAGGCGTGTATGTGTTCATGCCATCATTATAATAGTTGCCGCCAACGTTGACAGCGCAGTGACCGCAGATGGACCGCTCATGCGCGTGCTTGCTGCTCTACGTCGGGCGAATTACGCCGCTGCACGTGCTACTGAAGAAAAACTCGAGAGCGACGGGCCATGACATGTTCAAATTCAAGAAGAAGAAAGAGTGTTCATAAAACGCGAAATGTACCTCAACATACCGGTACTAGTACACAGATCCCTGGAGTTGCTGCGCTACACACTGCGAGCTCGTTCTTGCGCAAAAGCAACATGGCCGTCATCATCCATCAAACAATTGCTACTTCCGATTAGAACTTCCAGGAGTGACTCACCCATGTGCCGACCACGTCGTGCTGCAACTCCGACTCGCTAAAGTGGCATGACAACCCGAAGCTGTGATGGCAAGAGAGGGGGGGGGGGCAATGCGCTGCGCATCAGAAACAACTCCCAGGGAATGGAGCACGGTGGCATACTGAGGAGCGCAGGGTCACTTCATACTTAAAGTTGAGAGGAGCCACATCGCAGGGAATGGTGGCTCGGTTGCCCCAAATGTACTGCGTGTGCTCAATCGCTGCACACATTGCAATCCGCAGTACGGTTTTGTATCATTCCACAGTTGGCTATTTCAGGCAAGGGTGTTGGACCAAGTGATGTTAGAGAGTTGTTAATGAATATGTGTGCGCACCCATGCTCTATTTGGCCATTTCAGGCAACAGACAGCAGCTGGCCCCCATCCCGTGTTGTCAAAGGCTCACATATTGCCGCATGTGCTTGTGTAGAGGATGGTTCATTGTCAAGGGCATTGAGCGCTGCCGTCACGATGGTGATGCGAAGAGCGGAAATTCAGGAGGTCCAGGACAGCCACTGCGAGTGTGATGGTCCCGTGCTGGTGTCCCACAATACTTCAGCCACGGTGGAAGTGACTGTCCAAGAACACACACGCGCGTCAATGTCGCCTCCAGGGCAATATGTGAGCAAGCCTTGGGGGATGCTACGTAGAAAAATGCACGGTAGAGCCCCGTCCTCTGTACTGTCAAACAGCCGCCAACAACGGTGTACTGTCAGCATGTGTGACCACTCACTCTACTAGCTAACCCTAGCCCTACTTGGCACTCACTCGTCGAGCAGCTTTAAGTACCAGCCGCCACCGCGACAATATCATGGCGCAAGAACGCGCATACCTCGAAGTATTTTATTCAACGAAAGGCAGAATTGCAAGTTATGATCTTGGTTGCCGACAGCCTCCGACGGCAACATCCGTTTACATGATCAGATACCGCCCAGAGCATACAGCACCAGGACCGCGTCCTACGACTCGTTGACTCACTCGACGAGCTTGATCTCCGCGTCCACGCCTCTGTGCTCGCGCACGATGTTGTCGAGTTTCAGATCGCGGTGCTGAGGACACAGCATAGGGCAGAGCGGGGCACGCATAGTAGCGCTCAGTAAGTAAGTGCTCGTGTCAGTGATCAGCGCTCGCTTGCAACTCACACACGCAGGCCTATCTGAGAGGGCAGAGCGGAGTGCAGCCAGCGGGTATAATCAGTGTTCACGAATCACCAGATCGTAGAGCTCAAGGTGACAAGGTGTGGTTAGTCGCCCATGCTTTCCACCAATAACCGTGATCGCCACTGCTGCAGCTATCGGCCACGAGGCAAACAGTGCCACCAAATAATCTATGTCGCGAAGCCTGTGCCCCAGACGATGCAGATGCCGATGCACATTCCAACATGCAACAAAAGATGCTGCACGCGGTAAAACTCACGCAACAGCGCTCAGCTTCAAGTCACGCGACTCACCGCGATGCTGCGGTCGTGGCAGTAGCGTATTGCGTTGATGACGCTCTTCACAATATCCGCCGCCTGCGCGCGCGGGCAGAGACAGGCAGTGCTCAGAACAGGGGAAACGCCGCCTATCAGACGGCGCAGGAATGCGAAGGCGCATGCACGTGCGCAGTGCAGATCACGCACGGCACTGATGGGCGCGCATGCGCTCAGAGGCAAGCGCACTTGAAGCGGCGATCGTGGTAAGCGCACCGATCACGGAGTGCTCGAAGAGCGGTGACAGCACCCTGATCTAGTGAATGAACCATGCGCGCTTTTGGTCTTTGAAATTCATATGTGACGCTCGCTGCACTAGCTACTGCATGTGGGTCATGCACCAGGCATAAGCATTCTGAAGGCAGACAGTTACAGAGGCATGCTGTGGGAGCAGTTGTGATGGGTCCCCCCAACCAGGCCCGCTCCCCCCCCCCCCCCCCCCCCCCCCCTACTTGCTCGCCGCCTGCAGCGCAGCGGCCGTCGGCGGTACCGCTAGAGTATGCGTTCACAATGAAGGCGGGCGGGGGGTGTGCCAATGATCAGGTGCACCTGCCAACTTCAACTTCAGAACTTCAGTCGAATCTCGTCAACGCACGCAATGGAACGTCACGCGCGCGGTGAGTGAGGCCTGAAAGGCCGAAGCCCCGCCCAATCGTGAGCGTGCGCACTCAATGCGATGCCACACGCCTGTGCCAGGCTGGCTGGCGGTGCCAACGTGCCCCCTTGCGAGCTGCGGCGACTCAATTACTCACCGCGTCCTCCGAGTGAAACTTGTAGGACTGCATGAGGTTGCCGCCCGTGCACAGGTCCATGACCAGGAACAGGTAGCTCGGCGTCTGGTAGACCTCCTGGAGCCGCACAATGTTGGGGTGGTCTGAAACGGCGCAGCAGCAGCAGCAGCAGCAGCAGCGTGATGAGATAACAGCAGCGGCGTGTGGCGTCTTAGGCCCATCGCTGGGCCTGGCCGCGGTCCGCGCGGCGCTTGCAGCGACGCTCAGCGGTGGAGGCGCGCCGCAGCGCGCCACGGCGCAGCACTTTCTTCTACGTGCGCGCGCCTATCAGAGCGCCTGCTGCGAAGCGCAGCGCGTTTCATGCACGCGACGAGCGCCTCGCTGTGCACGTGTGCCGAACAGGATGCGGCGCACGGGCGTCACGGCACGCCGCGCTTTTGAGCCGCGAGGCTCAGCTCACACGTCCGTGACAAGTGCATGGCAAGAGCGCATGACGGGAGTTACCGCAAACAGGCGCCGTTCGCGCTGCGCGTCGAGTGGCGCGCGTTACAGCACCTCGTGTATGATTCGGCCAACAAGTGCGCGGCTCACAGGCGCCATATGTGCTGCGCAGCGGGACAGTGAGGCGCGAGAGTCACGCGCAGCAGCGGCGGCGGCAGCGGCGGCGGCAGCAGCGCTCACCGAGGTTCTTCATGACCTCCACCTCCTTCATGATGTTGTCGAAGCTCTTCTCGTCGCGCACGCGGCTCAAAGGAGCGAATTGCACTAAATGAAAAACGAATCAAAAAGATCGTTGAGCTCAACATGATGCGCTGCAAGAGGCCCAACTCACCGAGATTTTTCATCACCTCCACCTCCTTCATGATGTTGTCGAAGCTCTTCTTGTCGCGCACGCGGCTCAGCTCCACCATCTTGAGCGCGTAGCGCTCGCCCGACGCGCGGTGCGTGATGACCTGGACCTTGCCAAAGCAGCCCTGACAGCAGCGACGATGCGACAGTGCAGCGCGCGCGGCGTGAGGATGCGATGGAAAAGGCGCGAAGCAGTCTGACAGCGACGATACGGCAGTGCGGCGCGTGCGCTGTGAGGACGCGAGGGAAAGAGGCACGAAGCAGCCCTGACAGCGGCGACAACGATACGGCGGTACGGCGCGCGCGGCGTGAGGATGCGAGGGAAAGAGGCGCGAAGCAGTCCTGACAGCAACGATACGGCAGTGCGGCGCGTGCCTTGAGGATCAAGATACGGGTGTGAGGAGAACACGCGCGCGCAACGCAGCGCAGAACTGAGGCGCAGGGCGTCTGGAGCGTCGCCATTGAAGCTGGAATCGTGTGGCGTGATTGATCCGCTGGTGCGCGCGTTGGCGCGTGAGCCCTGCTGCTTAGGGTTAGGGTTTAGAGTTAGGTTTTAGGGCTAGAGCACCGTGCTCGGTGGGCGCTCGACAGCGACGGTCACGCGCCATACACGACTGAAGATCATGTGGGCGCCGGCTTTGGTCGACCATCAGAACAGCAAGGGCCGCACTGGCGCACGCGGCAGACACTTCAGCAGCTCGCCAGGTGCTCATGGGCAGCGCCGCGATGCTTGTGTACTCCAGATCGCGTCAGATCAGCACCCCACATCAGGACCCAAAACGCCCATGGACAACACAACGCGTACGGACACATCTACAGCTCACTGGCAGCGGCTCTTTCGGGGCGCGACGCTCCTCCCCAACCTGCAAGTTCAAACTACACGCTTCACAACCTGTCCGTTGCTGGAGGCCCGGAACAGCAGGTCGGCGGACTGCGCTAGTCGGGGCGCAGACACAATTTCTGGGCGACAGAGGGTTGCCAAAGGCTCGCTGCACGCTGTATGACAGTGACGAGCCTTTCAACATCCCACCCTTTGCATCTCATGCGCGCACGCGATGCCTCCTCGCGGGCCATAGCGAGCGCGAGCCCCAGAGTCCTCAGTCGTCAGTCCTGCGCAGCGCTCAGGAGCACTCGACCCCCCCCCCCAACCGTAACTGTCGCTGTTAAAGGGAGTCGGGGGAGCGGGCAGCGCGAACGCGCGCGCCGCCCGCTTTGCGTGTGGTTTATGAGGACCCAGCGTCAGCGCTCAGAGTTCTGCTTGTACGTGGTGGCGAGGCGCGTGCCCTGCTGCGTAAACGTGGGCTTCGCGGCCTGCGGAGACGCGCACCGCTAATGCAGTACAACCCTGACCTAGCCACAGCTGGAGCGTCCCTGATGCTGGCCTGGCGATGAATCTTGACCGGCCCTAGCGGCCTGCGCGGGGGTCATTGACCCTCCCCACCGTGTTCATTCAGAGACATATCCCCAGAGAATCTGCGCGCCTCAATGAGGGCCACTGCCGTAGTCGCCGCCCCAATTCAGCAGGCTGCCGCACGCCTGCGCCGATGTGGGCTGCTGCAGCCGCGCTCAGCCGCCGCTGCGCAGCACGCGTCCTGCCGGAGCGGCTGTCTGACCAGCAACGGCGGCTGCCGGACTGCTGTCTGTCGCCGCGACAGACAGAGTGCGTCCATGACCGCGCAGCAGCGGGCGGCTGCGCTGATCTACTGTGGACGCAGCAGCAGCCAGCCTAGCCCTAGAAGTGCAAACCCTTTCCGTGACCGTGGCCCTGGCACTTCGCTGAATGCGCGCCGCGTTCGCGCCGCTGCCTCTCCCCTTGACGTATTTTGCGCACGCTCTGCGACCACTCTCAGTACTGCAAACTCAATCCTGAGACTGCCCCCTTTCCCCAATCCCCCCCCCCCCCCCCACACACACACAGCACTCACCGCGCCGAGCTTCTTGCCCCCCGACAGGTCGTACGCCTCCGTGATTGTGCGGCAGTACTCCTCGTGCACGAGGTTCTGCAGCATGCTCTGCCGCCGCCGCTCGTCCACCAGCAGCAGCCGCCGCAGCTCCGCCTCCGAGCCGTCCTCGCCGTGCTGCGATGCCGCCTCCCCCCCGCGCCCCGCCCCCCCGGGCTGCTGCACGCCCCCCCCCTCCCCCCTCCCCGCCGCCGCCGCAGCGGCAGCAGCGCCGCCATCGCCGCCGCCGGCCGCCGCCGCCGCCCCCCGCGCGCCTTCTGCGTCAGCGTTGAGCGCTGCTTTGGCGCCGTGCGCACGGCTCGACGGATCATCTGGGGGCTTCGCAGGCGGCGAGTGGGGGGCGCGCGAGGGCCTGGAGCTGCAGGTGCCCATGGGCGCGTGGCGGCGCTGCGGCGGCGACGGCGGCGGCGGCGCTGCTGCCGCGCGACTGTGCGCTCTTTGCCGCTGCTCCTGGAGCGCGCGCTGCGGCCGGTGCGCTGCGCCCTCCGCGCTGCCGTGCGGCTCTGCACTCGTTGGGGGGGGGGGGGGGGGGGGGGGGGCGGCGCGATCAGATCGGGTTGCGACAGTGCTGCGGACTGCACTTCTGTCAGTCGTGCAGCAGCGTTGCCATCGGGCTGTTACTGTCACAGGCCGGAGCAGCGACTGCGTTGCGAATGTTATGCGGCGAGTCCACGTCCAAACTTCAAGAGTGACAGACACTTGAAGAAGTGCATGTATTGGAAGTCAGCGCTGCGTAGGGCCCGCTGCGCTACATAGCGTCTGCCTCGGCTGGCACAGCGACAGGCGCCAGAGCGCCGAAAGAAGCGCCGCCTCACGTACAGAATTCTCTGACACCGGTCGTGCTGGATGAGCATGGCAGCGTGCTGTGGCGCTGTCTCTAATGTCACAGCCCACTGGCGCGCCAAAACTCCTGCTGCTGCTGCTGGCGTGATCGTATTTCCAATGAAGCATCAGGTGGCTGCTCTCAGTGCCCGCAGCAGCAAATGCTTGCGCGACTGTTATGGTCGAGACGGGTAGCAAGCAGCAACCTGGTTTCAGCATGGAGATTCCAGCAAACTGTGGGAATGGCGTTCCTGGCACAACGGAGCAGCTGGACGCAGTCATTCGACTCTGCTCTTCACTTAGCCTGACCACTGCAGCTCGCAGAAGCATTCATACAGAGAGTATGAGGATGAAACTGCATTGTGGTGGTGTATCATCTACTACTTGCTTGACTAACGACGTCTGTAATCAGGCCAATGGCACCAAGCTCCACATTTCCCACTTCTGCTGCTGATGGCCATGCCCTGAGAGATGCACCGAAGCCGGTCCAGCAGTCTTCCTGCTGGCGAAATATTGCTACGTTCATTGATGTAGCAGACAGCAGAGATGAGCCAGCAGCGTCAGCCGACCCAGCACGCGTAAGCTCAGGAGACGACGACGTTCCTGAGTCCGCGCGGTTTCGGTCTTTCCCATTAGCAATCGGTGCTTGCCTGTGATATGCCGCGGTACGTGGGATATGTCGCTGACTGGCGCCTGAGTCTCGCTGTTGCCTGTCCCTCCGCCGCTGCCTAGCCACTTGCTACTCGGCTTTTGAGGAACTGCTGCTGCTGCTGTGGCTGGCGCTTTGTCAGCTAGCATGTGCTCGGCAATGACCCGGCTGCAGCTGCTGGCCCCGCCTGGGAGCGTCAATGCATGCCTAGCGCGGTATCTGCTCTGACTTTCCTCGCGCACAAACCTGTGTCGCTCACTGCAGCTCAGACTGCGGGCCCCCCCGAACACTGAGAAACGGAAAGCCCCCGTTTTGTCGGGCTGGTTGGTGTGTTTGGTGCGTTGTGTGCGGGCAAGAGGAGGCCTGCATGTTGGGCCTGCTGTTGACTTCTCACCTGATACGGGTCAGCGTGATTTCGTCGCTCCTCGCCGTCGCCGTCGCTGGGTCATCGCGCCCGCCGCTTCCCCATTCTTTTGAAAGTAAACAGCCCTAATCAGCCTCGATCAGCAAGTGATGCCCTGCTGCTGTTGCCCGTTTTCCCTGAGCAGTTTGAACGCTGCTCGAGGTCGCAGTCGAGGCAGCGCTGGGCCGTCCTTTCTTTGAGGCAGCTGCGCCCGAGGCGGCTGCAACCTCACCAATCAGATTTGCCTCGGCGGCGTGCTTGACGTGCCTTTCTCGTTACGTGCATGGTGAGGTGATGAATATGGGAGTGCTCATTCGCATGCACCATCACTGGTGTGGCGTCAGCATCAGCATCAGTAGAGTCGTCCTGTGGCGCGTCACAGCTCGTTGTTGCAGATGCCCATGGCGACAGAGCAGGGTAATACTTGCAGACACAATAGGTGCGGATCGCATGGCGCAGGCAAATCAAGTGCATCGACACACACGCGCGGCCATCATTGCTATGTTCTTCATCTTTCCATTGTGAAGCACCCTTCCAAAAGAAAATCATGCCCACGTTGCGATACAAGGACACCGGGCACTACGCGCCTACAACGGTGCGCGCCGCCGACTGCCGCAAGCAGCCGCCGCCAACGGCGCGCGTGCACACGCGCAAGCGCGCGCAAACGATTGATTACACTACACAACTGCCTGCCTGCCTGCCTGCGACCACAGAACACGGAGTGCGTGTGCTAGAGAGGGGCATAGTCACTCGGCAACTTTGTCAGCACGCAGCCTGGCCTCATGACTCATGGGCCTGCAGTATGCTGCAGCCGAGGCGGGCGCTCTGTACGAGAATGGCTAAAAGAATCGACGCGGCGCGCACGTGTAGCGCCGCCGCCCCCCCCCCCCTCCCCCCCAAAACCCCCAATCAACCACCCCATCACCCCCCCCCCGCAAACACCCGCTGCACATCCCATCCCTCCCCGCGCCAAGCTCGATCAGCTAATGTTAACCTGTTTTTTGCATCAAGCGACCTGAGCCGCTTTGTTCCAACACATCCATGTTTCGCGCCCGCACTCCTGCATGCCGAGCGCCGCAGCAGCGGCACACAACACGCCGCGACAGCGGCGCACCATGCGCCGCGGCAGCGGCGCACAACACGCACGCCACGCGGGGTGCTGCTGCGCGCATGCTGCTGCGCGCCGCGGCCCCGCCTCCCATCTTGCGCCGCAGCAGCAGCAGCAGCCGGCGCCGCCGCAGCGCTGCCGTGGCGGAGCGCTGCAGCAGCAGGCAGCAGCGCTCACGCGGCCGGCGACCGCGTCCGCGTGCGCGGCTTGGACTTGCCAAAGAGCGCCTTTACGGCGCCCGACCGCGCGCGCCCCCGTGCCGCCTCAGGCGAGGCCGCCGCCAGCTCTGGGTGACTGAGCTCTGGGGCGGAAGCCGGGTGCTCTGTGGGGGGCTGCGGTGCGAGGGCAAGGACGGCGGCAGCGTGATTTGGGGGTCACGATGGGACGGAGAAAATGGCTGCGCATTGCTTTATTCTAGTATAGAGATGCTTAGTGGCTGCTCGCAAGCGGCAGCACAAGACGCGGCCGCTGCAGGGTGCGCATCGAGGAGAAGCAGTGGTCACTCATGAGCAGTGCTGCAAGCGACTCGGCGAGAGATGGGGGTAATAGGTGGCGGGCATTCTGGTGAGGGCGCGTACACGTGGGTGTTGACCATTCGATGTCGTGCACAAGAAGTCTCACAGAAAGTGTCCAATTCAAGTCAGGTGTGTGGACGTCGGCATGCTTGGGTGCCGATCCTGCAGCTTTCAGCGCAGCTCACATTGTTTGAATGTGACTCACAACCAGCCTCACGCACAACGCCTCAGCTCAAGTCAGCGCTGTGGATGACGTGTCCAAACCCGATTGCAGTCCTCCTCACAAAGATTGCCAGCATCAAATCCAAATTCAGTTCTTGCACTGCGCACCGCGGTTGGAGCACTATCAGCACCTCGCTCGAACAAAGACCAACATTTGAAATTGCTGAACTACGATGCGAATCTCTTTTGGGAGCGCGGCGAGGCACTGACCTTGTCCTTAAGCGGGAGGGTGCCCTGGTGCTTGAGCGTCTCGGCGCTCATGAGGACGCTGGCGCGCTGCCTCGCCTCGCGGTTGTGCGTGGCAGAGTCCTGATGCGCAGTAAGCAGAAGCACGTGTGTGAGCTCTCGAGGCTCTGCTTGAAATGAGCATGAGAGTGGGACAGAGCAGGTTCACAAGCAGGCGCCGCATATACCAACTGGCAGATTTCGGGCCTGCTGCGTACGGTGCGTACAAAAAGCCTCGCAACGGTGCTCAGAGCAGCAGCAGCGCTCAGCTCCAACCATGCAGCACTGATGCGTCGACGCCGCCCATACCACAACCTGGCTCCCCGTGCAGGCAGCGGTGCCGTGCCATGCGAGCAACAGCCAACAACGGCGACGACGACGATGTTGCAGCAGCAGCTGCAGCAGCAGCGCTCACCGTGGTGGGGTCTTGGTAGTGGTCGGCGAGGCTGAGATCCGCCAGGTTCGCGGCCATGTCGCCCTCGCTGGGCTCCGTGACCTCGACGAGCGCCTCCGCCATGCGCACGCCGCGCAGCTCGTCCGAGCCGCGCTGCACGATGGCCACCTTCTCCATCGCAGACATGCGCCGCACCGTCTCGGTGAACGAGCGCCGGTTGGTCATGGCCAGGTCTGCGCGGAGGCGCGCGCGGGCGATGCGGGGGGGGGGGGGGGGATGAGTGTGTGCTAGCAGCTGGGCGGGTTCAGCGCGCGCAGGCGCGTCTCAGCGGTTCAGCACAGTTTGATCACGGCACTCCGCAAATGAGGGCACCATTTGACGAGCATGAGGGATGTAGAGCGCTTTCGCGACCTGCAAGACTTGGGACATTGAGATGGTCAATGAATGAGTGAAAATCGGTCATGTTTCATTGCGGAGCGGCCGCCTTCGATGCGCGCTGCGCCGCCGCGATGCCGGAGCGGCGGCTGACCCTAACCCTGACCTCGTGACGGAGTGCGCGCGGTGCAAGTGGGGAGGGGGGGGGGGGGGGGGTTCGCATGTGTTGACTTTGAGAAGAGTGCCGCACAAACGAGCGCCATGCTGGTATGGTGAGCTTGACTGGGCGGCAGATTTACGGTCAGCGGTCCGTGATGGCGACCTGTGACAGCTTAGGGTTAGGGCAAGGGTGGCAGCGTCTTGTCCGAATGAAACAAAACGCAGGCGAGCGGTAGAGATGTCAGCAATCAGACCTCGGCCTGCATTGCGTGTGCCTCACTGCGATGCCGTGATGTCCTCAGTATGGCAGCCAGACTACAGAAATTTCTACAGTCAACACGAAATCTCCGGCAACCCCAAGCACGAACTGCCATGATGGTGTGCAGCTGCTGGCGAAAAAACAGTATCGCGATTTGCGGATGGCGCCTTACCGAGCATGCCAATGTCCTCGACGTTGCGCATCGCCGCGCAGAACTCCTTGAAGTCGATGACGCCATCGCCGTTGGAGTCAAACTCGGCAATTGCATTCTGCGGAGGGCGAAACGTCAGCGGAAGCGCAAGCGGCACGGCGGGGGGTTAGAGGCATGTCGAGCTTGTGCGCCGGTCTGCAAAATAGGAGAACAGCGCGCCGTCGCTGTATCGTTCCCCGCGGTCTGCATGGCCGCAGCGCGCAGTGGTCTTAGCGAAAACGCCATGACGGCGATGCTCACTGGCAATTGCGTCCGATATAGCTGCGGTGCGGCGCTGTGGTAGTGTGTTAGTGCTCACTCCGAGCTCGTCCGCACGGATGTGTCGGTGCTGACCGTGAGCTCTAAGGATGAGGAAGCGGTTGAAGTTGCAGTTATGGGAAGTTGCAATGGAGACACTCACCTTGAGCTCGTCCCAGGCAGTTGGTGCCGACCATGAGCTCTCAGGATAAAAAATTGATTGATGTTGCAGTTGTGGGAAGTTCACGATGGCAGTGCTCACCTTGAGCTGTAAGGTTGGGGCCAGGAGTTTGACCGGGGGTAGGGATAGGCATTGCAGTGGCGACGATGCTCACGTTGAGCTCGTCGGCAGACTGCGCTGGTCTTGCCGAAATCAGGTGTTGAAGTTTGAAGATGTGGCCATGAAGATGCTCACCTTCAGCTCGTTTGCAGACGCATTGGTGCCGACCGTGAGCTCGAGGGCATCCACGGGAATGGTGCCGTTCTGGTAGTCGAGCCTGTCCAAACTTCAACACTGTCATACCCAAACTTCAACGCTGTCATACACGCGCAACATACCTACCCCCGCCCCCGTGCCGCAGCGCTTGCTCACCTTGAGCTCGTCCGCGGACGCGTTGGTGCCGACCGTGAGCTCTCAGGATGAGGAATGGGTGGAAGTTAGAACTACGGGAAGTTAAGGCTGAAGTTGCAGTTCAGCCTAGTGATGGCGACGCTCACCTTGAGCTCGTCCGCGGACGCGTTGGTGCCGACCGTGAGCTCGAGGTCATCCACGGAGATGGTGCCGTTCTGGTCGTAGTCGAGCCTGTCAAAGGCCAGCTTCAGGCGCTGCTCGTCCAGCTTGCGGCGGCTCATGCACGCCGCGATGAAGCCGTTGAGCGACACGGCGCCGCTGCCGTCCACGTCCACGGCATCGAAAATGTCCTGGGGGGGGGGGGGGGGGGGGGGATTTCACATCAGAGTGCGTGCGTACAGTGTCACGAGGTTTACTCACCAGACCTGAGGGGGGTGGGGGGTAACTCACATGAGTGCGTGCGTACAGTCACGAGCCACGAGGTATACTGACCAGAGAGGTCGCGGGTGCGCGACGGGGGAAGGAAAAAGATGCCTGGCGCGACGCCATGGCAGTTCTGTGTTCACGATAAATTCTGGCTCATGCTGTACACTTGACCACTCAATTTCGGCGCGTCGAGAAAGACGCTTTCGCCGCGCGCGCACCGACGCCGCACGGCCGCAGCTTGCGCCACACACAAAGCGGCCTGCTCTGGAGCGTAATATGCATGAATGCTTTCAAGCCTGCGGAACGTGAGAGTGCCATGCTGCAACACGCACATGGCCGTTCAGCCTCGTGGCAAAAGCACGTCACCCGGAGTACACCACGCCCAAGTGGTGTGCAGTGAATGAACACAGTGCCACACCATGCGCGTGAGGCGCGTATGAGCACGGACGCAAATTGCTTCGCGTCAGATGCCACATCGGACAACCACGACACGCGGTTTCAGCTGCTGCATCTGGACACCAATTGTGTCGTATGAAATGCCATTGGACACGCACGACACACAGGTCAGTTGCGGCAACTATCAGCTGCTGCGCAGCGCTGCGCACCTGCAGCTTCTCGGGCGCGATGCTGCCGCGCCGGAACAGCACGCTCTGGCGGCCGTTGCCGCGCGTCATCTTGAGGGAGCTGGGGTCGATGCCGCTGCTGCCGTCGCCGAGCGCGCGCTTGAGCAGCACCTTGAGATCCGCCATGGTGATCACGCCGGCGTTCTGGCTGTCGGCCTGCGGGGGGTGTGCGTGCGCGCGCGCAGAAGCGGATGCGGAGCGTTGTGTCACTGAGATGGAGCGTCGAGCGTGCTTTGCTGGCGTTGACTGCAGTGGGGTTATTGAAGTTCACGTCGGCTCAGTGGGGTTATTGAAGTTGACGTAGGCTCTGCTGCGATGGTGTCTTGAGGGTGACGAGCAACATGTGCTGCGCAGAGGCCACGTGCTGACGTCACACATGCACGTCACACCTGCGCGCCCCCCCCCCCCCCCCCCCCCCATTCCACCTCGGTGGTGAACTCGCGCTCGAGGGTATGCTTCACACGTCAGCGGTGCAAATGCTCCGCGCGGCAGCGGCGCGTAGCACAACATTCGGCATGTTTGTTGCATATGATGTACACATACTGCGTTGATGACGCTCAATATTATTGCAAGCGCCCGAACCCGACCGTACTTCCCCCCCAACCCCCCCCCCCCCCCCCCCCCCCCCCGGATTTAGCCACCCCACCCCAGTGCTCACCTTGGCAAACTCCCGCTCCAGCTCGCGGACCTGGTCGTCCTCCATGGCGCGCGCGACCGTCTTGAGCGCAAGCTTCTTGAGCAGCTTGGCATTCTGGAACTTGAGGATGTTCGCCGCGACCTCCGCCGACAGCGGCGCGTCCGCCTGCGATCGTGGGCAAATGTGATTTCTATTTGAATTCTCGCCCGGGGTGCGGAAAACCGCAGATGATTTACATCCGAGCATGCGAAGGTGCAGTATTAGTAATAGAATTGGCAGAGGATATGGGTGATGAACAGCAGCAGCACGTCCACCGGCTTGTGTACTTTTCATCGAGTCTCGCTTGGGGCGCGAAGAAGCCCAGATGATGGATGCCCAGCTTGCTACCAGAACCCACGCGCGTCTCGTGAACACGTGACAGTGTCCCAGTGCGCGCTGAGAATGATCACTTGCATACGTTGCAGTCACACAGTGAGAGGAGTCACAGTCGTCGCCGCAGCGACGTGCGCTCGCCTGAGAGGCGGACGCACAGCATGGTCGTGCCTTCGAGCTGATGGCAAGCACGCGGCACTGGCGCCTGCAGCGTCAGCTTCAGATAGCAAATGCACGCACCTGGGAGATTGATTGACTGCGCAACACAGCAGGCAGGCACGCGCGCGGCAAAAGCAGCGCTTGCCGGCTGCAGCATGAGATGAGCCAGACAAACCCAAACAGACGCGGTGCCGAGACTCTGGCCCAACCCTAACCCTAAATCTGAAGCTGTCATGGGCCTTAGCGTCCAGGTACCATGCGCAGTTAGAGCACACGCGCGCGAGCAACCAACGCGCAGAAATGTGCCACCGAGTACGCCAGCGACGCTCACCAGCTCCTTGGCGCAGGTGCTGATCCACGGGTGGTGCTGAGCCTCCGCCGCGGTCATGCGCTCCTGGGGGTTGCGCACCAGCAGGCGCGTGATGAAGCTGGGAGGCGGTCAAGAGGGGGGGGGGGGGGGGGGGGGAGATGCTCAATTGACTGACTCATGAATGAAGTGAACAGTACAGCATGGGGGGGGGCGCGTGATGAAGCTGGGCGCCGGTGAGGGGGGGAGGCAAGCGGGAGAGGCAAGATGCTCGATCAACTTATTCATAAATCATCCACCATGCAGTCAGCGCTTACGATGTTGCCAACGAAGCGCCAGCGCTATGTATAGCAGCGCGCTCGTCAGGCCTGCCACGTTTCGAGCTCGCGAGCCACACGCCTGTTCTGAAGCAGCAGCGGCGGTGCTGTCGTTGACCGACTGCAGCGCACCGGCTTTTGATGGGGCCAGCAGGGCTCAGGGCCCAGCAAATGGAGCACTGTGCCCGCAGAATCAGCAATCTGACTACCACCATCATTTTCCGTACTTTGATTGCTGTGTCATATGATGCTCATTGCGTTCTACTAGCGGATTTGTCGAATAGCAGTTCGGTGTGTGGCCAGAGAGGGCATATGCGAGCGTGCGCAAGGCCGCCACACGGCTGCGCTCCTAACCCTAACCCTAACCCTAACCCTAACCCTAACCCTAACCCTAACCCTAACCTAGCCCTAACCCTAACCTAGCCCTGATGTGGCAGGCCTCGCAACTCGCTTCCGGAAGGCGAGCGCATGGCGCGACACCACAGCAATTGAGCACTGACCTCTTGGCCAGTGGCGTGATGTGCCTCCAGGCGCTGTCGTGGAACTTGTAGGTGCCGTGCTGTGAGGGGGGAAGGGGGGGGGGGAGCAAGGGGAGGGGGGTAAGAGGGTGTGAAAAAGGTGGCAGCTGAAGTGTGAGGCGCGCGTCCCGGCTCTCGTAGCGAGACGGCCGCTCTGCATAGTCACGTACTGCAACATGTCACTTCTTTTCCGCTCACGAGCATCTGCCACTTGTCTTGTCGCGCGTCTCGGCGGGTTGAAATACACTTGAAGTACTGGAAGGAATGCAGTACGGGGGCGCTACCTCTCACCCGGATCTGCCACTTGAGCTTGTTCTGCGTCTCGCCGTTTTAAACTCCGCCATTTTGAACTACTGTACTTCAAGTATTTGAAGTAGTGTGACACAGCAGAGCACACACTGTCGCTCACCCGGATCTGCCACTTGAGCTTGTCGCGCCTCTCACCGTGTTGAACTACGTCTCACCGTGTTCAACTACACTTCAAGTACATGAAGTAGCATGACATTGCGCAGCGCTGCCTCTCACCCGGATCTGCCACTTGAGCTTGTCGCGCGTCTCGCCGGAGAACGGAGGGTAGCCGCACAGCAGCAGGTACGCGATGACGCCGATGCTCCACATGTCGCACGCCGTGGGGAAGTGCGACCCCCCTATCACCTCAGGCGCCATGTAGATCTGGCGAGCGCAAGAGAGGGGGCAGCATCGACAGTCAGGGCGCGGGGGGGCGGGGGGGGGGGGGGGAGAGAACCTATGGTGAGGATGCGGCACTCGTGTGACGGCGACGGTTGGCTGTGAATCGTTGCGTCGCCAGAGGTAAGCATGCATGCCTACATGTGCTGCTTCAAGTTCTGATATTTTGGTTTAGATGAGGACCTGAGGGATCGACAGCGGGCCACTTTTGCTTCATGTAATTCGCAACTGATAAGCGCTCATCCCCGCCAACTGCATCGTGCACGTAGCTTTGCAGTGCGGTGGCGTGCTGTGCAAGTGCGCTTCAAACAGGTCAGCTCGCGTCCAAAAATCCGAGCCTTGATGCTCCAGTGAACTGTAGTGTGTACTTGACAGTGTACTCAGAGAAACGCGGATCGACACGACGCGGTACCATTGTGTACGGAGCGGGGACGTTTTGGAAGGATGCTGAGCGCTATCAGCAGCTGCAGCGAACGCGTAACATGGCAGCAGTGTGCATGTCAAGAGTCGAAAGCGCTCTCGTACCCTCTACAATCGACGCAGCAGCAGCAGCAGCAGCACGACTTCAAGTAGCACTTCAAGTAGCAGTCCAAGAGTGACTCACCCACGTGCCGACCACGTCGTGCTCCAGCTGAGCCTCCGTGTAGTGGCAGGACAGCCCAAAGCTGCAAGCGGCGAGCAACGGCAGCACACAGCATCGCTCAGGACCAGTGACTGCCATGCGCTCGCACACAGCACGTGATGGAGCGCAGAGCTCCCAGTCCGACGTCGCGCTACCCCCGGAAACGCCGCCAAACATGCTGGCGCACCCCTGCTGCACTCGCGCCCTGGGCGCACAGCTGGCCCACGCCGGCCAGTGCGCGACGCGCATGCTAACCCTTACCCCAATTATGACCGTCCTGATCACCGTGCGCGCTCTGCACGCTCTGCGGACGTCTCTCCTGTACCGCCGTCCGTTGTGCAGCAAGTGTATACGTATCAACAAAACAAGGCCGATCTCCATGAGCGCTGACGCAACGAGCTTGGACTCCGCTGACCGGCGAGCAACCCTAACCCTAACCCTAACCCTAACCCTAACCTGCGCGCGCCACCTGCTCACTCGACGCTGACTACTGTAGTGCTTGACATGCTGAGCCCTGCTCTGCTTTTGCGGTGCGCTACGATGGTGTGAGCGCACACGCTAGCCCTAGTCTGAGCCTAGCCCTAGTTAGAGCACTCACTCGGCAAGCTTGACCTCTGCGCACGGTAATCCTAGCCGAACCCTAGCCCAAGCTAGAGCACTCACTCGGCAAGCTTGACCTCTGCGCACGCTAATCCTAGCCTAACCCTAGCCCTAGTTAGAACACTCACTCGACGAGCTTGACCTCCGCGTCGGGCCCGTTGTGCTCGTATACAATGTTGTCCAGCTTCAGGTCGCGGTGCTGAGAACACAAGGGCAGGTCAGGGCGGGACACACACAGCAGTGCTCAGTTAGTACTCCTCTTGTCAAAGCTCAGCGCTCGCGTGCAGTCCACAAACACAGGCCTATCTGCCGTCGAGCTTCAGGTCGCGATGCTGAGGACACACAGGGCACGGCAAGACGGGCGCACGTGGCAGTGTTCAGTCAGTGTTCAAGCCAGTGCTCAAAGTCAGTGCTTGAGGCCGCAGTGCTGCGGGTCATTGTGTGCACATGCACTCCAAGAGTAGGATTAGGGTTAGGGTCAGGCATGCAGACGCGTGCGCACCGGCGGCGACAGCGGGCGCGGCGCGAGCCAGCGGGCGCAGGGCCAGCCGCAACGGGAGCGCAGCGCAACGACGCGCATGTGAACTCTGACATGGCCCTTGCGCCTTGATCTGTGCGGCAAGAGGGTGCCGTGCTGCGAATTACTCTGTGCCAGCGAGCTGAAACATCGGCGTCGCACGAGTCAGCCCAGGGGTGCTCCGGAATGGAGTTGTCTCAAGCACGAGCACAAGAAGAATGCTGCTTCGAGCACAAATTTCCCTGATGTACCTTCTGTCAGAGCATGCATACCTGCCTTGATCCCAAAATGCTTGCTTGTTCACAATTTGTGCTAAAGATAATTTTGAAAATGCAAAATCGCGCTGATGAGCTGTGTTGACGCAGAGAAGACGCCCCCATTGCATTCAGCACTGAAAGCATGTCGCCGCTGGTGTCACCTCTGCGAACCATCCACGCAGCACGCACAGCGCGCGATGACGGACGCAGGAGACTGGCATCGACAAGGTCTTTACTTATGAGCGCTTGGAGAATGCATTACATGCTGCGATGCTCCCACAGAGGGTGACAGCGCACAGATGCCTCGAACTGGTGCAAGAAGGAAAAAGCGAGGCAGCACGGCAAGAAAACGCGCAGCAGCCCTCATTCATGGCACACAACTCTCTCGGCGCTTACCGCGATCCCCCTGTCGTGGCAGTAGCGGATGGCGTTGACGATGTTGCGGACAATATCGGCGGCCTGCAGAGGCACACGACACGCACGTCGCAACGTGTGTGAGCTAACCCTAGCGACGTGCAATGCGTGTGAGCTAACCCTAGTCTAAACTAGACCCTGAGCACAAGGCCTTGCCAGGCACGGCACGCACGCCGCAAGCCTTGTTAGCTAGCCCTCACCCTGCACCCTGAGCGCGCGGGCTTGCCGGGCAAGGCACGCACGCCACGAGTCGTGTGAGCGAACCCTAACCATCAGCAAACCCTGAGTGTGCGTGCTTACTGCTGACATCGTTACAAAGCGCAGTCAAGGCAGTCATGCTACGCCACAGGTCGTGTGAGCTACTGTATCCCTAAACCCTGCCCCTAACCCTAAGCAAAGCCTGACCGCATGGGTTTGTCGCCGGAGTGTACGAAGTGCAGTCGAGGCAGTCATGGCACGCCACAGGTCGTGTGAGCTAACCCTAACCCTAGGCCCTGAGCGCATGAGCTTGCCGCTGGAGCGTCACAGAGCGCAGTCAAGCAGTCATTGGGAACGAATGGCAGGGGAGTCACGGGCGCAGCAGTGAGCCAAGGTACACGTGGAGGACCACCGTGAGCGGGTATGCACAGAGAAAGGCATTGGGGTCCTGAGCACGCGCATGTTACCGCGTCTCGCACACTCAGAGTGACCGCATCTCGGAGAGATGGCAGTTGCGGCGTTGATTTGCGGCGCATGCATGCTGGCTCATGGCCGGCTGCATCGCGCAGTCCACGGAGTATTACGTGCAATCTTCTTCCACATAGCAAGTTCAAGTCGCCGACGTCATGCCGCGCGCGGCGGCGCAACATCATTTGCAAAGCTATACCGACAGAAGCGAGGCAGGTGAGGCAACTTCAAGTCACAGTTGAAGATGGCACGCACCGCGCGCTCCGTCTTGAACTTGTAAGACTGCAGCAGGTTGCCGCCTGTGCACAGGTCCATCACCAAGAACAGGTAGTCGGGGGTGTGGAAGACCTCCTGGAGGCGCACAATGTTGGGGTGGTCTGAAGGGGCACAGCGGGGGGGGGGGGGGGGGGGGGAAGAGGGGTCAGAGACTGCGCTAGCATCAAATTGGTTAAGCAGTTCATCAGGAAGTCCCCCCCTTTGGCCCTTCCGGCGAAAGGGAGTCCAAAACTGCCCTAGCATCAAGATAGTCGAGCAGTACACAATGACCCCCCCCCCCCCCATCAAGGAGTTGTCGGTTTGGTGCCCAAGGTGAAGACACGATAACTGATAACCACTGCAGCAGTGCTCGATGACTAGAGCAGCGCCCCCGCGCCCGGCGCAGACAATAGGCAGGACAGCTGCAGCATCTGCCGCCGCTGCGCCTCTGCGCAGGAGTGTGTGCTCGCGCTTGCGCTCATCCGTCGTGGCGGCACTGAGCACTGCTACCGCCCTCAGACTGGCAGCAATCAGAGAGGAGTCAGCCGCAGGTGGCCACAGGCGCTCGTCTTCCAGCCCTAGCTCGTCTTCCAGTCCTGACCCTGACCCTAGGCTAAAGCAGCGCTCATCTGCTGCAGGTTCGGTCAGACAGCGCTCGCCAGAAACCGCGCATCACCCGGATCGCGCTGAACGCACGCCTTTGAAACTGCTGTTGCCGCGTGCCGGCGTCGTGGCTGTGACGACGCACACGCGTCAGCAGCCCCTCCATCCGAAGGCACCTGTACCTACCTACCTTGTGGTCCAGCTGATAACTGGGCCAATACAAACTGCGTGACCTCCACAGCTCCGGCCAAGCGCGCGTCTGCATAACTGCCGTTGACCCACGCTGGCGCCGTGGCTGTGGCGGCGCACACGACTCCGCATCCCTCCGTGGGAGCCCATGCCTACCTACCAACCAAGTGAGCACTAGTGCACTAAATAGCATAAGTCTACTTGGACGCTCCCCTTGCATGAATGTCAGAGTTGTGCGCACTGCAAACTGTCCGTGAGCGACACACCTTGTGAGATGGGTGGCGACTCAGCGCAGCGCTACAGCACACGCGTGGCTGATGGCAGCGCGAGCCAGCGCGTTGGGAGAGCGTGAATACACAGACAGTGCGCCAGGCCATCGCCCTGGCAGGCTTCTGACTCTCACAAGATGGGCTGTAATTACGATGCGTGCCTCGCTGATGACAGCGCGCCTTGCCACATCGCTCAGTAGCCATCTCAGCGCTCCTCGTCTAGGCAGTGCAAGGTTTTTGCTCCGCAGAGCGTGTGTTTTGGAGCATGGTCGCGCTAGTGGCCCTGCACCCTTGTCGCGCCGCGCCATTCGCTAGCAGTCTGCAAATACTGCCGCATGTCACCCGCCTCCTGCGACCGTACTTCTGCCTCAAGTTGACAACAGCGTCTCATAGCAGTGAATTGCTGAAGTGTGTGCATTCTTGACGAGGTGCATTACAGGAGGCCTGGCTCACCGAGATTTTTCATGATGTCCACCTCCTTCATGAAGAAGTCAAAGCTCTTCTTGTCCCGCACGCGGTCCAGCTCCACTGTTTTCAGCGCAAAGTCCTTGCCTGTCGCCTTGCGCGTCACGATTTGAACTTTGCCAAACCCTCCCTGCAAAGCAAGTCATGTTGTGAAGAAAGTGCAAACGTGAGTAGCATTCAAAAGGTACTGATGTGCTACAGACATCAAGGCAGGCCGTGCATGTCGCCATTTGAAGTTTGACGAGCCTCTCCAGCGGCTCAAGTCCATGGCGCAGCGTTGACCCTACGAAAAGCGGGCAGCGATGGCACGATGGATGTTCAAGGCTGCTTGTTGTGTGACAGCGCCGCACATTGGCTGACCAGAGCCGGGGTAAGGGATGAACCTCAATTTAACCGTGGTAACTTAACCACGGTAAGGGACGAACCCTTGACTCAACCACGTAAGGGATGAACGCTTGACGTAACCACGATGAGGGTATGCTGGCCTCCGATGCCTGATGAAGGCGAAAGATTAGCTGGGAATGTGATCACAGCTGGTATGCACCGCACCCGCCGAGACACCCCACGCATGAAGCATCACGCTGCTATCTACTGCCATGCCACCAGCGATCAACACCCGACACACACTCTGCTGCGCTGTCATCATCGCCGCTCAGGACAGGCAAGGACTGAACCACGACGGGCATCGTCGCGCACTAGATGGCATCCGCAGGACCCATCTGGGCACTCGTGACCTCACAGCGCGCTGCCAGACAGCGTTGCAGCGCCACGGGGCACTCGCTCAGCTGATCCCATCCCAGCACACGTGTAGGTAGCCAGTCGGCTACAATTGGAGCGTGGTTCTAGCCTGTCCTGCAACTCGCCAAGATTCAGTGGACATTGGAAGCCTGCATAGAAGTATGCGGATCCAAACGCGCATGATGCTGCCGCTCTTCACTGCGAATCCCTCCTCGCAACTGCAAGTGTGACGCTGCCAGCCTGATGCTGCAGCAGTGCTCAGTGTTGCGCTGGTAGTGCCAGTGCCGGAGCCTGCACCAGGTGCTCATCAGAGTCGCCTCGTGCGAGCCACTACACATTGCTTTGTTGTGCCTGAGTCACCACAGTGCTTTGTGTCATAGGGTGTGGGTGCACCGATTCAGCATTTGTTTGCGCAGCTGGCGCCTAGTTGCATGCCGGTGCAAGTATGTGAGGCTGAGGCCAAACACGGCCTTGATTTACGTGTAGGCATTCCAAACAGCCATTTTGAGTGCCTGACGGATGCGCCGGATGATTGCACGACCAGAGTTGAAGTGCAATACGCTCTCACTTAAAGTTGCCTAGCGCTTGTGCAGCCAAGCGAGCTCTTTGACCCTAGGCCTGCGCTGGTCAGCACTGAATATACACCGCCTCATTGCAACAGTGGTTGTGGTGTCCGCAACGAAGGTGGCACTGCTGTTCTAGTGCTGGAGCTATACCACCACTTACTTCACACTTGTCTTCAACTTGGAAGGACTGCATGTCGTGCTGCACAGGCTGGTAAGGGAGGGGTATGATACCACAATCACAGTAAACGCAGATGGCACACTTCATGCCGTGCACAGAGCTGCTGGTGTCTGTGCCCTGCGCTTGCGCAAGCGTCAATCTTCATAGGCTTTTGTGGTACTTCAACATGTGCTGTCAACTTCTGAACATGTTTGCTGAGGCTCAGCATGCGGCTGAGCACGTGCCACGGTGTTGCACAGCTCGTGCACTGGCATCATACTGAGCATGCCTTATACTCAGACGTTCAGCAGCGTTGCAGGGAGATATGGTGTCCTCTGCACGGCCTGCCGTTATGACACCTGTCTCTGACACCTGTAGATTAGCAGGCGCTACAGAGGCCACCACTTGTCGCTACAGCGGTGCCCGCACGTCTCAGTCCGGGGAATACGGGAGCGCAGGGCCGCTGCTCAATCCGCATGCCAGCGCGCGAGCTGCTTGCGACGGCGCCGCGTGCGTGCTGCGGCGCGCTGCTGAGCCATGACACCTTGGCCGACTGCTGACGAACAGCGGTGATGCCGCAGCGCTCAGCTTCATGTACCCCTCCAGGGGGTGCCAACACTTTATTCAGGCAAAGAGGGCATTGCACAGACTGACGCGTCACTTCTGCTTGTGCGCACTTGAAGTGGATTCATCTGAGCTTCATCAGCGCCCCTTCCGACGGTGGCTCGAAATCGCAACCAGACAGGAGACCGCGTGCGCGAGCCTGACCGGCCTCCAACACGGCGCCATTGAAAGGTGTCTACAATTGGGGTGCTGTCCGCCGCGGCGCGGCGCTGATAGCGTGGCGCTTCCGTACGGCAACCACCGCAGACGGGCTTGAGCTGAGCAGCTGACGCGCTACAGAATTGCCAAAATTGCTGTCTTGTCTTTGCTCTTTAGGCGTGTGTACATGAGCCGCTGAGGAAGGCACGATATATGAATCTGACTCAAAACGATGCCGGGTGGCGAGTCATGCTGCAGCACGCGGAGCGCCCCGCACTGCAACACTCCTTGGCCGTCGTCAGCTCACCTGCTTCTCAACAGCGGTCGCGTGAGGGTGCGCTGGCGCTGGCGCTGCTGCGCCGTCTGATCCAGTCGCAGACTCTCTCATCGCATCCTATGGAGCGCACCACCACATTCACACAGCGCTCGCTGCCGATGCTACTGACTCGAGTACAGCGCGCTGCACTGCACTCTTGTACTTTTCGTGACAGAGGGGGTGATGAAGAGGTAGGTAGGTACATAGACTCACCGAGCCCAGCTGCTTCCCGCCCGCGAGCTCGTACACCTCCTGGATCGCGCGCCGGTGCTCCTCGTGCACGAGATTCTGCAGCAGCGTCTGGTTCCGCCGCAGGCTCTCCTTGTCCTCCTGGCTGCCGAACAGCGCCGCGCGCGTCGCGCTGTCCCCCTTGAGCGCCCCCCCCTTCACCCCCAGCGCCTCCACGTGGCGCCGCGCCTGCTCCTCTGTGAGCCCCGCTTTTACGAGCTCCCTGATGCGCTCCTCGCCACTCGCGCCGCCGCCGGCGGCGTGCGCCGTCGCGTCCGCGCCGATGCCCACCGCCGGCGTCTTGATCGCGCCATCCGCTGGGGCCCTCATGGGCGAGTGGGCGCCGCCGCCGTTGGTCTCGCGGCGGGAGGAGAGGTCGCTGATGGTGTGGTCGGCGGCGGGGGCGGCTTTCTTGGTGTCTGCTTCCTGGTGCTGCAGCTGTGCCTGTGTGGAGTCCGCAACCACGGGCTTGGAGACGTCGCAACCCATCCGCTGCTGCTGCTGCCGCTGCTGCTGCTGTTGCGGGCGCTGCTGCTGCTGCTGCTGCTGCTGGGCGCTGCCGACAGTGACACGAGTCAAGTCGACGCGGGCAGCGCTCAAGTGAGACGGCAAATACTCAAGCGAAGAAACACTGCTGGGCGAAGCCGACAATGACACGAGTCAAGTCGACGCGGACAGCGCTCGATTGAGACGGCAAATACTCGAGCGAAGAAACTTGAGAAAGCGATATCAGCGTACACATGGTTATTTTAGCATGACACTTTCAAACCGCTGGATCGCGTGAGTGATCTTGTGACGCCACTCCAGCTGGCCACTTGCACGATGAATGCAGCCTCAGAAGCAGGCGCATGCTGATTGAATCCTTCCAAAACATCTGCCTTCAGCTATACTGTTGTAGAGGTGCTGGGTGCCGGTGGGTCCAACATGGTACCAGATGATCGTGTCTCGTCTGCAACAAAGATTGGTGAAAGCACGGTCAATGCAGGCAGCAAAGGGTCCCTTCTCGCCGTACTTGGAGTGCGCAGAAGCCCGAGCTGCAGTGTTCATGGTACGTCTCACACAAGCCTGACAGCGCGCAGTTGCTGCAGCCGCCTAGAGATGTCCTGAAGCAACTCTCGGCCGGTCTTCGTCGCAGCTATACGCCACATTCATGGGCATTTGCCCATCACAGCACAGCGGCGTCCGCGTTTGCGCAGCCCTGGAATGCGGCAGGTGCATTCTACGCTGCCTCATTATCGAGCGGTCTCCACATCAGGAAACGGCGCGCCACGCTGCCATGCTTGCCCGAACTCAAAACAAGAGAAAAATTGATCCGCTTCGTCCCGAGCGCCATCATACCTGGCGCCCTGGCAGTGGCCGGGTGCGGGCACGCCGCGGCCCGTGCTGGTCCCGTGCCCCGTGATCGCGCCGTTCCCTGACTACAGGTCCAACTCTCTGCTTGTTTACAGCAAGATGGTCAGCGCGCGAGGGGGCGGCTCCCGATCATAGGGAATCGCGATTGCAGTGAAAATGTCGACATGCACTCAGCGTGTCGAGTTTTTGGTTCCCCATTCCAAAGCAATCTTTGGTGTAGGCCGGAAGCATGTCCTGATGAGGCATCGCTTCATGAATGCATTCAAGCCCATGAGCTACACAGGGCTAGAACTAATGCATCGCAACAAAATGTTGCTGCACGATGACATGCCATGACCTAAAAGTTGAGAAGTATTGTGAAGCACATGGCGGGAGATGTGTGACTCATCGCATTGTAACATGCTTGGACAAGGCATTGGGATGATGGTGTGTGCTGTCAGGTACTGCAGTAATAAAAGTACTGCAGTCAGAGCGGGCCTAGCAGGGCAACCGCAAATAGAACCATTAGCTGATCACAGTTCTCATTAATTAAGTGACTTCTCTGATTGATGCTGTCAAATATTGGAGGTGATCAGTGGCCACAAGTGCGTTCTGCAACTCTGTGCACTGTAATTCCCTGAGCTGCCAGTCCCCATCCATCTGGCGCCAGACAACATGCTCCCAGGCGTGCAGTGGCGACGCTTGCACGGACCGACAGGTGCGCGCCTTATCGTGTGCGAGGACACAGCACACCATGACATGCCACAAGGCGGTGCAAAGCAGCAGGCGGCGCCCCAGTTCCGCACAACTGCAGCAGCAGCGCACGTCGGGAGCCCCGCAGCTGCGCTTGTGCCAATTAGCAACAGGGGGCGCATGCAACACCTGTGCCTGTTGCCCCTCTGCCAGCTTTGGCGCTGCGACCATGTGCCAGAATGTGTTCCACCATCGCTTGCTCTCCTTTGCGCCTAGCCATGTGTACCCGCCGGGTCGGGGGTGGCTGGGAGGGCGGCCGCTGAATCCGGCGGCAGCGGCGGCGATGACCATGCCACCCGCAGCAGCAGCGCAGGGGGACGGGGGACACAGAACAACGTTCGAGCACCTCTCGCACAAGCCGCTGGCAACGGCCGCTTCAGCGCTCAGCGCCAATCACGCACTGGGCAGCTGAGCAGTGCGCCTGAGGTTGCAGGGCAAGCGCCAGCAGAAGCAAGCGCTCACCCTCACCCAAGAGCAGCCATGGCGCCCTAGCGCAGGGCGTGTCTGGCAGCGCGGGGCCCCTGCAGGCATGGGCGGCAGCGGCGCAGCAGCAGCAGCAGCGCCGCAGCGTTGCGGCAGCAGCATCCTCCTCGCATATCGCCATGCAGTACACCATCTTCAACTGCCGCTGCTCTCGCTTGGCAATCGCACCGCCAGCGCCATCTATGCGGAGTCCTGCAGCACGCGCAGCAGCACCGCGCCTGCACCTTGACATGCCGTTGCGGTGCACCTTCAGCAGAGCTGCAAGCGGCGGCGGCTGCGCCGCGCTGGCGTCCCCGTCAGTGGAGCGAGCTGCTCTCCGTGGGCGCACCGCTGCGGCTGCGCTACTGCGACGTGCTGTCAGCCCTGCCGCTACAGTGAGCTGCTCTCCGAGGCGGCATAGGCGGCCTGTCTGGAGTCGGACGATGGCGGCGGCGGCGTCAGCGGCGGCGGCGGCGGCGGCGCCTGCGCGTCGGCGTGCACGCTCTCGCCGAGCGCAAAGAACAGCAGCGCGCTGGCGGCGTACATGGACGACACGCTGTAGAGGAGGATCGTCTGTGCAGGGCGGGCAGGGAGCGGCACGGCAGCAGCGGCGCGACATCAGCGCGCTACGACATGGCGGTTGCGAGACAATAACGGTGCTGTCGCACAACGCAGAGAGTAGCGGCGCGGCGCTGACAGCGCTATGTCGACCATGTCGGGGGAAATATGCTGCTGCGCGAAACAGTGTGTGCTGCCTGCGGCGCGGGCGGGCAGGTAGTGGGAAGCGGCATGACCACAGCCACTGACGCCGGGAGCTGCCGCGCTGCGGTGCAGCAAGCGCCGAGTGTGTGCGTGCTGTCACTCTGTCCCAATTGCAATCGTCCAGCTTTATGCACTGTTGCTACATAATGGTGAACGGTATGCACCCAAACTGCACACATGGGTCACCACATAAGTCATGATGGATTCTTGTTACATTCGAACATCGGCTCCTGAGCGTAGTGTCCCACACAACACCATGGCGCCTCAACCGCCACATGAGCGGCGCACGCAACGCCTTTGATGAACGTGATGGCACTGTGAAAGATTGGGCTTGTGCGCGCTTCGGAGCATGAACGCGCTCAACATCCGCAAGCAGCGCCCCCACGCAAAGTGCGGTACACGGTTCGTGCTAGACTTTGTTGAGTGCAGCAGGCCATCAGACACCTTTGCTGTGCTGCACTTAACGTTCATGCCCCAAATACTTGCAACAAAAATGCAGACCTAAATGTTCAAGAAGCAGAGCTTGGAGGAGCATCGTACCTCTGTTGACAAACAATGTCACGGTTTCACAAAAGCACCGCCCTCGCAACCAGCAATCTTGCCAGGGCAGTAGGGCCCTGCCACACCCTGTGCTCTCCCTGTGCATGTACCCGCAAACAACAGGAGGGGGTTGCAACCCCGCAGAAGCAGCGGCTTCACACAGATCTATAAGCTTGTCTGCAGCATTTGGCTACTGACTCCCATTTGTAGGCTAACAGAATCAGTTATGGTGGGCTGCAGATTGCCAGATGACGTACTGACGGCACGCACGCAAACGCCTGCAAACCCTCCGCGCACGCCACCGCTCACGCAGACCCGCACAGCCACGTCATGCGCAGCTGCAATGCTCACCTGTAGCGGGTAGGTGGAGGCCAGGGAGCCTATGAGCAGCGGCGCGAGGTTGCCCACCGCCGTCATGACGGAGAACAGCCCCTGCGCGGTGCCCCTGACTTCAACAGGCAGAGCACCCTGCAGCGAGGCGTTCACGTGCATGGAAGCGTGGCAATGAGAGTGGTTCTGCATTGTGTCACATCATTACAAACTAATAACTCTTGATGTAGCAAGCGTTACATTGATTTTTTGCCCCAAGCTGGCATGTGTAGAGCTAAATTCACCTTCAAGTGGAGCGGTTTCTGAGAGCACAGGGAAGTCTTCAAAACAAAAGGATGGGCAGCTTGCTCGCTTGCTGAGCATCATCACAGCGCGGCTGCTGATCATCGTCACCACGGGGCCGGGTAGGCTAGCAAAATGAGTAGTCGGCACAGGCGATCATTCATGTGATTGTCGTCTCTCTTGCATGCATGCCATGCTGGAGCAAGCCTGCGCAAAAGAGTACATCATCAGATGTGACGGTGAGAGGGCTTTTGGCTGACCAGCATATGCGTTTGATGGCGCTTAGAGTTATGTAGGGGTCAGGGTTATCCTGACCCTAGCCCCAATGCTAACCCTCACCCTAACCCTAACCCTGACCGCTGCACAGCGCGCGCGCTGAGCGTGTGCGTGCCGCTCGTGCGCAGGGCCACGCAGCGTGCCAAACCTCACACCTTCCAACCTATGTACTTCAACTTAAAGTTCAGGCGGACTGCCGCGTGCCCCGCGCGCACTCGCCTGCAGCACCGCGACCGTCGGCCCCAACCCATATACTGCGAAATATGTACTTTCACTTGAAGTTCAAACAACGGATCGCGCGCTCACGCACTCGCCTGCAGCACCGCGACCGTCGGCCCCAACCTATACACTGCGAAGTATGTACTCTCACTTGAACTTCAAACAATGAATCGCACGCCCCGCGCACTCGCCTGCAGCACCGCGACCGCCGGCCCAAACCCATATACTGCGAAAGCATCTACTTTAACTTGAAGTTCAAACAACGAACCGCGCGCACGCGCGCTCGCCTGCAGCACCGCGACCGTCGGCCCGAACCAGCACTCCGCTAGCACGTACTTGAGGAGGAGGCACGTCATGCCAACAGCAGCACATGCTTGCAACCAGGTGACGCTATCCCGTCGTGCCATCACGTGTGCGCGCGCGCTCGCGTGCTGCGTACGCGCATGAGATGGCCACCAAGGCTCAACTTCAAATTACCAACCTCAACTTGAAGTTCAAACGGAACGGGCGCCCGCACTCGCCTGCAGCACCGCGACCGTCGGCCCGAACCAGCACTCCGCCAGCACGTACTTGAGGAAGAGGCACGTCATGGCGAGGCCGAAGTCGCCGCAGTTGACCGTCCCGACCCACATGGGCACCGCCAGCAGGGAGCCCGCCATGGGGACCCACGCGCGGAAGCGCGGGTCGCGCGCGCCGAAGGCGTCGCTGACGTACCCCCCGGCGACGGCGCTGGCGGCGCGGCGCGGCGCGGATGGGAGAGCATTGTTAGCGTCATTGGCGCAGCTAGAAGAGTGCGGCGGCGGAAGTTGGGTGCACGGCCAGTGCGTGCGTAGCGGGGCGAAAGTGTCTATACTAGTTTGCCATCCTCATCTCAATCCACATAGGCGTTGCCCGCACGGGCCTCCTGGCATTGCTGACACATCTGCTGGCAGTGACACATGGCACATTCGAGTTGAGGCATCGAGTCAGGGAGAGACACGGCGAAGAGCAGCTTTCCGGATTCAATACAACGGCGCAACTTTTTTATACTTGTTCCACTTTGCTTGGGTACTTGATCACGCTGACGAAGGCACAGTCCGTTAGAGCAGGCGTATTTGCACAGGGCACACATGCTTCTGTTGGTCGACGGCGACGACACGTTTCAAGGGTGTTCAGTATTACACCAGAATTCACACAAAAGGACCACATAAATGATGCTTTTGCAGATTCTGCAAGGCCACCGCGATGTTTCCGGATGGGTTCCGCGCTGCACCTGAGCACGCCGCCGATGGTGACGGCCGCCGCGTTCACGATGGCGAACTGCGCGGCGTGGTCCGGGAACGCGCCGCGGAAGAACGGCGCCAGCCAGATGGCGACCGCGAAGCCCGCCATGAAGCGCGCCGCCGATGCGGCGTACACGAGCACCGCCGTCCTGGAGCTCAGGATCTGCGAGTCTCGAGTCACGAGTCCCGGTCACGATGCACGGGGCGCAGGCAAAACATGAGGCGCTGTCAGATCAAACACTGCGCTATGGACGAGATGCGCGCCACATGGCCCAGACACAGGCACGAGATGCATCAACAACGTGGCCCAGATGACGCGCACTGAACAACACAATTGCACGCGATGTGTCGACGGCGCTGCCCAAGGCATCCGCCCCCCATACCGAACCGCGCACCGCCGGCGCCGCTGACCCAGAGTGGAGTGGCGGCGACGGCTAGACGCGGCCGCGGGTCGGTTAGCGCGCGCGGGCGCGTGAGGCGCTGTCATATCAAACACTGCGCTATGGACGTGATGCGCGCCACATGGCTCAGGCGCTTGCACGAGATGCGTCGACGACGCTGCCCCGGGAGCGACCCCCCCTGCACCGAACTGTGCTCGCCGGCATCGCTGGCCTGGAGCTCGGCGGCGGCGGCGGCGGCAGCTCAACACCGTTGCGGGGAGGCACGTGCCAGCGACGAAACCCCCTGGTAAGCGCACACGCGCGTGATGGGGGGGTGGTGCGGGGATGAACGGACGGGCGGATAACCCCCCGCCCCCCAACTCCGACTGACGGCAGGAAGGCAAATGCCGGCGTGCTCGAAGCGCGGTCGCATTTGCGCTGCAATACTTCGCCCGCATTGAATGCTGCCAGCACCGCGTGCACCACTGTCGTGCTCACAGCGCCAACAGCACAAGCGCGATCGGGTGTTTGGGGTGGGGGGGGGGGGGGGGGGGGGGGGGGGGGTCAGCAGAGGCGCGCGCTGCGGTACCACCTGCGCCACAGCAGTGCACGGGGACGCATAGTCATGCTCACGTGGTCAACGCGGATGCTGCGGCACCGACGCATGCATTACGTGCCCTGAGCGCCCATGCCACCGTGTTGCGTGAGCAGCGCATCGAAGCCGAGATGAGTGGGACTCTCCCGCTGTTTGACTTGAGACTGCCGTTGCACCCTGCGCGTAACCCGCTAGTACAACTTCAACTCAGCCAAACGCACCGTCCTCAGCGACTCCGCGAACGTCGGCGCGACCGCCGCGCCGCCGCCGCCCCCCTGCGTTTCACCCTCGCCCCGCTGCAGCAGCGCCTCGGCGGCGCCGTTGCCGAGCGTTGAGGCCTTGTTGAGCGCTGACGCGCCACTGGCTGCTGCGGTGTGACTCTCCTCCCTGAGCAGCAGCTGCGCGACGGCTGCAGTAGCAACGCCCAGCCCGCCCACCAGCAGGCAGCAGTCGCGCCACCCTAGGGAGGAGTTGATGAGCACCGTGAGGCTGTCCATGGAGCAGGGGCAGGGGGGGGAGGGGAGGGGTGAGGGAGGGTTTTCAGGGTACTCTTCAAGTGGGGTGGGGGCTACGTGCAGACAACGCGGGTGGTGATGATTGTGCAAGGGTAGAGATATTACTAGGGTCAGGCTGCAACTGGCACGACACACAGCCATTGGAGACGAACAGAGGCGGTAAGGCTGTGCCGCGAAGTATGGCAACGTGGCGAGCCGTTGCTCACGGGCCTCTGTTGCTGTACGCCGCCAGAGGCAGACATCCAGGTGACCGCAGCGAATCAGGAGCGTTGCTTTCAGTACTGTAGTCTGTCAGCTGGCAAACAGCGCAATTATTGCAGTAGCGGCCAGGATGCAGTGGCAGCAAGCGTGTCACAGCTGTACATGCCATCATGCACCACTGCGAGTGTGCCACAACAGCAGCACTGCTGCAGCGTAGCTGCGCACCACAGCGTGCACCCAGCAGGCATGCACACCTGCACTGCGATGGGTGTAAGGGTCAGGATTTGGGTTAGGATTGCCTGTTCCCCCCATCACATTCCATCAGCTTCCCTCCTGCGTGCCGCGCATGCCTGAGTCACTCTGCACACCAAAGTCAGCAAGCCGCGAAGCGTGACTGCACGTTTTTGTATTCTCGCACGCGCCAGTTTGGCCATTCGCGGAGGGCGCCGGCGCTGACGACGCGACGGACGCGCAGCCCCGCGCAGCAGTGCTCGCTTGGCCAGTCCCCCACCCACAAGCCCAGCCACATGTACCATTTGCAAAGAGCCCTACTTAGTATCGGCAGTAGGGCACCCGCGGACCATACACATAGATGACCCTGGTACTGATGAGGCTGGCCGCCGATGCGTGCGTGATTGCCAGCGACGATGTGAGCACCAATACCTGCCTACCCTCATGACAGGGGCACGCTTAGCGAGCGTCGGTATGTCCAGTCACGTACAGTTGCAGGTGGACCTACTCTGCGTTGCAAATCATTGATTGCGCCGCTGCAGTGTTACCTATGGGAGTTCCCAGGCTGCCGGCTGTGTTTGCGCACGCGTAGCATGTGTCAGCGCTCACGAGACGAGCAGCCCGTGGCAGCGCTCACCTGGCCAGTCCCCCGCCCACGTAGATGCCCGAGGAGTAGATGGCGTTTGCAGTGGCGCGGTACCGCTGCGGAAACGCGTCCGCGAGCATCGTGTACGCCGCCGGCGTTGTGAATGCCTGAGAGGACAGTGCAGGTGGCAGAAGCGCAGTGTGAGCTGCGACGCTGATCGCGCAGAGCGCTGCCGCGCCTGTAGACATTGGAGGGCGGAGGTTCGGTCCTACGCCGTCGGCTAGCGGACGCCGCGGCATGAGGCACGTTGCGTGCAGCGCCATGTACTTGCCTGATCTCTCGATAGCTCGTACCCGCTGCAGGAAGGCGCTCATCCGCGAGAGCTGCTATGGTGGCTGCCGCAGGCCTGCGCGCGCGCCTTGTCCACCCGCACCGCCGGTACCGTTACCACGTGCTGCGCGTGTGCGCATGATGCAGTTCGATGTATAGCATACAGGACCGCATAGCTTGCCATCTCTTTAACACTTGCGCACTCGCGTCAACACATTCGAGAGTCGCACCGAGGCGTGCTGGTCACTGGTCAACGCCGCGGCGCAAGCATCCGTCATCATGAGGCGTTTTGCCGCGGACTGCGTGCTGTTACCACGAGAGCGGTGTACCGCTTTGCGCACGTATGAGCAGGCGTGCCGTCCATCAGTGCACACGATTCTCCGTTGGCGCGTGGGGCATGCTGAGATGCTCTCAGCACATGGCACGTCCGTGACACGCCACTGCGACTGCCGGTTTCGGTCAGCGCAGCTGAGGCATGCTTGCCTTCCCCCGCACAGGAACGAGACCACGGGACGACGCACCGCCGCATCGCCTGCTGCACGGGAGCAGCGGCGCCCCCACGATTGCGGGATTGTTTATCGATGGCACCTACAGGGTGATCAAACCCTCGGACGCAGCATCCGACAAGTCCTGAGCATCAAATACTTCACAGGTCTTTTTCTGAAGTGTGATGACGACAATACGCAGCGTTCGTGAGCGACGCCCGCTGGCACACGCGGCGCAAGCTTGACGCGGCAGCGCCCCTGTTGCGCAACGGCCGCGCGCCGCGCGCTGGTACGCGCTCATGCCAGTTGCTCTGTTCACTTCTTAGTCCGCGACGGCAGCAAACCTTGCAGTGAGGAACTCGTGCAAATGTGTCGGGCGGCGGCGGCGCAAAGCACGTGCAGGGCCCCATGAAGCCCACCGCGCCGCCCGCGTGCAGCCCTACAGTCGCATTCCACCGCTTGCCAACATCACACTCTACCCTACCTGCACGCAATAAGGAGGCGAAGCCCCAGTGCACCTCTCGTACACAAGGGCAGGTACACCTGCGTGACGCCCTGCGCAGGATGAGCATGTCCGGCATGCAGCAATGTCCTTTTCCACACGCGGCAGCCGCTGCACGCCAACAACAATCGCGCTTGCCGCCGCATGGCATTGCCTGAACCACTTCTGCTGGTAGTCGCGGCAGCGCGCGCAGAGCCAGCCTTGAAGGGATTGAGTACGGGGCATGACAGCGGCAGCCGCACGCCCGGATCACTTACACCATACTCGCGGGCACTGAGCGCAGAGCCTTGATTGAGTACGGGGCACAACAATGGCGGTGGCGGCGGTGGCGGCGGTGCGCGGGTCGCACCTGCGCGACGCCCTGCGCGACGCGCAGCGCGAGGACGTCCGGCAGGCCGCGCGCGAGCCCCTGCGCCGCCGTCGCCAGCGACCACGCCGCGCACGCCGCGACGGTCGCGCCCTTGCGGCTGAGCGCGTCCACGGCGCGCCCCGCGGCGAGGCTGGACGCGCTGAAGAGCAGCGTAAAGCCGTAGCTCGCGAGCGCGCCGTACTCGGCGGCGCCGAAGCCGAGCGCCACGTTCATGTAGTCCTGGCGACGGACCGCGGGGGGGGGGGGGGACGGGAGGGGGGGGGGGGGGGGGGGGGGTGCTGAGGTGTCTGCAGAAGTGCCTACTGCGCGGAGAAGAGGATTGATTTTTTTTCTTTATTGTCGACAGCACATCTCAGCTTGGTTCAAAACGAAGGACAGAGTACACCGTGTCCGCAGTGCCGACGCTGAATGACGAGCAACAGAGCAGCGCGAGGCCGCAGTCTGGTAAATAGTTGGCGACGCCTCGAGTGCAATGATCAACGCTCGGTCCTTTTTTCTTACCCGCCAACTGCATGCGCGCGTCACGCTGCAGGCAGCGCAGCGACGGCGCTGTGTCTGTGTATGAGGCATGGCACGCGTTCAATGATTCTTATACTGCGCTATTCACCAGTGCACTTTATCGAGAGTTTTTCAAAACAGCACGATTCACCGGCGCATTGCCCCCCTGTTGGTTGGTTCTGCATCAGGACTCCGCCCCTTGAAACTATACACCACCAAGCCCAGCAACTTTCTGCTTCCTGTTGTCCGTCCAGCTGCAGCTTATTCTTATATGCAACAAATGGTAAATCAGACAACGAAGCCACATGCCTTGCGCACGTATATGCTCCTTGTCCCGCAGCGCGAAGTATGCTCCCAGTGCTGATCTGGAGGTTGGATCATGATGAATTTGGTAGTATCAAAAGCAGTTGCCTGCTAATCAAAATTACATGAGGACAGCACAGACACGGGCTGCTGACAAAGTCTTTGACTGTGGTAACAAATCTCATGGTATACCACAGCGAGTGTTGAAGTGCAGACATGGTCTAGTACTTTTTATTAATTCTCGCTCAGGGCGCGAAAAAGCCCAGATGATTGGCATCTAGCTGTAAGAAATCTACGTGTCGTATGACAGTCTGAAAGTGTCGCAACGACAACCACTCAAACGCCGCCGCCGCCAAATGGCATCTCGGGGTCTAGTACTTGAATAGCGGCTCCTGTCCCCTCCACCCACATGCAAAACGCACGCACCTTGGCATTCTCCGTAGTAGCAGGGACATCAAAGTTCACCACGTAGGGTAGCACATTTCTGCTCCACTGGTTGCTGATATACACCACCAGAAGCACACCCAGTGTCACCCAAGCTGGTGCCTGCACTTGCTCTCCTGCCCCACCATCATGCCCTTCGCTGTTGTCATCGCCAGTCGCACCCAGTTGCAAGTGCTTGTGGGTAGAGCGTCTGCGTACAGACACCGGGCTGAGTTCCAGCGTCCCACGGGTCATGGCAACACCAGCCGCTCGCCTTGCGTCAGCAAAGCTGGTTGTGGAATATACCTTCAGCACAGGCACGGAAAAGGCTTGTGCGGTGTTGACAGCTGACAGATCCACTGAGAGCAGTACTGCTTGCAGTGCCAGTGCAGAAAGGGCAGCTCGTAAGCACCCGATCCTCCATGCCATGCCAGGCTCTTCTATTCAGCTGTCAGTCGTGAAAACTGCCACCGGGGTGACTCTCCATTTTGGTGCAGTTCTAAAGCAGAGGGGGGTAGAATGCTGCCTGTCTGCTGCTGCCGTTGCAGCCGTCCACTGGCATGGACGAAAATTGGTGGTACTACTGCTATGGCTCAATCAGCCTACCGCGAGCTCTCGACGAGGTGAGGACTTCACCAACTTCTAGTCATCGCCAGCTCGTTGCCGCATGCAGCACAACGCTGAGCACATTGAAAGAAGCTTAAGGCTGCGACGCAAATTGCCTCGACGCAAATTGCCTCGACGCAAATTGCCTCACCGGCGACCTTCGCAGTCATGTTAAAACCGAAATCAATGCAGATGCAGACTCAACTTAGACTTGATTGAGGTCAGCATCGACACTAATGCTATGAGAAAATGACAAATCTGTGCAGTGTGGCGCGCTCACGACTGAAAAGCTTGGGTGATGGTGCACCCGCAATCACCCAAATCGAACTTTGTTCAAGTTGGCAATTACTGCCGGGCGCCGAAGTCCTGCATTCCTCCACACACTAGTGCTTATGCCAGACATGAAAACACTTCCTACATAGGTGGCTCACGGGTCTAAACGATGGCAGATATGCAAGGTCGCAACTATGTTGCTCCAGCCAGCAAAGAGGGGTCCTCGGCAATCATAGTGTTTAAAGCAACCTTCAGTGACCGTGATCCTTCCAACTACTGGATGGCATGCTAATGCCACGATGCATGGCTGAAAACCTCCTTCGCAATCTCCTCAATCTGCACGAGTCAGCAAAATAGGCAAGCATCAACGCTCAGTCACAAAGGGGTCCTCCGGGCGCTGGATGCAGCGGCACGTCTCGGACCCCTACGTGCAGCGCGCAGTGGCGGGCGGTCTGCGCTCCCGCGCGGCCTTCAAACTGCAGGTCAGCTATGGAACGCGTTTGCAATATTACTTTTGCCGTCATACTTGCATACTTCAAAGCATGTGGCTAGTGAGGTTTTAGATGGCAGCCGATAGGCGCTCTGCTGGAATGCCGCATGCATTAGCTGACACGCGCGTCACCTGCCTCGCCAATGATCTTGTACACAGGGCACGAGTTTCCTCTTGTGTGTGCGGCAGCTTTTGTCTCCTATGCCCAGACATGACGAGAGCACGTAAAAGAAGTGGGCATTACGGGAGGCAATCTGGCCGAGTGGTGTACTTGACTCCACGAATAATTGCATGGAATAGATGTGCCTCGTTTCTGACATGGCCCCCTGTGCAACTTCTTGCGTGGCAGCCCCCCTGCAATGATGCCTTCCCCCTGACACATACCTGGGCGGATCGCATGGGCCTTACCATATGTATGCCTATGAGCAGGTGCACATGTATAAGCGGATGCTGTCCACAGCAGGCATGTTGCATGCGAACTTCAGCTGGAAGGCTTGCAGCCTGTGTCCGCCTGCTACACCGTGCCTCACTTCTGTTGGGGCAATATGGCATTTCTGTACACCCATTGCTCATCTACTAGTAGTGAGCGCGACAGTGGCCCACCACAGGCAAGTAGGCCAACTTCCTTTCAGTGAGTAGTCCACCATAAACCAGCAGCTATACCCCACAACCGCTACCTCGCCTGAAACTGATTGTATGCGCTTTCCATGCACCTGCTGCCAGGAGCTGCAAAGTAAGCACCGCCTTCTAAGACCGGGGGCAAGGGTTGTGGACCTCGGTGCAGCGCCGGGGGGGTGGAGCGTTGTGGCAGCGGGGATCATAGGGGAAAAGGGGCAATTAGTGGCAGTGGATCTGCTACCGATGGACCCGTTGTCAGGCAACTCTCTGGTGATCCAGGTACCTATTCTTGCATGATGCATGTTGCAAAAGCTTTTGTCAGTGTAGTGTTGTCTATTGTTGAGACGACAGTAGCTTCATTGGGTGTACCACATGATCATCACGATAGCACGTGTGCAGCCTTGTGACTCGAGGGGGGTGCACTGGCAATGAATTGTCATACCCTGTAGTGCATGGATGAGTGTCATTCATACATGAATGAATTCTGTTCATCCACGAACGAATGCATCCGATGCCGGACCATGTTGCAATCATTAATCGCGTCCAATCATGAAAGAATGAATGGATAGGCGTTGTGTCGGATTCGACGCGCTTCAGAGGTGTTAATTGCGCATCGCGCAGGTGCCGGTCCTGGATAGCGACCCGCTTCCTGCTGCCATTCCTGACTGTGTTGATGCACAGGTCATGATTCACGAGGCTTGTCATCGCGCTTCGCAATCATGCCTTTTGCCGCACAGCACCCGTCTTGCACCTGTGAGCCAGCATGTGTAGATGGGTTCACATTGCGAAGCACAGCAACAAAGTACGCACAAGCACTGACAGCGCCTTGTTGACAGGCACGGCAGTTAGTACCGTCTTGTCTGACTGGTGCACTATGGTGACAGCGCTGACCAGCAACGCTTTAAAGCCTCTGTGCGAAGCATGGGGTTGCAATTGTGGTGGCAGGCTACTGCCTCAAAGGAGCACAGTAAGGCACTTTGGTCTCACAGGTCGTTTGGCGTTGTTCTCATCATCGCCTCACCCCAATCTCAACTCCGCTGGCGTCCCCCCCCCCCCCCCCCCCCCCCCCCCTGCAGGGCGACTTCACTCATGAGCAAGTACAAGTTCAAGTGCGAGGTGCGCTGCGGGGCGGCGCCGCGGACGTCGTACTGTCCGACATGGCGCCCAACTTCTGTGGCGACAAGGAGACGGACCACTTGCGCTGCATCTCCCTGTGTGAAGAGGCGAGTCACCGGGCCTTCATTAATCGCTCACAATCTCATTAGCCAGTAACTCTCTCCAGACGTAGTGCTAGTAGCCTGGACTGCTGCAGCAGCTATCTGTCGCCATCTTTGCGGCACTGGAGTTGATTGCCCCCTTGCAGTTGTACTTCCTTGGGTCAAACAGCAGTGCTTTGCAGCTACAGGTGCTGTGGAGCGATCGCAGCTGGCGAACGAAGTTGTGAAGCCATCAAAACCAAAGCTAACAATGACTGTCCACACAACGCTGATGTGCTGTTGTCTGATGCTGCTTGTGCAGGCATTGAGCTTTGCGCTGCGCAGCCTGCGCCCGGGCGGCATGTTCTGCTGCAAGCTCCTCAAGGGCAGGGAGGAGGGTTCTCTGCGGAGCGCTGCTGCAGAGCACTTCGAAAGTGCCAAGTTCATTAAGCCACGCGCAAGCCGCGACAGCAGCGCGGAGCTGTACTTGCTTGCAACTGGCCTCAGATCACCAAGACAATGACACAATCGCCACCTACTTGGGGCCTGGTTGATGCGGCTCCCTCCGGCACAAGGGTTCAACAAGTTGTGGTGCATATGCTTTTGTAAGGCATATGCATATTCGCTTGCATGAGGCAATCGGCAAGGCATTTGCTCATGTCAGGCGATCAGCGTGCTGCCGCACTCATCTGCGCCTCATACTAGCTGTTGTTTGCTAACTTCATACCAGCTGAGGTGCATCTGTGCCTGCCCGCATCTTGCTGAATGCCGCACGCGGTGCTGGTCAGACTTTAATGGCTTTGACAGACAGCGTGTACTGTCTCTACAGGCCATGTGCATTTGGCATCGTGTAGGGGCAGGGTCGCAGTCCGTCGTGCGTGCGTGCGCGTGAGTAGTTGGCGCACTGCCATTAAAGTCCAGTTCAAGTTGGCTCCGCATCCATCAGACACCCAATTGGTGTCATAAGGCCCATATTGAAGTGCAGTGAACCCAGCAACAAAAACGGTGGGCAGTGTTTTGACATGTCGCCGGATGTCCATGCAGCTCTCCCGCTCTCATGTAGAAGGTCCTCTTCAAGCGTCATCGGCAAGTTGAGTGCGATCATGGGGCCTTTTACAAAGTATAACATTGGTGCGCAAGCGCCATCCAACATTGTATGACGAAGCTGACAGGTACATGATGTTGCTGCAATCACAATCAGAACACCAAGCAGCCCAGCGGTGCTTCACAGGTACTGTGCAAACTGGATAATGAAGGTGAACATGAAGGTGCGTTTCCCGCTTTGCACAACGGATCTGTGTTGCATGTGCGTTTCCGGCCAGCTTAGAGCTTTAGCCGCTTTGCAAAACGAGATGACCCAGATAACATTTGCTGGCATGTGCGTCAACGCAGTCACCTGCTTGAGTGCGCAAGGCATCACCATCACGCAACATGTACTTCAATGACAAACCTCAAGTTCAAGTCATCAAGAAGGGGCTTGGTTGAGCAAGCACCAGCATCCGATCGGACATACAGCAGCTGAACAGCAAGCAAGACACAGAGGGCCCTCCAGTTGAGCAGCTGGTGGCAGTCTCACCAGCAAGGCGGGTGGGTTCACACCTTGATTCATACGGAATACCAAAAACCAGAAAACACAGTACAGCTTGCAAGCCGGAGATGTGAGGTAGCACTTGCGCTGTCGCCGCATCTAGTGCATCGGCAGCACGTCACGTACACCGACGGCCGCCAGCTTGAGCAGTTTTCCAACGGGCAAAACCACAGGGCCTCGCTCGCCGCACAGCGGGATAACTCGATGATCATGAAGCCCTTCCTGGCAAAAAGTTTGCACCAGACTGCATCGTGAGCAGCACCCTTTCCCTAAGCACCACAGAAGGAAGAAAAACCAAAACAGCGGGGACAGGACGTGCAGCCCCCCCCCCCCCCCCCCCCCCCCCCCTCCGCCCCCACGTCCATGCCTCCAAACATCACTCTCACAACCACTGGCGGGGGATGTAACCTGTCCGCTTGTTGACTCTGTAAAAACAGCAAAGGTGCACTTGGTGCCAATGCCAGCACGCAGTGGCTTGCATCTTGCTGCCAATCCCCTTGCCAATATTGGACATCGCCCATCCGCCCCAACCCCAATCCGCCACCACCCCTCCACTATATGGACCCCATGATGATCACTTCCTCTTTCGCCTCTGTCAGTCTTGGGGATAAGCCTCGGTCGTTGAAATGGCGGGTGCCACCTCCTGCATATTGTGCAACTTTAGTCTGTAATATCTGTCATAGGGACGTGCCGTGGTGGACCAGACCGGAATTTCACAGGCTCTGGCGTCACAAGTCCCCAACGGCCGAACCCCATCTACTGTATGACTGCCAGACAATTAACGGGCACTTGCAGCCTGGTTTGAGCGTTTGCGCGGCTCGCTGGCGCAAACACCACAACTGCAGCCCCCCCCCCTTCCCCCCCCCCCCCACCGGACCCCAGACGCCATGGTCACGTCAGCGGCGCAGGCAACTACGACACGGCTCGGCAGCTCACCGCGCGCAGTGGTCACGCAGGAACCCCGCAGCAAACGTCACGCACTCCCGCGCCTCCGGCGCGCCCGACGTGAAGAAGCCGTGCACCGTGCGCTCGTAGCGCCGCAGCGCGACGCCGCGCGCGCCCGTCGCCGCCGCCGCCGCCGCAAAGTCCTCGATCTCGTCCGCCAGGATCTCCGCCGCGGCGTACGGCAGCAGCGTCGGCGGCAGCGCGCGCAGGCGCCACGCCGGCGCCTCGAGCGGCGACGCGCGCCAGTCGCGGCCCGTAACCGCCACCCTCTCGGGGTCGGGGCGCGGCCCCGCGAGGTAGACGCTCCACATGGCGACCATGACGCGGCGCAGGAGGAGGTAGCGGTGCGCGTAGCGCGCGTGCGAGCCGGCGTTGCGCGCGGCGTACGCGTGGGAGAGCGGCGGGCTGACGAGCACCGCCGCGCACAGGGGGCTGCGCCACGCGCTGCGGCGGCGGCACGCATCGGTTCGGCGCGGCAGCAGTTGTTCAAGGTCAGATGGGTGTGATAACAGTAGCTCCTGCTGTTCGACAAGGTGGTACACCAGCAAAGTGGCACACCGGCAGCAGCAAGCGACATCTTCCGAAGTAGCAGTTAGCGAGATATGGTGTGTAACAGTGGAATACAGTGGACCCCGCTTCCACAGGCAGCCTTGGGCCTGCTGCTGTCAATGCAGCGGCCATAATGTAGAGCCCCTTGCAGTAGCACATGACAGCAACATCGCGGTCCAGTGCAGAGCAAACTGCGGCCTATGACCATAAAGTGTTGCCCACTGCACCCCTATCATTGCTCCACCACACTGTAAACGAGTAGCAGCGTACTGCACGGCGTCCACGCCCTCTCAGTGCTACATTACTGCGTGTACAAGCTTCCGAGCACTACGTTTGTACATGTGCACGAGGAGGGACTGCGCGTGGCATACCGCGTGTACAAGCCTCCGACCACAACGCTTGTACATTTGCACGACAAAAGCCTACGTAGCACACATACAAGGCGTTTTCCTCCATCGACCAGTCGCCATACATACCCCGCCTCGACCAGCAGGCGCGGCCCCGCGAGCGACAGCGCGACGGCGGCCCCCAGATTCCCCCCTGCGGAGTCCCCCGCGACCGCCACGCGCCGCGGATCGCCGCCGACGCTGGCGGCGTGCTTCAGCGCCCACCGCACCACCGCGACACCGTCGTCCACGGGTGTCGGGAACGGGTGGCGCGGCGCCATGCGGTAGTCGACGCTGAGCACGAGGCCATTGGTCTGGACGGCGAGCGCGCGCGCGACGGCGTCGACGGAGGCCGCGGAGCCGAGCACCCAGCCGCCGCCTGCGCGCGGGGGCGGGGGGGGGGGAGCGCAATGTGCGGCGGCGACGACAATGCTGTGCGATGGGTTCTTGTTGTGCTCGTGCGTATGCTGATGTATACGGAGGGCGAGCGGCGCCGCGACGGAGATGCGGCCGGGTGCACGCGGCTGGCGCGGACGCGGTTGCGGCGATGACAGTACTCAGCTCACCGCCATGCTGATGTTGTTGTTTGAGGGCAGCATGTGAGCCTACGTGAGAAGTGATGGCATCGCCAACGATGAGGACGCCGACACAGCGAGCGCGGCGCAGCGTTGCGCAGGGACGCGCGCGGGTCGGATGACGCACCCGCTGCGCTGCACGCCTGGCAGCTTGCAACAGTGCTCCAGCATTCTTCTCTTCCCTCGTCACCTGGACGAGTACGGTCCCATATGAATGCAGGTGGTGCGGCGCCATGCGGTATGGCGCCCCCCATTCGACAGACACGAGCATGAGCGCAGCACATACACGCTGCGTGCGGCACGCAACAGAGGTCAAGTCCGGAGGCGCGGTTGCCTTGGCCGTGCATATAGCGCCCGCCGCACCGACACAGCGTGGGTGCAGATGATGCACACAATAACAGCTCGAGGTGTACTACTTGGTGCCGACGTTGCCCCCCCCCCCCCCCTCCCCAGCACAGTGCGCCACCCACCGTGCAGGTACACGGTCACCATGAGCTGCTCGTTCAGCGCGCGCGCCGTGCTGTTAGGGTGGTACAGGACGGCGGGGATGTCGTAGCCGTCGCCGCTGGGCACCGTCATGTGCGTCACCGCGTCCACGTGGACCGCCGCGCCCCTGGGGGTGAGCGCTGCCACGCGCTGCTGGACGGCGACGATGGCGTCTGCGTCCAGCGAGTCCTGCGCGCGGGGGGCGGGGGGGGGGGGGCGCAGCAGTGCTCAGTGGTAGGCACAGCTCCGCTCAGCAAGAAAGACGATGGTCGGCAGCGGGTCGTTCGGCGACGGGTGCAGCGGTTCGGTGCATTAAGCATGGCAGCTAGCACGGCGCTGCGCTGCTCAGCGGTCTGTGCGGGCAGTCCTCAGCAGCAAGCGCTGAAGCTCCAATGGAGCTGTGAATTTGTGGCCCACGGATTACCGCATTGAAGTACTTGGGAGTTGATGAGTGCGATGCATTGCCAGCAACAACAACTCAACACAAGAGCTTGAAGAGGGCGTGATGGGGATGGAATGGCTCGCGCATGTGCTCATGCAAAGTGTCCATGGCGATCGCGAAACTGCACATGCTACTCGGTTCCCAGAAACTTCACCAGCCTGAGTCCTTTTTGTGGAATCAATGCAGGAGCAGATGACCAATGCGCGCAATCACAGCAGTGAGGCCGCTGTCAGTGCTAGACAAGGACCAAGCTTGAGCACCTTTGTTGCATCTGCTGCATGAGATGCAATGCCACCTTTGTGATCAGGAATGCCTTGATTTACACGCGCTGGTGCATGATGTAAGAATTTTGAGCTGCTGTGCAAATGCGCTACTCGGCGTCAATGCATGATGCGCCTTAAGAGTGTGTGCTGCACTGGCCCGTTATGCGTATGTGCACTGGCAGTTCAGTGCCCGTCGGCATACGTTTTCCTTGCAATGAGAGGGTGCGCTCATGGCCGCAGTGGGACTAAAGTGGCGGGCAGCAACGCTCAACGTACGCCTGGTCCATCGTCTGTTGTGACTGCCAACTGCGCGCCATGCAATATTTCTAGGAATTTGACAGCTGGATGCTAGGAAGGCTCGTAGCAGCAACACATTTGCACTCAGTCTACGGTGCATGAAGGCCAGCCCAGAGAACTCCACGATGATTTGTACCTACATCATATCAGTAGAAAAGCCTGAAGTTGTTGCTCAGGCAACTACAGGGGGCAGCTGATGGGCAGGTACTCAATCAGCGCAGCTGTTGAACTTCCAGAGCTTATCGAAGACACCGAAAACTGAAATCCAAGCAGTCTCACCAGCTTGGTGACCCCTGTCGCCCACCAGAGGAAGCTCACTATCTCAGCTGGGATCCATGCTCCCACCGCGAGGTCTGATGGCTTCCTGATATTCACTAGCAGTGTGAGCAACAGGATGACTGCCGCCGATATCTTAAAGCCCAGCGGCATCGCCATGGTCGAGCTTCTCCAGCTCAAGGCTGCGACAGCGCCTGCTTCAGCAGTGACCGACAAGGACACTCGGCCTGCTTCACTTTACACGAACCTTTTGGCACTTCAACAAGTAGTTGAACCTACGGGGTTGAACTTTCCATGGATCTTGAACTTTTGTTCTGGAGAGCGCGGGGAGCGCTGCCGCTAGGTGTGTCGCAGAATTGGCTTTATTACGAATCTGCAATCATGTCCTCGACGACGAATGCTTGCCGATGCGCATCAAAACATTCCATTGACAGTGACTCAGATCAGTACAAGTGGCTGCTGCGTTGACGCAAGCTTTTCGATTGCATAGGCAACCCGGCCTCCCTTGGGCCTTTATAAATACAAGTCCATACGTACAAGTAGGATACAACTTCAACACCCAAATGGGGGCTTTTGCGTCCAGCACTTCAAAGGCATGCAAAGAGAGGTGAGTTATAACAATTACAGTGTACAAGTATGTGCTATTTACACCCAGCACATATGCTGTGATTACAGATGATATGCTCATGAGCGTATCTGCTCTGAGCTACAGAGAGTGCTATAGCCGAGTGACAGGCGCACAAATCACAAGTAATTTAAAGGAAGGCGCGTGACCAGCCCGCAGCACATCCAATACGGACACTATGCCAATCATTATATGGTAGCATAAGGTGCAGCAGTGATCCTAGCGCCGGTTAAAAACCCTCTCGGCCCTGCAAAACCAGCACACCTGCAGCCAAACCCCCAGGTTGCCAACACATCAAACGACGCAAAACCGCGCATCGCGTCAGCGCGCGCTGCTGCATCACAAACACTTCAACTTCACCCTACGCCGCTCGCCTGTGCGAGCCACAAGCGTTGCTCGAGGGGCAGTACTACCTAGGCGCACCGTTCGCGCAAAAACTCCGCGGCGTGCGACAGCGACTCCGCGCCGTACGGCAGCTGGTCGTGGCCGAAGAACGCGTGCACCGTGCCCTCGTACACGCGGAGCGTCACCTCCGGCGCCGCCGCCGTGCGCGCCGCCGCCGCGAAGCGCTCGATCTCGTCGACGAGGACCTCCGCGGACGCGAGCGGGATCAGCGTCGGCGGCAGCGCGCGCAGGCGCCACGCCGGCGCCTCGAGCGGCGACGCGCGCCAGTCGCGGCCCGTGACCGCCACCCTCTCGGGGTCCGGCTTCAGCCCGCCGAGGTACAGGTTCCAGTAGGCGTTCATGAGGTGGCGCGAGAGCAGGTAGCCGCGGGCGAAGCGCGCGTACGAGCCCGTCGGCTCTGCGCACGCCTGGTGCGAGAGGACGGGGCTGGCGAGCACTGCCGCGCAGAGAGGGGACGCCGTTGCGCTGCAGGTATGCGGGGGGCATGGGGGGTTCAAGGGGGGGGGGGGGGGGGGGGGGGGGTCCTGGAGCTGCTCAGGCATGTGGGTTGCCGAGAAGCTTCCATGACGAAGCAGTTGCGTTGCGGCTTGGTGTGATCAATTTGCGTCAAAACGGCGTGGTCGGGCCTGTCACAAGGCTTCAACGGCAGCATTGGCCGCTCCTTGAAGTTGTGCGCGTGTCGTGTTAACATAAAGGCAGCTGGCCTCTACAGTCTATGTGCAGATCGTCGTCAAGGCTAATGCTCAAGAAGCGAGATGATTGCTTATGCATGGTCCACACTGGGAGCGACTGCTGAAGTGTGCAGCCATTCATCTGCGCTTCAAATAATATGTATGATTCAGCACCACGTGGAGGTTGCAGCCAGCGTGTGGCACGCCATCACCGACGCATCTATGTATCCCACACTCAAAAAGTCTAGACCCCATTGCTGACATCATAGATACACATGTAATCTCCAACACCATGCTGATTAGCTGATTGTTGAGAGTTGTGTATTTTTGCAACGAAAGCCGTAGTCTATAAGACACCCTGTCGCACTCACTCCTGAAGGTTTACTTTGAATTATCAATCATCCGGGCTTCTTCGCGTCCTCGGCGAGGATCAAACACAAGTGCACAGAGGGACGTGCAGCGCATATAGCCAGGAGCGTCACCTGGACTCGTCGTCGCCCGCCAGCGCCAGGGCCACCGCGGCGGCCAGGTTGCCCCCTGCAGAGTCCCCTGCCACCGCCACGCGCCGCGGGTCAGCGCCCAGGCCGGCAGCATTGCTCAGCACCCACTGCGCGGCAGCGAGGCTGTCATCGAAGGGGGTGGGGAAGGGGTGCTCCGGGGACAGTCGGTAGTCGACGCTGACCACGACGCCATTCGTCTCCAGTGCCAGTGCTCGCGTGAGAGGGTCGTAGGAGGGCACGGAGCCGACGGCCCAGCCGCCGCCTGTGATGGTGCAGGGTAGGTGGCAGGGTAGGTGTCAGTAGTTGGAACTAGGGCTAGGGTGGGGTTGAGCGTTGACGCACGGAGCGTATGACGCATTTTCGCCTGTGATGCAACAGACGGCATGGCGAGCAGCAGCGGAGCAGAGGCGAGTGGAAGCGCCAACCCAGCACGTATCGGTCAGAGGCACGCGGTCTCGGCGTGCGATCTGTGAATGTGCAATATGCCGCTGTCATTGCATGTAGGTTCAAAATCTTTGGTACCTGCTGCGAGACAACAGTGTTCAGTCTACATGAGCAGGTGCCGATTGCGCCTTCCACTGCGCCTGCTGTTTCACAGCAGCACATGCTACTGCTGCTGCACTCCCACTGTACATCTCATGAGCCAGCCGAGGTCAGCTGATGAGTCCACCTGTGAGTGAAGCCATCGACAACAGCGCTCTGCTGGTTAAGACGCACCTGCATCCAAGTCACTGCCGATTGTGCACCAAGATGACTATGTGCATCTCTTGTGCACAAAGAAGACCATGTACATCTCATGTGCAAAGCAGCGCAGGCACTGTGATGCGTGGTAACCACAGATTCTGCAATGCTTGCATGTGTTGTGCAGAGCGTTGCAGGCACTGTGTTCACGGTGACCACAGGTTCTCCTACGCTTCTCTGAGTGTGTACAACCAGGTCTGATTGTGCTTGATTGACTCCAGGCAATGCACAACCTCTCACGCTGGGATGAATGACCAAGGCTAGACAAGAGACCAGGTTAATGGGAGTTGCTGTTGTTCGGCAACTTGAGCTGGCAGTCGCAGACCATCATGGCATTCACTGGCATGCTCACACGGCAGATGCCAGCATAGACATCAGCATCCTAGCAGGCTTTGACATGCAGCTACCGCCGGGTGATGCTGGGCAGCGCTGCAAGTGGATCTGCAGCTTGCATGCTTGCGTGGTGAGTAGGCTCCTTGAAAGGTGTGCACATGTTGTCGCCCTGGGCTCAAAGTACTGCAGCTTGCAACAGCTGACACACCAGCTCGTCCAGCCCCTGCGCAGCATGCGCCAGCCGGTCATCTCATCTGCCTGTGTTTGTCACTGCTCTACAAGTGCAGAGAAAGTGAGTCAGCTGGCTAGCCGTACAATGCCAGCCACAGTGCCTGCAAACGCTTCGTTTCATGCCAGTTTGTTCAGTATTGTAGAGAGGAGGTAGTTCTTGCAGTGCAACCGTGACGGGCTGGCCCAGCTCCAGCACAGCCAAGCTGAAGTGGTACGCGCACACTGACAGCATGTGACACATGTCAACGTCGCCCTAGTATGCTGCCTGAAGTACCCGTGACATACACATATACTTACACCAGGCTTGATTTGCTCAGCGGATGCCTTACCGTGCAGGAAAACGGTGACCATGAGCGGCTGGCCCAGCTCCTGTGCAGTCGCATTGGGATGGTACACACGCACTGGCACATTGTACCCATCGCCACTCGGTACGGTCATGTCGTATATTTTGTCCACGGTGAGGTTGGTGGGCTTTGTGAAGAGAGCCTCCATTCGAGCCCTGACTTTTTTCACGCCGTCGGCATCCAGCGATTCAATGTTGTTGAGCCCCGAGCCCCAGGTCGCAGCGGCGGCAACGCTGCACCCGATCCACGCAGGTGTGAGGATGTCCTCGGGCTTGATCAGCATGATGAGCGCTGCTGCTGCTGCGATGACCCCTGCATGGCGTAAAACGAGGTGTTGACTAAGATGTGATGGGAGACATGTATGCAGATGACGATTGTCACCTACATTTCTCTCGGTTTTCGGTGGCTTGACCGCGCCAGCAGCAACTTGATTTGAGTTGACGTGAGAGGCTGGGTGCACAAACAGTCAGGTGATTCAAAAGTCGCCGTGATCTCATTTTCGTCTGCCCTGCTTACTGCTTGGTTGACGTAATCGCCGGCTTCTGGCGATGGAGGGATTGGAGTATGCAGTGACCATGACTCCGGCTGTGCGCAGCAGGTTGTCATCAGACCTTGGCAAACCTTCAGCAATACCCAATTGATCCTGTCATCAAGCACAGGAGCAGACACTGACCTGCCAGCAGCGCGAGGATAGCCATCTGCGATACAGGTGTGAGCTGCAGGCACCGCACACCACCACAGCACAACACTCTGTCGGGTCCCGGGCAAGTTCCGCGGTTCCAACGGATCCATGAAACGGTTTCTGCAAACTTCAAAGTCAGGAGGAGGGAGCAGCAAGAATGGCAGTGATGGCGCTGGTTTTCAGCATGGAGCCGACGCCGGCGCAGTGACAACAGCGGCAGGATAGCGATGTCGACCATGTCATCGGCTTCTGGCCGGCAATCTTCACAGAGGACGTGCAATGGCGAGGCAGCAGCACATAATCGTGCAGCTGCCAAACACATTTCGATAGCAGATCTGGAGCCTCACCTGCATGATGCCTTTTGTGATGTGAGCACAACTAGGATGTCATGGTCATTGTCATATACAGCATCGGTGAAAGATCGCATCGCAAGCGCGCACTGAGGTCTATCGATTTGGTGCTTCGCTTTGTTGCCGAGTGATTGTGCATTTTAACGCGAACTGATGCATCAAAATGCTTGTATTCCTATCGCAGGTACGGCTGTCTTCTCAGGCAGTGTACGTGCAGGAGCATGCATTACACACGGCCTTGAACAACTACTGCAACCTGGACTCCATCGATGAGGCGGCGGCGCCTCTGTCTATAGTTGGGCCTACAGGCAGTGGCAAGTCTGCTCTCTTAGCAAACTGGATGGCGGACTTTCAAGGGCGGCTCGCTGCCAGGGCAGGACGCAGCGGCCAGGAGCCCCCGTTTTTTTTCTACCATGCGGTCGGGTGCTCGCGGCACGGCGTGCACGTGGAGCAGCTGCTGTGGCGCTTGCTGGGGGACCTGAAGCGGGCGTTTGACCTCGGGCGTGATGTGAGCCGCGCCCCCAGTAGACAACAGTTCTTGATATATAACTAACGAGACTAGTTTTTGATTGCCGCGTGTAATGCAGACTCGGTGGCATGCGGTACGGCAGAGAAGGTGCGGCAATGCGCGCTGCGGCAGATGAACCGTGAACTTCGAGTGCGTGCTGAGCACTTTCTTTCCTGTAATTCTCGAGGAAGTCTGTGCCATGCATGTGCAACGGTGGGAGCGGGCCTGCATGGCACAGGTTCAGATCTGCCTGCTTGCCGCACATGTAACAATTTGCCTTGGAGCGCCATGAGGACACTGAGTTTTGCGTAAAGACTGGGGTATGCAGCAGCGCACGCTGGAGCCAGCGCTCTGTGACTGTCGCGCTGATGATGCGTTCCGCAGTGCAAGCTGACTCCTGTGTGGCGGTAGAGATGTCGTCGAACGAGCTTCATGCTGGATCATTCTGACAAAGACTGTGGGGCCGCCTGGACTGAGCTTGAAGCTTGCGTAGCTAAAGTAGTGTGCATCCTGGCGGCATGGCGTTTCAGCGGTCCCGACGGCGGAGGCAAGAAGCATACATGCACTACATCGGATCCAATCACAACAGTCCACGCCAGATACACTGTGGCACCCGTGATGTACATCCCGTGTGCCAGTCTGGCATTTTCAGTTCTCGCCTGCAGAAGTGGCGCTGCCAGCTCGCAAAGCGCCCCAGACAAGACAGCATGAGAGGAAGTGCACGTCGCCGCCTCATCCGCACGCCAGCGCTCAGAGCGCAGTACGCTCACGCAAAGACCCTTCTCGGCCACTGCAGCATCATTGCTCAACTGCAGCATCGCTCATCCCTCCAGCCGCCGCTCTCTCACGCACACGCAGGTCCCCGACGAGCCGGAGCGCCTTCCGTGGGACCTTCCGCGGTTCCTGGAACTCGCCGGGCGGCGCGGCGCGAGCATCATCATCATCGACGGCCTGCACCGGCTGCGCACCGTCGGCGGCGCCGCGTCCACAGGCGGCCTCCAGTGGCTGCCGCTCGTGACGCCGCCGAATGTGCGCCTCATCGTTGTGGCGGCGACGCCGGCGGCGGCGGCGGCGGCGGCGGCGGCGGGCCACGCGCGCGGCTCGCCCATCGCCGCCGCTGCCGCCGTTGGCGCGACGGCATCGCCCGCGCAGCCGCCGCCGCTGCCGCCGCCGCAGCAGCAGCAGCAGCAGCAGCAGCAGCAACAGCAGCAGCAGCAGCGCTCGCACGCGGGCGACGCTGCGAGCTCCGCGCTGCGCCGCAAGGTCATACTGGAGCTGCACCGGCGCCGCTGGCCTGTGCTGGAGCTGCGCGGGCTGTCCGCGGAGCAGCGCACGGAGGCAGTGCTCAGCTTCCTGCGCCGCAGCAACGGCGGCGGCGGCGGTGGCAGCGACGACCGCCGGAGACCTTTGGGGGGCGGCGGCGCGACATTTTTGACAGGGGTGGAGGGTCTGGACGATGAGGGGGGGGCACTGGGGGAGGGGGAGGGGGAGGGGGGGGGGGGGGGAGGGGACTGAAGCTGTTCCCGAGCATGGTGGAGGCAATCGCGGCGTGCGAGGCGTGCAGCAGCGCTCTGTTTCTGCAGGTGCGCGCGGCGACTGTCTTGCATGTAAAGCCGTACTGTTAACTACTAGTTGGAATATCAAAGTGTGGTCGCTGGTCGTCACGGCCATGAGGCAGCCGGGTGCGGTGCTCAGCGGACGTGTATGTAGGTATGCCGCTGACTGGATTTCGTCACTCAACTTACGCCAACCGGTTTTGAGGGGCGAACTGTTTGCATCATGTACACTTACACATCAGCAACCCGTGCCATATCAGCACACATACACACACACATGCACATGTGACATATAATCATATAACCCTCAGTATACATCGTACATTTTGGAGGTAGCCAACGTTACCGCAGCATTTACTGGTCTCAGCAGGGGCCAGCATGCATGGTCCCTGCAGCAGCCCTCGTTTCCATGTACATCAGGTTAGAGCACACCAGCTGTGAACGTTGGCCATGAAATCATGGCAATGCGGGATGCACCAGAGCCCTAGGTTTTGGCTGCGAAATGGAGGCTTCAATCCTAGACGCGACCCCCCAACAAGTACCGGCTCAAAGTTGGCCCTGGCTCTTAGCACCACGCGTGCCCTGCATCGTGACTGCCTGCGTCTGCGGTGAAGCTCAGCTCGTGCAAGCGACGCTCCGCTGGCGCAACCGTAGCAGCCACCGCCAGAACAGCGGTCACCGGTCAGGCAGCCTCAGACCTTGGTACAACCCCCAGTGATGCACTTCTGCTTCCCTCCCGTCGATGAGACCGCGACTGCAGCGCTCGCGCGCGCATGCACACAGCAGTGTAGAGTTAGGGTTAGGGTTAGGGTTAGGGTTAGAATTAGGGTTAGGTTTAGGGTTAGGGTTAGGGTTAGGGTTAGGCATGAGCCCTGCAGCCGCGTCCCGCTTCATGCTCCGCTGAACTCGTGAAACCATCAGCCGTGCAAAGCAGACATGTGTGTGAGCGACCCCTCATGAGTGGCTATATGTGCGCAAAGTCAGTGCTCGGTGTGCTATCCGTGCCGCCAACGGTGCTGCAGCGTGTGCCGCAGTAAGCTGCCGCAGCAGTGGGATGCGCCTTTTGCCACAGTACTGCGCGCTGGCCCGGGCACGATGTTACGTGGCGCATACAGCAGCGCTCACGCAGCGGTTATGCACCATCCGCAGGCTCTTCAAAGTTGCGTGTGGACGTGCGCACATGCAGATCACTGCCACCAAATGTGAACCAGCGCCTCTCTCTGCTCGCACGCATCAAACCGCTGCCGAGCATTGCTATAGCCAGGCGCCCACCGCCTTCCACTGCGCTCGGCGCCTTACCGCCCATTGATACGCGTCCACGCACAGCAACACGCCCATCGCATTGTCCTGCATTGTCAAGACTGAGCCTCGCGCAGGCATCCCTCTTCTCCAGAGCAGGTAGTCTAATATGTGCTGACCCGCGCCCCGCGCCGCGCACTCCGCCGCCACCGCCGCCGCTGCCGCCGCCGCCGCCGCCGCAGACGCTGCTGCGCGCGCTGCGCTGGGCCGCCGCCGCGGGCCACAACCTGCGCGGCCTCCTTGCGCACTGGCTCGCGCTGCGCAGCGTCGCGGACCTCTACCACGCCGTGCTGGACGCGCTCGAGCTCGGCGCCGCCGCGCCGGCGGCGGAGGCGCGGCGCGCCGCGGAGCGCGCGGCGGCGGCGGAGGGCGGCGCGGCCGCGCTGCAGCCGCGGCGCGAGGCGCCGCCCGCGCGCATGGCAGCAACAGTGGCGGCAGCATCAGCGGCGCTGCCGCCGGACGCTCCGGCAGGGGGTGGCAACGCAGCAGCGGCAGCGGCGGCGTGGGGCGGCACGAGCGGAGTTGACGGCGGCGGCGGCGGCAGCGGCGGCGGCGGCGGCGATGATGAGAAGGAGGACGCTTACGGCAGTGAGGAAGACTTTGAGTCCTATGATGATGAGTTTGAGGATGAGGAGGGGGCGGCGTCGCCACGCTCGAAGCAGCGCTCCAGACCCCCCTCCCCTACAGCTGCCTCCTCCCCGAGAGGTGCCTCTTCCAGAGGGGCCTCCCCTCGAGCTGCCTCGCCACGGGGTAAGGGTGCCGCTGCGAAGGTGGCTTCACCTGACAGAGCTGGCGGCGCCGCAGTTGCGGCAAACGCGCAAGCCGCCGTCGCATGTGAGTACAGCCAAGTGCTTTACAGTGCGCATGTCCCTGAAGCGCAGATGATTGAAGGCAGTATCCGCAGTGTCTGCAGGCAGTAAACGAGCTACTCTGCAGCCCAATGCGGCTGTGATGTTGGTGCCCTGCCTCAAAAAACACAAGTGGTAGCTGGTACCATGCGCCGCGGTGTTCATGAAGCCTGAGCAAGGCAGGCTGCAGCATTACATGAGTATTTGAAGAGAGTTACCTGCACCGCAAGAAGAAGCACCCGAGAAGTATATCTTACACAGTTTGTGACCAGAGCCGCCCATTTACTAGAGGTATGCTTACAATTGTACCAGACCTTTGTATTTGCCTCAAAGGGGTGGGGTGGGTGTATGTAGACTAGACTGCAGCGAAGCTTCTGCTTCAAACACCTGCTCCGCACAGGACAACTGCAACCTATATGAGCGGTGCAGCTGTATTGGCGGCTTGGGTATGCATCACGATTACACCATTCGATTATCACCGCAGCAGACGGCGCATGCCCGTGGAGTGACTGCAAAAGGCTACACATTGTTGCCCTTGTCTAAGCACCATCCCAATCCGACCTCAATCTTCCCTACACCTTGCCATCACCCGCAAACCGCCTTCCACATCAGCAGCAGCACCATCAACTTCGGGTTCAATGCACGACGATCCAATGGCCGGGGTCCCTGTATACTTGCGCGGCGGCACGCGCGTTCCCGTGATCGGCAAGGTTCTGGGGCGCTCCCTGGCGCTGCTTTGGGTGGCACGCCACGGCCTGCGGGAGCAAGAGCTGTGCAGCCTGCTGGCGGGGCTCAAGGTAAGTGCCTCGGGCAGTTTTTCTGCTGGGTTTAGGACGAACTGACACCATATTCCAACAGAATTCTAGTATGATTTCCAGTATAAGCAGCGATGCTTCAGAGTACGCAGTTCTCATGTTGGTCGGCATGTTGGGGTCTGTTGAGGAGCAGTGCAGCCTCCTGGCAGCACTCGAGGTCAGTGCCTCAGGTTGTTCTGCTGGGTTCAGGCCAAACTGACACTCTACAAAAATGTAAATTCAAGTACAAAAAGTGATGCTTCAGAGTATCAACTTGTCATGTTAGGTGGGGTATGTAGGGGCTTGTTGAGGAGCTGTGCAGCCTGCTGGCGGGACTCAAGGTCAGTTGCTCTGCTGGGTTCAAGATGAACTCATACTATTGTTCAATTGAAATTCTAAGTACTTTTTATTAATTCTCGCTCAGGGCGCGAAAAAGCCCAGATGATTGGCTTCTACTACTTCTAGTACTTCGAAGTACTTCTGTGATTTCCAGTACAAATAGTGCTTCAGAGTACGCAGTTCTCACGCTGGGTCCGTATGTTGGGGTCTGTTGAGGAGCTGTGCAGTCTGCTGACAGGACTCAAGGTCAGTGCTTTGGGCACTGATTCTGCTGGATTCAAGCAGTACTGACAGTTTTATTTTGATTGAAGTTCAACTGTTTCAATAGACTCCAGTCTTGATTGTATGCTTCAGAATGCACACTACGCACGTTGGACATCTGACATTTTCATTTGATCGGGATTGCAGTACGAATAGTGACATTTCAGTGCACATGTACACACTTCGCATGTTGACAATGCAGGGGCTTGATGATAAGGAGCCCCCCAGCTTGCTGGCTAGACTCAACAGCAGTGCTCCTAGGGTCTCGTGTCAGTGCTAAGTGGTTGCCCGCAGCTCATTGACAAGTGTCAGTCAGCTCCCAGCGGCTGCCCGAGTCAGCTGATGAAACACACACCTGAAGGTACTGCAATAATTGCTCTGTAGCGCTCCTTTCATTCATCGTGTACATCTGAGACATAAGCACACGTGCACTCCGTCTATGCCCCCATGCAGGCGGTGGAGGCGACCGCAGCGGAGGCCGGCAGCAAGGAGCGCGAGCCATTTTAAGTTTACCATGACATCAGACTGTTACCGCTTTGCATCGCAATTGCCTGAGACGCAGCAAGACGGCTCTGCCCTATGCACATCACGTGATATTTGTCAGTATGACACATTGTGCGCTCATCCCGTGTCGCCATGTCAGGCGGTGGAGGCGACCGCAGCGGAGGCCGGCAGCAAGGAGCGCGAGCTCACAGAGCTGCTCGTCAACGAGCTGCTGAAGCACCAAGGTGAGGCGGCGTTGCGCATTGCAGCTGAGGCATGCCTCGACCGTGAGCATGCTCAACACCTGAACTGCCTGACGCCAGATGCAGCAGTAGTGCTCTTGGACGTTGATCTGCCGCCGCCTTGAGACCTGCAAGCGGGTTTGAGCGGGAAGCACTGCCATGCGGTAATGAAGTGGCAGGTGTGAACCTGCACTTGTTGACTTGCATACACCTTCGAGAGTCTGCAAGCATGCTTTCACTCCACCCCCCGCAACTCTGCCACTTGAAGTTCGACACCCCGCCTGCGTGACCCCCTCAGGACGGCTGGTGGACCAGATCCACGCCATGGACAAGGACCGCAACGGCTGCATCGACGTGGATGAGCTGCGCACGATGGTTGCCTCGCTGGAGCTCGGGCTGAGCGATGATGAGGTAAGACAAGTAGGGCTGCGGCTAGGGTTTGGGGGGCGAAGCGAGGGCAGGTGCTGGGGCGTAGCGAACCCCTCGCTCGTGCTCAGCAAAGACAAGTTAAGAAATTAAGTAGGGCTTAGGGGTGAGTTTAAAGTCAGGAATAGGGGGTTGTTGGGCGTGGGCTCAGGGCTAGGGGTTGTTGCATGGGTGAGCGCTGGGCTCCAGGCACATCACGAATGCGGCGCATGTTTGGCATTTCAGCACCTTTGTATTCACCACCAGCTCCAGCATGATGCGTGCACACGCACTCCAGAGCGCATGTGTTGTGAGCCCTGCCCAGAACCTGTCCACACCCACCGGAGGGCTAGCAGACCCCCTTGACTGGAGTTCTGCGCCTAACCCTAAACCTAACCCTAACCCTAACCCTAACCCTAACTCTAGTCATGACGGCAGTGTTTCGGTTCCTTGCTGGTCATGGCGCCACTGCGTTGATCATGCCGCCAGGGTTCATGACGTCCTTGCGTCTTTGACCGCTGTCTCGTACTCGGCGCAGATGGACTTCCTGCTCAAGAGCCTCGACACCGACGGCTCCGGCACCATGAGCTTTGAGCAGCTGCTCGCGCGCTTCCAGGTCGCCGCCAGAGCGCTGCGGCACCGCGAGTCGCCCACCACGGGCAAGGTGCGCACACGTCTGGATCGTTCCTGATGCTCATCAGTCGTGTGAGTCGTCACATGGCAGGACTGTTGCGGGGGCAATCGAGTACCTCTCAGGCGTTGAGACCCCCATCTGAGTGTTTGGCATGGCTGCTGCCGCACGGCATAGTGAAGGAGCCCTGGCGTGCCCTGACCGAACTTTGATCCCGCTGCAGCATCATGGAGCCTTGCGGAACGCTGATTACACCAGCTTTGACGTCCTCACGACTCGTCCCCTCGCCCTCTCCCCCCCTCCCATCCCCCCCAGCAGGCACCGCGAAACTCAATGGGGGGGGGCTTTCCACAGACGGCCACCGCGCTGCTGGCGGGCGTCGAGAAGGAGACCAGCCCGTGGCTCTACTACGCGCTCAGCGACAAGGAGAAGCGCGAGCTGTTTGACGTGCTGCGCATGCTCGGCGTCATGTTCGTGCCCCTGGGTGAGTCTTAGGAGACTCAGAGTCGCCACGTCGTGCGAACGAGTCAGAGTTGGAGTGACGTGCTGTGTGTGTCCGGGGGCGGCGTGTTCATGCCGCCGAGTGAATGAGTGAGTCGCACACACGCTCCAGATTTGGAGTCGCCACATTGTGTTGTATGGGTAGAGTAGACTCAGAGTTGCCGCAGCGTGCGACGAGTCAACTGGAAACGGCATCGGGGCGAGGGCCTCCAGGGCTGGCCGTGTTTCTAGTGGATGCGCAGTGCATCGGTAAGGTGTGTTGTGGACTTGTCCTGTTGAATGTCAATCATATCAGACGTCTCCTGCTGGCTGTGTCAGCACCCGCAAGGCGTGCTTGCCTGCACCTCCCCGGCCCGCTGAGCATTGCTCACGCATTCGTGTACAGATCAGTGGCTCGATGTCAGCATGCATGCCTGCCGCGCGCCAGCTGCGGCAAGCTAGGCAATACACGCCACCATTCAAGCACTGTCACAGCACCTGAATGGCGTCAATGCCGCCGCATCCGCTGCAGGCGACGGCGGGGTCGACCACGCAGACGAAGCACTATCGCCGCCGCCGCTCGCGCGTGCCCCCTCCCCCTCCAGCCTCCTCCTCATCATGGGCCTCGAGGGCGAGGACCTGCGCGACGTGGTGCTGCGGCGCTACGTCGGCACGCCCGACCTCTGGCACTCGCGCCTCGTCAAGTACTTCGACGCGCAGCCGCCGAGGTGAGAGAGAGCCCGCGACAGAAAGCGCTTCACGCTTGAAGTACTTCTGAGCTGAGCACTGCCCAGCGGCATCCTTGAGCGCGCGAGGGCACGGTACACGTCCGCCCGAACGATCTGCTCCCTGCGAGAAGACTGTCGCGTGGAGGGCTGCCTCCACGGGCCAGCGCTGTGGCGTCCACTTGCCGCATGTCGCTGCCTGGGATGGGCGGCCACGAAGCGCGCACGCCAGTATTCAAGCGCTGCTGTGTGCTCAGTCATGACCGTGCTCAGAAGTCACAGCATCGAGCGTCTGCATTGCGTTTTGAAGCCGGCCCTCGGCACCATCACCGCACGTGGCTCCATCGTTTCGGCCCGAGGGGCCTCAGAGCGCGCCTCTCGCGCCCCCCAATTGCGCAGCATCGCAACTGGCAGGCGCGGTGCCGGAGCGGTGCGCACTCAGCAGCGCTCAGGGCAAGGGTCCAGTCTCAGACGAGCGCACGTCTCACGTCATTCTGGTTTTATGCCTAGGGTACAGCGAGACGTGAGCTCCAGCAGCACCTACGCGCGCGGTAGCTGGCCGGGGCTCTCAAGGTTGCCCCCGCTGACCGCTGCGCCTCTGCGTTGGCACCTGTGAGTGTGCTGCAGCAGCAGTAGGCATCACCGGTGGGCGCTCAGCGTCGTGCTGAGCGTCACTGCCTGTCACCACTCCACCTTACCCCCCCCCCCCCCCCAACTCTCGCCCTGACAGTACGATTGTACCTTCAAGTACGACTCCGCAGCAGCAGCAGCAGCAGCAGCCCTGGAGTCCTTCTCGCTGGGTGCAGTTCTGTCGGCTCAGCCTCGCCACTCAGTCTGCCTGATGCTGCGCCGTCCCGCGTACGGGCGCGCACTTCTGCAACACCAGGCGCTATGTAACGGTGTGCCTGTTGCTGCGCAGTCCCTCGCACGCGCACGCGCTTCCGCGACAGCAGGCGTTATGAAACGGTGTGCGGTTCATGTGCTGAGCGCTGCTGCCTGCCGCCCCCCCCCCGCCCCCCCCCGCAGCCTGCGGCGCTGCGAGGAGCTCCTGTGGCACCTGCGCTCGTGCCACAAGTAGTAGTAGCAGTACTACTAGGAATAGTAGTAGACGCTATGAAACAGTACGCGCTTCGTGTGCTGAGCGCTGCTGCCTGTCATCCGCAGCCTGCGGCGCTGCGAGGAGCTCCCGTGGCACCTGCGCTCGTGCCACAAGTGGCAGGCGCTCAAGGGCACGCTCGCGGACCTGCGCACGTTCGAGCTCATGTGGGGGCGCCGCCAGCTGCGGCGCGAGCTGTGCGCGTACTGGCGCCTGCTGACGGAGGGCCCGCTGTACGTGAGCGCGGAGGCGGAGGCCGCTGACGCCGACCGCGAGGCGCTGCGCCTGCTCAGCCTCATGATGCGGGTGAGCGCTGCGCACAATAGCTGAATCAATCATCATGATCGTAGCCATACTACCTCAAAGAACAGAATGTAGAAGTAAGGAAGTATGTATACATGTATATGTGTGTGCGTATTGGTGTACACTTGCCATTTACTCGTGACCGCGAGGCGCTGCGCTTGCTCAGCCTCATGATGCGGGTGAGCGTTGTGGCCATACCATACTGACTACGTGTGCGTGTGTATGTGTGTGGGCGGGGGGGTGTTTGTGTGGGTGGGTGTGTACTTATATAGTAGGTACCAGATATCATGACTACGAGGCGCTGCGCCTGCTCAGCCTCATGATGCGGGCGAGTGTAGAGCGCAGTCATCCCTTCATTGCGACTGTACCGCATCTATGTTGTACGGTATTCATACTGATGTAGGTGTGTGCTTTGAACACCACCTATCCCTTGATGCGCAGTGTATGCTGATTCATTATCCACAGCTGCCGCAGTCCAGCGCGCATCGGCGGCCAGACAGTGCGCGGCGCAAATATCATCGCGCTTGAGACAAAAATAGAGTTACTCATGGCGAACTGCTCACTCCTGCTGGACGCGCTGCTCGATATCTGCATTTGACCGCACTGATGCTACCCGTATGACCCTGTCCCTGACGATGATCGCGCACAGGAGTCCAGCGCGCACGGCGGCGGCGGCGGCGGCCAGACGATGCGCGCCGCCGACATCATCGCATGTGACTGACATAGAGACAAAACTAGCTCTACTTGTAGCGCACTGATCTCTGCTGCTCGAGGTACGAATACACCGGATGCAGCCCGCGTGTGACTGTACGTATATCACCTGACCATCAACATAAATGTTGGCGTTGCATGGTGCATGCTGACTGGTTAACCACAGGAGTCAAGCACGCACGGCGTCGGCGGCGGCGGCGGCCAGACGGTGCGCGCCGCGGACATCATCGCGCTCGAGACAAAAGTAGCATCCCTCGTAGCGCACTACTCACTGCCGTCGAAGGCGCAACCTTACTGCTCAAAACCTGCGTGCGGCCGCACTGATGCTACTCGTCACTGATTGATCACGTGCAGGAGTCCAGCGCGCACGGCGGCGGCGTGGGCGGCCAGACGGTGCGCGCCGCCGACATCATTGCGCGCGGCCACAAGCTGGCCATGGACGGCAAGGTGGCGCCCTTCGACCTCGTCTTTGAGTACAACCGCGCGGTGGAGGCGTGGCAGGTGCGTGTGGGGCAGCGCTCGGCAACGGTGCGCACGTCCTTGCGCAGCGCGCGTGTCGGCCCGGGGGCGGTGTCGCGATGCGCAGCGCTCGCAATGGCGGAAGCGCCGCCTCAGAGGGTCGGGCAGGCAGCACGCGTGGCCACCAGCTGCGCCACTCAAAACGCAATTCACGTCCAGCTGAGTATGTTGTCTGAAAGTTGCATCTTACGACTTCTTCCCGCAGGGCGAGGTGCGGCCGACGGTCCTGCGCCTGGGCGGCATGATAGGGACGATCGCGGAGTTCATGCGCGGCATGAGCGCGCTGCTGCAGCGCCAGTACACCAGCCCACCGTTCCTGCACTCGCCGTTTGACTTCCGCCAGCTGACGGGGCTCGGCGTGCCGCAGGTACGTGCTTCATCTGCTGATTGGTTGACGTCAAATGGTCGTCGACACAAAATTGTGAGTGACATGGAAGTATACAACTTCCAAGTCTCCAATGTGAGTCTGTAGGTGCGATGAACATATACTGAATCTCGTATCGCTGCATACTTTTGTGGCTGTGAGTGTAAAGGCGTCGTGCGGCACTGATGACGTCCTTCACCGCTGTTTAGCTCGTCTTTGCGTGGTCTGTCAGCTTGCAGGGCTGCGCATGCTGCTCATGCACGCTGCCAATTGATGCAACTCTCACGAGCTTGTACTCGGCGACGTATGCAGCGGCATGTTGCTGCAGCATCGCCTGCTTGTGTGCTAGCTAAAGTGCATGCCTTCCTTGTACACATCACTTCAGCCTCGCTTGACATGCACTGGTCTACCCTTCAGGACATTGTCGCGAGCACCAGCTCTGCTGCCGCGGAGAGCACCGGCAGCGGCGGCAGCGACGCGAGCGTCGACCGCGGCGGCAGCAGCGTCGGCGACGAGCACGGTTCCAAGAACGGAAGAACAGCGCTGGTGGCGCTGCAGAGCGTTCCCAAGGAGCAGCGCAACCGATACCACACCGCACCATTTTACTACTTTGAGCGCTGGCTGTGGGTGAGTGATTTGAAGTTGCTTGCGGGCCGGGCGTTGGACTTGACAGCAGCACTTTTTCAAGGGGGGGGGAGGGGGGGGGGCTGCAGCTTCCACTGTTCAAGCATTCTGTAAGACGAGGAAGATGGCGGCACAGAAGCATGTTGCCAACACCCCACGTATCGGCAAGTCAGTATTGCCAAAATGAGTGTAGCCAGAGCAGTCTGCCAGCACATGCTACATCGCATGGATCAGACTCCTTTCTTGGGGTGCCAGTGATGCCGGCGCATCATCAACCCCACTAGGCTCCAGGAGACAAACAGATATCGCACCGCGCGCGCTGCATCAAGGCCTGCGGCATGCCCAGATCTCAGGCTGAATGAGACAACTTGTGCCGCTCCGGCTCCCGGCGCCGATCCGCCTCAAACCGACTCAAACCCTAACCCTAACCCTACGCGCACGGCCGCACGAGTGCCAATCAGTCTGCCTCATACCCCCGCTGCGACCTGCTCCGCACATGCGCGGCGAGAGCACTGCTACATGCAGCGCGGCACGCGGACTCTGGCCTTTCAGCACCAGCACTGCCGCCGCCGCTGCGCCGCCCCTGCACAGGTGCAATTTCCGTGGATGGTCCTGGCCAACGCGACCGCGATCGTGGGGGGCGGTGCGGAAACCGCGGCAGCGCCTGAAACGGAGGCGCCCATCGGCAGCTCAGCCACGACGGCGGAGCTGCTGCTGCCGAGCAGCGGCGCCGCTGGCGCAGCGGCGGCGGCGGCGGCGGCGCAGGGGGGCGCCAGGGGCGACCGGCGGTACTGGCAGGTCAAGAAGATCGACCCCGGGCGGGGGGCAAACGCGATGAGCGCGGCGCAGCTGAGGGCGCACGTCAAGGTAGGCATCTGTGTCGTGCGCGCCCTTGCCTGCGGCAGAATGGCGCTGCTGCGCTGTCGTCGGCACAGCGTACGGGACGCCGCTTCTTTGCTGTACTGAAACACCGCCACTCATCCTTCACTCTACGCATGCCACAGTGCTCATCTGAAGCCCCCCCCCCCCCCCCCCCCTCCCCTGTCCCTCGCAGGCCGCCATGATACCGCACTCGGGCCGCGCCCCCTGGGCTCCGCGAGCTGCACCAACCTGCTCGCCGCCACCTGCCGCGCGCTGCCGCCGAGCGCGCTGTCGCCGGCGTCGCCGCGGCTCTCGCGCTCCGCGCTGCTGCCGCCGCCGGGCGGCGGCGGCGGCGGCGGCGGCGCGCGGCACGCGGGCACGCTGATCGACGAGGACGCGGCGACGGAGTGCGGCGGTGCCAGCGTCGACTCGCACTTGCAGGTATGTATGGAGAGCGGGCCTGAGCGCTGAGGGTGACCTCATCACGCAGTGCACTGTGAAACACGCATAGGGGCTGGAACAGCCCTGTGCACAGTGGCGCCTGTCGCCGCTGCTGCCGACGGTGATGCCGTCAGCGCCGGCCGCAGACGCCAGCATGCTGCAGCCGCGCAGTGCTTTCGACACCTCTCAGAGGCACGCTGACTTCGTGCCGCTGCCGTCGGACATTTCACGCTTTGCACATGTCTGCCACTAATCCGACACTGCCAACGCCATGAGATGATGCGCGCTCACTGACTGCGTGCCGCGTGCAGGCGCTTGCACACAGCGTCAGCCAGCTGCCGCCGCTGGCGACCGTCATACAGGCGGCCGCCGCGGAGGCGGCAGGGCTGCCGGCTGCAGCGGAGACACCGAAGCCGGAGGCCGGCGCGCGCGCTCCCGCGTGGGCGCAGGGCGGCGACGGGCACGCCATCAGCGGCGGCAACGCCACCACGTCCGCCATGGGGGTGCTGGACCCCAATGACGTGAGTGGGGGGATTGATTATTATTGCTCTGTTTTCATGGTGGATGTATGAGTGTTGCTGAGGCAGTGCTCGGCGATGATGGTGGACGTGGATGTGCGGGGGTGGGGAGGTGGACCCTCGTCCGGCACATGTGCGCATGCACCCAGCGGAATCTGCTCTGTCTGGCCGAGCCCTGCCTAACCTATGCCTGCGTTATTGCTTGCTGCGTAGTTTTTGACTCGTTCGCCCAGGCTCGTATATGGTCTTCTTTTCGGGTTCAGGTCAGCAGAAGGTGACGCCCTTCACAGCAGCGCCGTCATTGCAAGTCGCCGAGATGCGTTGCCTGTGCAGACAGTCGCGCGGTGGCGGTGCAGATGATGACAGTTGCGGCGACGTACGCCCGTCTAGCCCTAGTCCTGACCTGGCCAGCGGGTGCCTAAGCGCCACTGCATGCACGCAAGCCCCCCCCGCATTCGCCAAGTGCCAAGTGGCGCCGCTGCAACCACAAAACCCAAACCCTGCTCCTGAACCTAAACCGACCACACAAACAAACAAATGCACGGAGGGCCTGCACTCAATGCGGTCATCCATTGCCCCCCCGCATCGATTGAATCGCAGACGCTGGCGGTCGCCAAGTGCGCGTGCGCGGTGAGCCAGCTGCAGTCAGTGCTCAACAGCCTGCATGCGGAGCGTCGGCGCAAGAAGTTGCAAGTCCGGCACCTCCGGCAAGCGGCAAGCCGGTGAGCGCCGTGTCCGGAGAGCGAGTACGATGTACTTTGCTCAATAGGAGCACGCGTGTTGTACGCTGTTTTATACGGCGTGGTGCAGAACAGAGTATCAGCAGGGAGCCAGTGAACGCCGTGTCCCGTGAAGCAGTATGGTGTACTTTGCTCAATAGGAGCACTCGTCACACGGTGCTGGATGCTGTTGCATCTGACATGGTGCAGAAGAGGGTGTGCGCCCCTCAGGTGTCAGCAAATAAAGTACCCTGCTTACACTTGCTTGACAGGCAGTGACCCTATGGAGCTCTGCAAGATGTGAAGCTGTTGCGCTTGTGCAGTGCATGAGCTCACAGCGCACCTGCACCCTCAGTTGCAAGCGAGACAGTCAGACAGTCAGAGACTCAGAGTGTTGTGAATTGCCTGCTGATGGCGCCACGTTGAGTGCCCTCTGATGAACTCAGAGCTGCATGCTAGAAGTTGGATGTGTTGGCCGCTGGCTCCAAGAAGTAGTCGACTGCAATTACGGCGCCGAAAGAAGAAGCATGCACATCAGCACAAAATTCAAAGAAGAAGATGTTCGGTGAACACGTTGGCATGCAACGCAAGCAGTACTGACACTGCTGCACGTGGTGACAGGTATGCCAGCGCCGACTCCTGTACAGTGGGCTTTTTTTTTTCACGCCCTAAGCGAGCATGTAAAGCGTACACTTACACACTGCAGATGCCAGCTGAACCTGCAGAAGCCCTACCAAACAAATAGCGAATCTCTTGTCCCTTTGCAACCATGCCTACACGGCAGAGTTCAGCACATCTGAGCGAACTGTCGCTACGCCGCCTTGACCCTGCACAAACTCCCCGGACCGTAGCGACTCCCTTGTCCACAAGAGTCACCTGTCGCCCCCACTGTGCCCATTGCCCTGTACTGGCGCCATCAGCCACCCCAGCGCTCAGCCTGTCTCTGCTCACATGGCACGCCCATGGATGCCTGTCCAAACCCATCACAGCTCTGTTGATTGTTGTGGAGGCGTGCTGCACTTTTTGCAGGTTGTGTGCTCAAAAAAGGCAACTACTCATTGCAGTGTTGACAACAGTTGCGCTGCTCCGCAGAGAGTCAGCGCGCGGCCCTCGCACTCAAAACTTGAAGTTATGCCCCCCTGTGACGTCCCCCCCCCCCCCCCCCCCCCCCCCCCCCCCTCTGCAGGCGCCAGGACGAGGACGCCTACCTGGTGGCGCGCACCGCGGCCGGCGAGCGCGTTATCGAGGCGCTCGAGCAGCGCGTGGACCGAGTGGCTGCCGCCGCCGCAGAGGTCAGCCCCCCCGCAGCATCGCTCGCCCAATGTTTACTACTGTCATTGCCCCTTGCTGCCTCAGCACGTGCGGCCGGCAATGCCCGTGTCAGGCGGCACCGTGGGGACCCTTTGTGGGCTGTGCTTGCCTTTCGCCAGCCGACCGGTTGCGCTGTGCGGAGGTAGCGAAATCAACCAAGGTGGCAATGAGGGTGGCCGTTGCGGCGCAGTCTACACGCCGTTGAAGTTGTCTTGGAGTCCACATGCCGTTGCAGTTGACGCAGGGCACGCCTCCGCCTCCGGGGCGGAGCTATGCACGTAATGCGGAACCCGGCGCTGTCCTCGCCAGGTCTCCTGCAGCACTTGCCCCTGCCTGCGTTGAGCATCGGCATGTAATGCGGCGGCAGTTGCGTAGGCCAGTGGCTGCTGCCGCGCTGCGGTTTCTGATGTGTGCCGTGCGCCGTCCTGAACACTGTCCCGCGCGTGCATAGGTGGACGGCCTGGGTGCGTTCTACGACCGCATCATCACCATCTGCGCGAGCAACCCGCCCAAGGACGAGCCGCACCTGTCCGCGCTGGAGGAGCAGGTGAGGTCAGGTCGGGGTTTGTGGTTAGCCGAGCGCCGCCGCTGGCGCTCTGCGCACTTTCGCGCTGCCGCTTCTTCAGGCGAGAGTAATGCTAGCCGCTGCGCAGGGCGCAGCTGAACGGCCACATCACTGCTCAGACCAGGACTTAGGGCTGACTCTGATGCACCCTGCCACTAGGGCCGAGTCCGCTGTAGGCAACCACCACGGCTTTGTGCGCTGATGCCCTATGCAGCTTCAGATTGGTTGCGACATCGTACGTGTCGCAGCTTGCTCGATTCAACTATTATTCAAACAGGTCGATATTCACATCGCGTATGGTGGCTTTCACACGTGCGCTGAAGGCGGTGTCTACACAAGCGCATCGATTGCTGCGAGATGCTGCCGGCCGCTGTTGTCTGTGACGAGCGGGACGCTGCATTTGAGCAGTGGCAGTGCCCTCCCTCCCCACAGGTACTCCCCCTGTGCGCCAAAATCTGAGCTCGTTGTCGGCATTTTCAAAAGCTGTCTGGCTGCGGACACCACAATTCTTTTTTTACTAGTGGCAAGGTTGACCTTGTGCTAAAGGGCCTCCCAGTCATCGTCGTCTCGACGGTCACGATTTTGATGGCGAAATCAGCCCACACTTATCTCTTACAGTCATGCCAGCTGGATGCCTCGGTCCTGTCTATGTTCCATCCCCCCCCCCCCACACACACCCTTCACCCCCCTGCAACACTTGACACCGCCCCCCCCCCCCCCCCCACCCCCGCCGACCCCCCTTCAGGTGAAGCTCGCAGGGCAGCAGGCGCAGGACCTGGTGGCGCGCACCCAGGTGCTGCTAGGCGAGACGGAGGACATTGAGAGGGGCGGCATCCGGCAGCTGCGCGCACACCTCGCGCACACGCGCGACGTGCGCCAGCGCGTGCGCGCCAAGGCCGAGGACCTCCGCGCGCAGCTCAAGTGCGTGAGCGCTGCCTCATAGACATTAATGCGTACATGTGTAGGTATGCTACGATGTGCACAGAGCGTCCCTGATGCTTCTAACGCGTGGCCGGCAATGGCGGGCGCGTGGTGTTTGCGTCGTCACCACGCGCACGAAAGGCTGACAATACATCGAGAGCATGTTGAGTACATGTGTGTAGCACCAAGGGGTGCGTGAGTGCGCGCTAGCGTGCGCCTTCACATCAAGTAGTAGAAGCAGCAACGGCGCCTGCACGCATATGCACCACGCAGAGCGTACTGCCGACTGGAGGAGCCGTGATGGTGACATGAAATACGATGCCCATACTGTATGACTTTAAGGTGCACTGCATGATACGTGATGAAACTTTGCAGTGCTATACTTTGAAGTACATGACACCGTCTGACAACCGAACTCCTGCGTGGACCCCAGCCTCTTGACACCACACTTGCTGTGCTCTCTTCCCTAGGGTAACCACTTCCTAACCCTCAGCTGGACCCCCCCCTCCCGCTTTGCCGCCGCATGTCAGGGCGCTGCGACTGGCAGACCGTAGAGCCGGTGGGCTGGGGGTGGCGCAGGCCAACCCTGACGCGAGCACTGGCAGCAACCCCTGGCCGCTCAGGTCAGTCATTTCTGCCTCGCCTTTTTTGACACGTGAGCGCTATCGCAAGAGGTAGGTTAGCGTACAGGTGAGGGAGGGGGGGGGGGGGGGGGGCATTTGAACTCTCGCTGTTGACACGCTAGCGCCGTGGCGAGGGTCAGAGGCAGCGAGGTGAGGCATAGGGTGTGAGGAGAGTGTCAATTGTGATGAGGCAGTCGGCTCCCAGAGTGGCGAAGGGCACCAATCCGGAGTAAGCATACTTGCTCTACTGCTAGTCTGCACATTAAAGCATGAAGAGAAGTTGAAGCAAGTGCTGCTTGAACTGCATTCCTTGGGCTCCATCAAGCGGTGCCGGGGTGTGTGTGTGTGTGTGTGGGGGGGGGGGGGGGCAGGGGCTATCCACGGCAGTTTCTGGGTGTCCCTAGCAAATTTGCAAACCAGCAGCGCTGTTACAAAGACTCGTCACGCTGTTTTGGTCAGCCTGCCCCAATGATATACTTCAAAGCACAGCCTGAGTACGCACTGAGCTCACAAAACCGCCCCTCCATTCCCTTCCGCCAGCGCCACCGGCCCGAACCGCAGCACCGTCGTGCGCCGCACCACCCAGGCCGCCTCCACGCTCCCCTTCGCCGCCAAGCGCGCCGCCGCCGCCGCCGCCGACGCTGCCGCTGCCGCCGCCTCTGCCGCCGAGGCCCCGCCAACGCCCGGCGGGGGGGGGCGCAGGGGGCGTGCGGGGGGGGCGCGCACGGCAACGCCGCTGGCGCCGGCCACGAGGGAGGGGGGCAGGAGCGATGTCAGCACCGCTCAGCTCATGGCGCTCGCGGGCGCGCAGCATCCGGAGGAGCTCGTCGAGAAGTGAGCGCTGCTGTTGCGCGCTTGGTGGTGAACCGGCGTTGCTCGTGCGCGCTTCGCAGCGGCTGTGCGCCGTTGTGTAAATGTGTTCTGCATGGTGGCGCCCTATGCGACTGCTGTAGCGAATTTGACGTGCACGCTAGGGGGTGGGGCACAGGGAGCCTGTCAGCATGGCTCAGCCGATGGGGCTGTCTGGAGTTTAAGGCGCCCTCATCCGCAGGGGTGGCTATCATGCAAGCGTTGCAGTGCAGACTTTACTGCATGACAGTGCTGCTGAGCTTTGACTCCAGCAAACTAGCATACACTACGCACAGGGAAGTCGCCACCGCCCGCGTGACAACGCCATCTGCGCGCGCATGCACCCATGCCCGCGGCCGTAACACCCACACCCCCTAATTTCTCTGGCGCCCCGCGCCGTGTGCGCGCAGGTTCGAGGCGCAGCGCCGCAAGGGAGAACTGCTGGCCGCGCAGGCCGCGGCGGTGCAGGAGAAGATGGAGCGCCTGCGGCAGGGCCTGGAGGAGCAGCGCGCGCAGTGCTCCGCGCTGCTGCAGCACGGCGCGCTGGCGGAGCAGGTAATGCTACGCAGCTTGCTGAGGCGACGTTTTAGGTTCTTGTGCTTGACGGCCACCGCACCTGCCGCGCTCGAGGTAGGGGTCGGTCCCGCATCGAGCAAGCGCGCCGCTGCACCCAGCGCAGCGATCACTCCCGCAGGGGGGCGCCAGTGACAGCGTCCACATCGACGCCGGCACGGCAGTCTTGATGAGCGCTGCCGACAATCAGACATCACACGATCGCAAACTGCGTGAAGCACCAACGGTCGCCACCGCCGCTGCAAATGCTACACTCACGCTGGCGAGACGGCTTATCCACTCGCCTTGCGCACGCAAACGCGGCCATGTTGCTGCTGCTGGCCATGTCTTCTGCAGGACACGAGCAGCAGCGGCGACGGCGGCGGCGGCAGCGCGCCGGCGGATTCAGCGAGCGCTGCCGAGGTGCACCGCCGCGAGCGCGACCTGGGTGAACGGCTGCAGGCAGCGCAGATGCGCCTGGACCAGGGCAAGCGCAGGCTGCACCGCACCGTGTCAGCGTTCCAGGTGCGCAATGCTTGCGACGCGGCGGCCAACTGTCGTGTTTGAGTGCGTAAAGTGTGCACGCAAACTGCGGCACGCGCGCGTGCGCACACTTGAACAGGCGGCGCAGTCATGCATGTGGATAACTCACGTGTTGACGTTGTGCTCGTTGCTACAGTACCAATGCATACTTCTGGAGGTGCATGTACTTCAAGGTACACAACGGTAGTGTCAGGCCCACTTTTGACAAAGCGTCACCCTGTGATGCATTGCGCGTACGATGCGCAGCGCACTGCGAGCATGTTGGCGCATCACATTCAACACCATGCTGTGCGACATTGGCAGTGCAGTGCCTCACAGTAGCTTCGCGCAGCAGGCGCTGGGCTTGTCGCGAGTGAACGTCGGTTTGCCATGATGCGCATTTCAAGTGAGGCACTCGTTACTCCTGCCTTGCCGGTTGCTGTCGCCGCTCCGTCGGCTTAGGCATCTGCGATGGAAGCTGATCCATCATTGTCTCAAACAAAAGTGCTGCTAGCACTACTGACGCTGCTGCTGCCGCTGCTGCTACTCCTTTGCCCTGCGTTCTGCAGGATCTGAAGACTGGGATTATTCATCTTGCGCACCTGTACGACGCTGCCGAGGTACGGACCACAATTGCATAGTGCCCCAGCAATGGCAATGGTCAAGCTTGCTTTAAGTTGAAGTTACGGCCGATGGTCCAACGTCATCACCCAACCTGAGCCGCAGTTCAGCGCACCTCTCACGTGTGGCTGCACCTGAACGCTTTTTGCACCATGTGGTGCGAGTGGTCCTTCTCGGAGCGCAAGTCCATCACTCTTCCCTGTTGAATCACTCGCGCCCGTGCCCGGCCCTCGAGCTGCGTCAGCGCTGCCCCATTGAGCCGTAACACCGACCTCAAGCTGCAATGAGTCCTCGCCATGGTCGCAGCGTACTTGAGTCAACTTGAACACACACGCTGCATCAGCACTCAACGGCGGTGACGGCAGCGAGACAGCGCTGCACGCTTTGCGCCCGCATGACCCAGCGTCAGCGCGCTCAACCCCCCCCCCCCCTCGCTTCCCCCCTAGTCCTGACGCACCGCTGACTCCTCCCTCCTTCACCTCCGACCCGGGTGGGAACATTGCCAATGCTGCATTGCGCTCTCCGGCTGAGCAGACGTCTCAGCCTCCCACCGTCGCCGCTGCCGCTGCCGCTGCCGCCGCAGTTGGAACATGGACCTCACTCATATTCGAGTGGCTGATTCACCATCAGCGCTCACCAGTTGCGTGTTACGCGACGACGTACTCGCGACTACCTGATGAGAATGGCCGTAATGGCTGCATTTTGCGCTCTCAGGGCCTGCCACACGAGGACGACGCAGCAGCGCTCGGCGGAGGCGACAGCAACCAGGCGGTCCTGGACCTGCTGGCGTCGTGCGAGAGGCGCCAGGAGGTGGTGCTGGCCGTCATCGGCCCGGAGGCGGCGCGCGCCGCGCTGAGCGGGCCATGTAAGCGGCGTGTTGGAGGATGAATTGAGTTTGAATTTGAATTTGGAGTTGGGGTGCAGCCCTGCCGGAAGCGGCCCTTGATCCGCAGCAGCACAGTCCGTCAGGGTGGCGTGGCTGATGCCAGAGAAACTGTCACAGCATGTAGGGACGTGTCCGTGTGGCAGCATTGGCATCAGTGCCACCCGCAAGCACATGCCCTGCTACGCGGTACTCTGCAGGTAGCCACGTCACCTCCAAAAGTTGCAGTTGAGCCATGTTTACGCGTACTGTGTAATACATGCTGTGCTCTTTCTGCTTGGCGGTAAATGCGCCACCGCCGTGTCAACAGTGCTTGCGGTCGGTCGTCCCCGAGTTCCTCACATGCTCCCCCCTACGCCCCCTGTGCCATTGCCAACTTCGCCGAGCAGCGGCGGTTGCGGTGACACTCCACGACGCGCCATACGAGCTCTTCCCCGCGGACGCCTTCTGGCAGAGCCAGAGCGACATCATCTTCAGCACCATGGTCAAGGGCATACAGGACAAGGCCGGGAAGCACAATGATGGCGGCGGCGGGGGCGGCAGCAGCGGCGGCGGCGGCGCCAGTCACTCCCCCGCACACCTGGCGCTGCTGCAGCGCCGGTGAGAGCGTGGCCGCGAGTACAAGTCGCGTTGCACGTGCCTCAGACTCGCACTTGAAGTTGTGGTGGGGACTTTTATTCTGTTGCTGCCTCCTCCCCAAGTCATAGCGGTGTGTTGACATGCTGTGCTGGGCGTCTGAGCATGACCAGCGCTGTTATTTCCGAAGCACTTTGCGACACAGGTGCTGCTGCTGCGCGGTCGAGCGCTGCTGCAGTAATGTGTTGTCAACTGCGCGCTTTGAACTCTAGCAGCCGAGCAGACTGCCTCGAACACGCTGCCGCGCAGAGCCTGGTTCGCTCGTGCCCACTCTGCTTCGCCATGCTGCGGCAATGACCAGCCCTGCAGTGGTCGTGCCCTGACGGAAGAGGCTCCTGGCGGCTATCGCCACCATGATTGTACCGGAAGCGGCAAACAGATACTTCAACTACTGAAACCAGGTCTCTGCAACCTGCCGAAACTTGCTCCTGGCCGCAATTGAAACCTTCACAAGACCGCAAGGTTTGCTGACTGTCACTCAGTCTGTTTGCGCTGTGCGCGACTCTCCGCCCCCAGGCTGGAGACGCACACGGCGGCGGTGGCGGAGAGCAAGCGCACCGCCGCGGGCAGGAGCGACGCGACGCGGCGCGTCGCCGCCGCCGCCGCGTCCAGCGCCGCCCCGCGCGTGGTGCCCAAGCGCCAGACTGACGTGCTGTTCGAGCGCAGCATTGAGGACCTCGTGCGCCAGCAGGTTAGGGTTAGGGCTAGAGTTAGGGTTAGCCGCCGTGTCGAGCGCCGCATCGCGCGTGATGCCCAAGCGCCAGACCGATGTGCCGTTCGAGCGCAGCATTGAGGACCTCGTGCGCCAGCAGGTTAGGGTTAGGGTTAGGGTCAGCGCAAGCAGGTAGGGTGAGGGTTAGGGTTAGGGTTGGGGTTGGGGATTTAGCATTAGGGTTAGGATCTCGTTCGCCAGCAGGCGACGGGTCTTGCGCAACCGCTGGCTACTGCACTACTCGCCGTGCGTAGTTGATGAGCGGCCGTTGCGGCTGCAGACGCTGGTGCGTGCATGGCCGCGGCGCGGATATTGAGCGCTGCTGATGTGTCGTGCGCTGTGGCCTGCACAGCGCTCTGGTGCCATAATCATTGTGCACTTTGTGTACCACACAGGATCTGCTGCGCCAGTAGACGGCGCCAGCTCACCCCAGCCACAACCTCTGCGCCTGCCACTGTGCGCCTACCCTGACCCAAAACCACCATAGGCATCTCACCCCCCGGCCTCTGCCCCCAGAGGCAGATGGATGGCCGCAAGCTGGTGTCAGTGCAGCGCAACCCTACATCTGTGACCAACATTGCCCTCATGACCATGTGAAACACCACCTCCTTGTTGCCAACCCCATTCCCCTCAATTGTATTGCCTCTGCCTACCAGGATGGTGAGCTGGAGATCGCCGAGGCCAAGGCGCAGTCGCTAGGCGAGATGTCGCGGCGTCGCGGCATGGAGTCCTTCCTGGCTGGCGCGCTCACCGCCGGCGAGTCGCTGGGGCACCTGCGGCGCTCCAACATGCTCGTCAGCGGGCGCCAGGGCAAGTACGCCGGCTTCGGCATGGTGAGTGATAAGTGAAGTCCTTTTGAAAAGTGTGTGTTTCTGCTTCAAGTTCAAGTAGCTTGTGAGGGCTTGCGGGGGGGTCACTGGGGCACCTGCTTCTTCACCATGCTCGTCAGTGGGCCCAGACCAAGTACGCCGGCTTCGGCATGGCGAATCTCGCACAGGCATGCGTCAATTTGAGGCTATCCTCTGATTGGCTGCTCATCGTAACTGCTTCGTGCATACCATTGTTCAGACGGTTCTTGCCTGCAATGTCGCCGGTGGTGTGAACACACCACAACGCGCAGTCCGGCAGCAAGTCGCCCGTACCCGGTGACGACGACTAAGCCCAATGCCGTCGCCGCGTGCGCTGCCTCCACAGATCATGGACGACGTACTGCGGCAGGCAGGCATCGACTTGGCGGCGCTGGAGGCGACGGCGAGCAGCACCACGCGCCAGGCGCGCCGCTCCCCGCACCACGTCAAGTGAGTGCCGCAGCTTTGCCGTTTGCCATTTGGCGGTGTTGCTTGGGAGTGACCATCGATGCGCATGGAGGTACTTTGTCACAAGCTTGACATCAGCCACTTGAGCTTTTCCACGTCCTGAGCAAGAATACATGGGAAGTACTGTCTGTGCGTCCACGGGTCGTCAGGCAGGCCAGGCCGGGATGGTGGCACGCAATTCGCATCGACTGCGCCGTCGTCTCGGAGGCCTACGGCCGCAGCAGCCATGCACACGCTCACACGCTCACCTGCTCCAGTAACAAAGCAGACAGAAGCGACCGCGACTGTCAGCACTGACGCTCACACGTGCGTTGTGCCGCACCAGGCGTGCACGCGCTCATCAGCTTCAGTAGCAAAGCAGTCAGAAGCAACCGCGTGTGTCAGTACTGATGCTCACACCGTGCGCGCTGCGCAGGCTGGCGGCCAAGGAGGGGCGCCCGCGCACCGCCGGCGACGGCGAGGGCAGCAGCGGCGGCGCGCGCGACAACGACAGCAGCGCTCAGCAGCAGCAGCCGCTGACGCGCAGGGAGCTCGCCGCGGCCGTGCACGAGCGGCCCAAGCTCAAGGGCAGCGCCAACGCGTTCGCGGCGCGGCGGCGAGCGGCGGCGCGCAAGCAGCTGGCGCTGAGCCGGCGGCGCGGCGTCGCGGGGGGCGCCGGCAGCGATGAATGAATGAACGAATGAATGAATGAATGAGTTTGTTGCAGACACGCATACTGTACACATGCTTGTGATGTGGATGACTTGCCGCGGGTAGATGCAAGGGTGAGTGATGAGTGACGGGCAGCAGCATCAATGCACTCTACAGCTTGGCGGTGCGCGTCTGTGCACGCAACAGCACTCATGATGAGGCCTCTTGCTCATGTGATGCGACGTGCAGGCGCAAGACGCTGTGAAGTGGGCCTCTCTGAGGCACCTGCGCATGCAAGAGATGGATACCTACCCTGCTCAACAGTGCTCGGTACTGTCCCTTGTCAGAGCGTTGCCTCCAAGCATGCCACCAAACAGCTGTGCTGTCGCTGCAGTCTGCAGTGGCGGGCCTGAACATCAAAAGCACAGCTGACGAATGTTGTCGCCGTCGCTTCATTATTCAGTGTGTGGGCTGGCGCCATGCTCGTAAACATTTCAATGCATCGCAATGCGGAAGGACAGTGATGACAGCCATCAGAAACAGGCGCATGCATACATATGTCAGGGTCCGCTCATCATGGAGCCGGGCGGGCAAGCAGGAACATGAGCGACGCCTGCATTGTCGACGCGTCTGACTGACACTGCAAGAGCAATGCCGCACCTGCCGCAACATGGCTGCACTGCAAAGGAAGCAACGAGGAAGACCAGAAACCGCCAGAAGGAATAAACATTGCAATAACATTGAATGCTTAATGCCTTGCTGGTGCCGGCCAGGGCACATTGGGTGTCTCTTTCTTGCGCCACATGGGGCAGAGAAGATGGTCACGCTTACGCCTCCCAGATCTGGGCTCGGGCCAGCATCTGGCGATTGCTCCTGGCATCTGGGCACTGTCACGGTCGCCGTAGCAGTCGCTGTGTACGATTTCAGCGCCTGCCTCAGAGAGCAACGGACGCGCCAGCCTGTACATTGTCACAGCAGCGCTGGTAGCGCCTCTCCGCAAAGGTAGGCATGTAGGTAGCCTGCGGCATATGGCGAGCTGAAGCGCACCAGCGAGCAGCGCATGTGGCGCGGAGCGCGTGCTGCGGCCGACGCTCACGTCGCAGCGTCAAGTCAAGTCTACGCAACGCACGAGGCGCTGCGTTCAGCAAAGGAGTCCTCTGCTGCGCGACAGGCGCCGCCAGCGCTGCGCGGCGGCACGTGTCGTCATCACACTACCAGAACTTTACGCACACAAACACACCTACTGTAGCCTTGAGGGCGGGATAAGAAGGCCAGTGCCGCGCAGCGGCACGCGTGTGTGTGTGCAAACATTCATACCCTGGCCTGGGGGAGGGGGGGGGGGGGGGGGGGAACAGCGGCGCGCGGCTTTCCTGCTACCAACAATGATAGCGCTCCCTCCACTCACAAGCACACCGGCATCGACAAAATACGAGAACGCGACGACCTCACGAGACGGCGGAGCGACGCGGCTCCGTACGCAGCGGGTGCTGCGCGGTGATGGCGTCGATGCTGCCGGCCGCGGCGGCGTCTGCCAGCAGCTCCAGCCAGTACTTCTCCGTAAGGCGGCGGAAGTCCCACTCTGCGGCGCGCTCCATTGTGTACTCGCGCCAGACTTCCTCCAGGAGCTCCTGCGGGCGTGGCAGCGCACGCAAAGGAGCAGACGTCGTTTGCTCAGCAACAGCGCGCACTGCGCTGGAGAAGCACGACTGCGAGGCCGGGCTGCGAGGCCGCTGTGACCAGACGCGGCACAACGGTGCGGTGACGCACTCAGAGCGCAGAGTTGGCAGCGCGCTGCTGCCAACTGCTCATGTACCATTCCTACATGTGGGGAAGTCCCACTCTGCGGCGCGCTCCACGGTGTACTCCTGCCAGACTTCCTCCAGCAGAGACTGCGATGGGGGAGCAGCGGGTGTGTGCGGTCAGCGATCGGCGACGAATTGGCGTGCGCGACTGTGGTCGCCGCGGTGAGGGGGGTGGACGGGGAAGCGCTGCTGCTGCCGCCGTTGTTGCGCATGCTTGTGAGGAAGCGGAGGCGCAGTTTGTAGGTGACTCGAGGGCTGCTGCGCTGCGCTCCGCAACGCGATGGCGCGACTCTGTTGTGACCTCCATGGGCGTCGGCGAACCGAGCGCACCCGGCACGCTCGTCAGCACCGCGGAGTGTGTATACGCTCGTGCACTATTATAATTCCACCTTTAGGCGATGCAGGCAGGGTGCAGCGCGTGATTGCTTAACGCCGCACGGAGCAGCGGGTGCTGCTTAGCCCTGATGAACGCGCGAGCGCCGCCGGCCGCGCGAGCGCGCAGCAGGCGCCTGCGCTGGCTCCGCCGTCCGTGGTATGCTATGCACATGTTCCCATACACAGTGTATGGAACAGCGCCTGCGCAGTTTTGAGGCCGGCCGTCACAGGCAATGCGTGGCTCGCTGTCTCTATGTCGTTGACGACCTCTGTACATCGCAGCAGTTCAACAACGCGCTGGCCCCATGCTTGTGCAGACAGCGACACAGCGCTGCTCTACATGATGATGCCGGCGCCTGCTTCTAGCGGCAGGAGCGTCAGAGCCCCAGGAAGGAGCATGTGTGCCGCAGCCTCCTTGGATTGGTCGTTCTCTGAAGACGCACCAGGACACTCGCACGGCGTTAGCAAGCATCAGAGTATCGGGAGAACGTGCAGATTTCGGGCACCACACTCCTGCAGATAACCATCGCATACTGTAATGCGTTCCATCCCGCAGGTGACCTACTGTAAGTCTTGAAAACCTGCGAGGAAGGCGCAAACGCGCAAGCACAAACACACACACACACACACATACACAAAGCCCACACAGCGCCTCTGTGCTGCACGGCCAGCAAAGCTCACTGGCGGACAATCAGCAGCAGCGGCGCTCACCGGAGTTACGTCGGCCCAATCCGCGATCGTCAGCACCGGCAACGCCGCGTACGTCCTGTCGAGCCCCGGGCTCCACTCCACTATCGGTATCGCGCCGTGCGCCAGCACCTCCCACACCCTGTAGCAGTCGTAGCCCATGCCCGAGGGCGCGAGCACGAACTTCGACTCCAGCAGTATCTCCCAGTACGGGCGCCCCGACGCGTAAGAGTTGACGAGCGCGCCGCCAAAGGTCGCGTTCACGCGCGCGTTGACCGCCGCGCGGTGCTGCCAGCCGCTGTTGTTGACGGCGAGCAGGACGCGGCGCGGCGGCAGCGGCAGCGCTGCCCCGCCGCCGCCGCTGCCGCTGCCCCCCACATACCTCCTGTACGTGCGCCACAGCTCCTCGTCGCCGTGCGTCGGCAGGCCCAGCGGCAGCGACAGCAGCTTCGCGTGCGGCGCCGGCGGCGCCGCCTGGTGCTGATTGACCGCCCACAGCAGCAGCCGCTCGTCGTCGAGAAACGCCTGCAGGCCTTCCATCCCCACGTAGCGGCGCGGGGGGGCTCCGGGGGGCTGGAATTCGGGGTCCGCCGCGGGCGCCGCGTCCGAGTCGGGGAGGCAGCGCTGCAGCTCCTCCGGTACGTGGACCCAGTCTACGGTCCTGTTGGCGACGACCGTGCTGAGCATGCCGAAGTTGCTGTCGAAGTCGCCGATGAGGACGACCTTGGTGCCGGGGGCGGGTGGGGGGTTGAAGACCTTGCCGCCGTCCAGCACGGCGCAGAGGTTCCAGCGGTACTCGTGCAGGCCCACGACCAGGGTGAGGCCGCCGTCCTGCCGCTCGTACGTCACGCCGGAGGCGTCCCAGCGGTGGCGGCTGGCGTGTGCAATGGTCTCCCACAGAGTGTTCCCTTTTTGGAGGTTCACGGTGAGGGACTCCACGCGGTGAGTCAGAGTGCCATCTGGCGAAGTCATCCTGTCGTAGACGACGGGCGGGCCGTGCGCAAGGAGAGCGTCTGCTGCGAGTTTGAAGAGCACGTGCTCAACAGAAGTGTGATCTCGGGATATGTCTGCTTGTAATTGAGGATCTTCAGCCAGAACAAATGACACCAGGGCCAGCACCAGCAGCAGCCAGGCAGCAACGCACATGGGTGCGTGCGTGTCGTGTCCTGGATTGTCAACAACGTCAACAACGGATTTTTTGTTTCACTCTCAACTACTGTCGATCACACTTCAACTGTATCTTGAAGTTCGAATTATTTGAAAAAAAGTGTGGCTCCCGTCTGCGGCAGCACCACGCGTCCGCTGTCGCAATCTGGCGATATGACACCGTACCACATGAAGCAGCCTACCGACGCTGGACAGACTCCTTGCTTACACAATGCGCGCGGGCGCTGTTTTGAGCAACACCGTGCCTCTCCAGGGCCCATATGCCATCACTGCAGCCAGGGTCCAAGTACGACGTCGATCAGATCCTCACTGACTGCGCGTGTCGCTGCACAGGAGCCGGCAAAACGTGTCGTGGCGTACAAGCGCGGTGGATCTGTTGCAGCAACGTCCAAGTTCTCGCGGCGAAGTGCCGAGCGGGCTGCTGCATAAACACTTGAACCCTGGGAGCACACGCACCCTGCCTCTCTTAAGGCCTTTGTAAGCAGCCACGAGTCCACGACGACGTTGGATGATGTCCATCGGAGGCTTCAGACCGTTTGTGCAGGCGATTCTACGAGGCAAACTCCTGCGCTCGGCCAAGTAGAAGTACCGTGCAAGTTACCATTTTGCCAAACATCGGACCCTGACTGCTTTTAAGCTAGTCTTGGCGCAGTGATCTGTAGAGCATGACGAAACGCTGTCGCTTGTAGCACAGGTTATCGGCTGCGTGTGCGCTCTACAGGCCTCTCCTTGCCAACGGATCCTGTACCAATGAAGGCTGCGATAGCCATGGATATTTACATGGATAAAACCACCAACCCTCCCAACAAACATCAGTGTACGTCCCCCACGATCCTTCAGCAGAGGCATGTATCGTGCAGAGAAGTCTCCACCAGATGGCATCAGAGCTAGCAGTACCCCAACACGCGGGTGTGAAAGTTGCACTTCAACCACCATGGAACCACTGCCTGAAAAGTTCATGAGATCTGTACAATACCTTGCCAAGATCAACAGTATAACCTCAGCACCACACTGTGCATGAGCAGGTAGATGTGGACACATGCACTGTGCTGCTGTGCAGGTGCAGGCCTCCCTCTGGGCTGAGGAAGCTGCTGGAATGCTGGACTGGCTGCCAGTTCATTGCAGACCCCGCTGCATGGTGCTGCTGGCTCAGCGCCGACTGCTGTGGCTTTGTGAAGACCTGGCCATCACGACGCCTCCCAGCATAAATGCAGATAATCTAGAAAAGTACAACGAACAGTACAAGGCTCACTGCAGCAACCAACTTGTCTGCCTGCCTTGTTCGTCATTAGCCTTGTTCTGCCACCACGCATTTGCCCCACAATGCTCATCATCTCTTGCCAACATTACTCGTTACGTTGCTGCGCTCGGACGTTTTGATACGCATCTGTTGAGGTGTGATGACGTAGTGCAGCAACAAGCTGGCTACCTCACAATCAAAGCAAGTGGGAACGGATTGCAGCAGTTGTGGATTCTGGCGTACACATTTGCCCTTGGGAGAGAACTTGCAAGCATGACCAGTTAGTTGTCATAATTGTTCACAATCTAAAACGACGATAACTATCACGTGCGTTGTATGTACCAATGAAAAACCTTATTGCAGACCAGGGCCTTACTTAATGCAACGTCAGGCCTTGCGACAATCAACAGGTAAGGTGCACCCTAGACACATCATGTTGGACAATCTGAATGCAGTGTGTGTTCAGGAGTTCCGCAGGAAGCACCACAAGCCCTGAAACCAGCGCTCAACTAGAATTTGTGCTGAGCACCATCGTGTGTAGGCCTACCTCGACACTTCCGTCAAAGCGACTTCTGAGGAGATCAGGGGGATGTCAGCAGTGCGCACAATAAAGCGCGAGTCATCACACATGAGAGCACATGTCTTTCTCTCTATATGCACACAGCAACACAGCTAATTGTGCATGCTCAGTGTGCGATGGCACCTGTGCGACAAGACGTCATTGCAAGACCGCACGCGCTTGCAACAGATCACGTGCCCCACACGATGTGTGTGCACAAACAAGAAGATCTACGTCAGGCGCTGCACGCGCGCAGGTGCGAAGTTGCAGGCATGCATCACTACACATAGCAGGCACGTTGCACAACACGCCTTCAATACAGACATAATTACATCCAAAGCGCAGCATGCACGTCAACGAGATATGACAGCAAAAGACAAGCGCCCCCCAGCATGAGCGACACATGCAGCATTGATAGCATTGACTTCGCTCACCGGACCACGCAGCATGAGCAGCACAGCGCGTGCTCGCGAACGAAGCACGGCTGGCGCCCAGCCTCTACCAATCTCGACATTCCCTCCCCACTGCCTCCTGCTCTTCCCCCGAGAGCAGCGCAGGCAGGCAGGCACACACGAAACACAAAGGTATTGATCCCTCCCTACTGCCGCCTGCTGTGTCCCCCAGAGCATAGCGCACGCAGGCACACACTGAACACAAAGGTATATGGTCCCTCCCCACTGCCTCCCGCTGTGTCCCCAAGAGCATAGCGCAGGCAGGCACACACTGTCCGCAAATCTGCCGTTGTCAATCTACCTCTTGAAGCAAACTCACTGCGCTGCGTGCATCGTGAAAGCCGCAGGCACCTTCGTCCCCTCTGTCGCTCCGACATGCCCGAGGGAACTTGAGTTTGATGGGCACGTCACGCAAATCATGCAGTGACGCCCCCTCTCTCGCCCACCCCTTCGCGCAGCCCCAACAGTCGTCTACGCACCCGCACCTCGCGATCTCGATCTCATATCGCGCACACAATCTTGTCCTTTCCACGCCGCGTCAGAGCACCCCAGTAGAGCCTCGCGGCCGCTACGACGGTGACACTCCAACTTCAACTTCTCAGCCCGTTTTCTCCTCCTTGAATAGATAAGACACACTCGCCTCACATGGGCTTACGGTGACTGGCTCAGAGACGCGTCCCTGGCCAGCCCCGCCCACTACTGTCATCACACTGCCCCGCCCCCCCCGAGCCCGTAAGAGCGCGCGCACGGGAGCGGCGGCGCATAGCGCCATAGGCGCGTGTCACAAACTATTGTGCCCCCCGCCGCGCTCCCGCCGCGCGCCGCCACGGCCGGTGCGGACGCGCTTCCTGTCCCCTTGTCTCCTTAGTACTTGTACCCCCCGCACATTTCCTCCTTCCCCCCATTGCTGTCGCTGCAGCGCGGTAAGAGCACTGCGTGCCGCGCGGCTCCCTCCCCGGCAGATTTCCGCGTCCCCAACCCCGCCCCGCGCTCGCCTCACGTAGAGTGACGCAGAGTGATCCCATACCGCATGTACTTGCGGACCCCCAGCCCTGCCCCCGCGCCGCGACGGTTGACGCCCTGCAGCTCCGCAGAGCCGCACAGCGGTACCGCCTGGCGCTGGCTGATGTACCGTCCCGTTGCCCCATCCCCCCCCCCAATTGCGCTTAGTGGCTCAGCGCCTAACTACCCCCTCCCTCTTCCCCACACACACTGTTCTATCCTGCCCCTTTCCCCCTCCCCCCCCCCCCCCCCCCCCCGCTCTGCAGAGTGCCGCGGCGCGCCATTCCATGCCACCACCGCCAGGCAGCATGGAATGATTTTTTCTTTTTTCTGAACGACGAGATTGCGCCGTCGCCTGCCGTGCAACCCCGTACGCTGGCTACGCCTTCAGCACTCTGCAGACTTGTGCACTACGCCCCCCCCCCCCCCCCCCATTCCCCCTCCCCCGCGCCCCCCCCTGAGCACTGCCGAGCGCTGTCCGCAGCAGCCCCCACGCCCAGCCGCGCAATCAGGAGCGGCACGGCCTCTTACCCCCACACCGCGGCTGCAGCGCCGTCTGTCTCCCTCGCCTGCGCGCTGCCGCGGCGCTACCCCCCCCCCCCCCCCCCCCCGCTGCGCCCCCCCTAGCGCTGCGGCGCGTTGTTCTGCATTGCCCACGCGTAGACCGCGGGGTGGCGCCGCGCGTTGATGAGCACGCGCTTGTCCCACGGGCAGTTCTGCTGGCGCAGGTACACGAGCACCGCGAGCTGCCCGCCCATCGCCGCCTCCGCGGTCGTGCTCGCCTTCCAGCGGAGGCCGTTCTCGCGCGCCCACTGCAGCAGGTCGAGGTGGCCGCGGCGCGCGGCGTGGTTCGCGCAGTTGACGTCCTGCGCGGCGGCAGCGGCAGCAGCAGCGGCGGCGATCAGCGATAACGTCCTATTACCATGTGACGATGATTTTGCGCGGTTCATACTGTGTTGGCGACGTCGCTTGAGGCGGCGCGGCGGCGGCGGCGGCGGCAGCAGCGACTGGCGATCTGGCTATGAGATCCCATCGGAATTCCGTGTGGTTCGCGCAGTTGACGTCCTGCGCGGGGGCGGCGGCGGCGGCAATCAGCAATCCCATTCTATGACCACATATACGTGAAAAACGAATCAAAAGATTCGTTGAGCTCTAGGTGACAAGGGATGGTTAGCCGCAAATGCCTTCTATGACCATATATATATTTTTGTGTTGTTCATACAGTGTTGGTGACGTCGCGTGCGCGGCGGCATGGCTTCGGCGGCAGCAGCAGCGACTGGCAGTCTGGCTCTGAGATCACATTGAGAGTCTGTAAGGTTCTCGCAGTTGACGCCCTGCGCGGCGGCGGCAGCGGCAGCGGCGGCGATCAGTACTCCCATTCCATGACCGTATCATGGTTTTGCATGATTCGTGCAGTTGGTGTCGTCTGCGCTGCAGCTCGGCGGCGGCGGCAACGGCGGCAGCAGCGACTGGCGATCTGGCTTCGAGATAACAATGGAGATTCTATATGGATCAGTTGCTAAGGTCTTGCACGGCAACGGCGGCGGCAGTTGCTAAGGTCTTGCACGGCAACGGCGGCGGCAGAAGCGCGTGACGCTCTTGCTCCGTGACGACGTAGGGGTATTGCAATTGCAGAGTGCGGACGCGGTGGGGGGGGGGGGGGTGCAGCAGCAGCGCGCAGCAGTCTCGCTCACTACGAGTGACAATGTCAGTCAGGCTTCCAGAAGCAGTGCGGTCGCCAATCGCACTGCCGCCGCCGCCGGAATCGAGCAGACTCGCCGAGCGTCGGCGCTTTCCGCCAGCTGGAAGCGCACATTGCGTTGGTGCTACTGAAAGAGAGCCGGTTGCCGAGCACTGCGAGCACGTGCGCTGGCCCCCCCACGGCGCGGCGCCGCTCCGCACTGAGGTCGCGGCGGCGTGCGGCACGATGCGCCTGCGCAGTGCGTGTGCCGCGCGCAAGACTACAGCAGCGATCGCTTGCAACCCACAAACACTAGCCGCCATCGCGCAATGATCGAAGCGAAAGTGTGATCATGACGTTTGCCGAGCGAGGGGACCCGCCGCCGCACTCAGCGAGGGGGCCAGTGCGACAGTGCCGCGCCACTAGCCTCTACTTCAACAGCGATCTGACCGGCGTCGACGGGCGCAGCGTAACAGCGGCAGCATCATCCCCCCCCCCCCCCCCTAAACACCCCCCAACGCTCAGCGAGGGGGGGGGGGGGGCGCATCACGGTACTCACCCACGGGCAGTTGTTCTCGCGCAGCCATATAAGGACGTCCTTGTGGTTGTTGTACGCCGCCGCGTTGCAGGCCTGCACGTCCCAGGGGCAGCCGCGCGCGCGCGCCCACTTGAGGATGTGCAGGTGACCCTTCAGCGCCGCCTTGTTGCACGTCTCGCGGTCCTGTCAGAGGCGGGGGGGGGGGGGGGGGGGGGGTATGGGTATGGGTATCAGTTTGTCGCATTCGAAAACATGCCAGCGCGTCGTAGTGCGCTTCTCGAGGGCCTGCCACGACCGAGAGAATGGCGGGTTGGGGGGGGGTACATAAGTATCAGTTGATTGCGCATTTGAATACGTACATGCCAGTGCCGTCTTGTTGCACGTCTCGCAGCCCTCTCGCGACCGCGGTGGGGGGGGGGGGGTATGGGTATCAGTTGACCGCATTTGAATACATATACATACCAGTGCCGTCCTGTTGCACGTCTCGCAGTCCTGCCACGACCAACAGAACCATGAGGAAGGGGTACAAGTGGGGTGGGGGGGTGGGAACACAACGAGTATCGGTTGGGTCGCGATCGCAGGTGTACCGGCACCGCCAGATGGCACGTCTCGCGAACCTGCCACAATCGACAGAACCACAGGGTGGGTGGGTGGGATATAAGTATCGGTTTGGTCACGATCGCTGACATGTCAGCACCGCCGTGTTGGACGTGTCACCCTCCTGCAACATTGAGCAAATGCAGTGAGGAGGTGTGTGTGCGGGCATCAGTTTTTGTCGCAGTAGCGCATATAATACCAGCGCCGTCTTGTTGCATGTGTCGAGGATCTGCCAAGACCGCCAGAACCATAAGGAGGGGGGGGGGGGGGTAATGCACAGGTGCCGGTTTCGTTCGTGATCGTATACATACCAGCGCCGCCGTAATTGCTGGTGTCACGGTCCTGCATCACCGGGTGGACAACGAGATGCGCGTGCGGGGGGGGGGGGTTGAGGGTTTCGGTTCAGCGTCGCAATCGCATGCACACCCCAGGCGGGGAAAATTACAGAGGAACGTCAACTTCAATCTTGGAGGCTGGCAGACAACTGTCGCGCCGCAGCGGGGGGGTCTCGAGGGGGGTGCAGACTGCCTCCGCGGCACTGCCTGTCGCGCCAGAGCCTTGAGCGCACGGCACATACGTCCAGAGCATCTCCATGAGAACCAAGTGTGCGACGGTCACCGCTGGAAGTCGGCGGCAGGCGGCGCCTGCGAGCAGAACGTCACCTCACGAACACCTCACCTTACATCAACTTCAAGTTAACTTCTCTAAACAACCGCAACTCACCCACCGGCACCCCTGCGCGCGCAGCCACTGCAACGCCTCGAGGTGGTCCCCCTCGACGGCGGCGGCGCACGTGGACGCGTCCCACGCGCAGCCATAACTTCAACTCTCAACTTCAATATCACTTTTCAGGCAGAGAGACCTGATTTCAACTTCAAGTTCACTTCCCAAAGCAAACCGCAACTCACCCACGGGCACCCCTGCGCGCGCAGCCACTGCAGCGCCTCGAGCTGGTCCCCCTCGGCGGCGGCGGCGCACGTGGACGCGTCCCACGCGCAGCCGTTGACGTGCGCCCAGCGCAGCACGTGGATGTGCCCCGCCTTGGCGGCCTCGTTGCACGTGCCGGCGTTCCACGGGCACTCGCGCTCGCGCGCCCAGCGCAGGACGTTGAGGTGCCCGCCCGCGGCCGCCAGGGGGCACAGCACCTGGGGGGGGGGGGGGGGGGGGGGGGGGTCAATTGGGAGAGTCACAGCGTGCAGCACGCAACCGTCAGTAACTAGAGAGAAGCGTCACACGCGTGCGAGTGTAAGGTGTCCGCCTGTTCTGCGTCTGTCAGGGGAGCGCGGAGCGAGGGGCACTATCTAGAGCGGGAGTGTCGCGTGCACGCGTGTGAGGCCAGTACAGTGAAGATTGAGGTGTCCGCCCGCGGCCGCCAGCGGGCACAGCACCTGGGGGGCGGACGGGGGAAGTCACCACGTGACGCGAGCTTGAGAATCTACAGAGGGGAGTCGCGTGCGCGAGTGTGAGGTGCCTGCCCAATCGGCCCTGCCAGGGGAGCGGAGGGCGTGGCATTGTGTAGCACGGGAGTGTTGCGTGCCACACGTGTGAGGCTGGTGAGTGAAGTTTGACGTGCCCGCTCTCGGCCGCCAGCGGGCGCAACACTTGGGGGGTGGGGTGGGGTGGGGGGGGGGGGGGCGGGGGAGGGCCACCACGCGACGCGAGCGTGAGGTCTATGGAGGTGGAGAGTTACGTGCGAGTGCGAGGTGCCTGCCCATTCCGGGTCTGCCAGGGGAGCGGGAGCGAGCGGCACTGGAGCGGGGGAGCCACGCACGTGCATGTGAGACCGGCGAGTGAAGTTTTGCGCAACTGCGTGTGACGCGCCCGTTGCGGCACGGGTTAGAGTGGCGGCAGCGCTCACGCGGCGGCGGAGCGACGATCGATCGAGCGACGACTCGACAATGAATCAGCAGTGCTCAGCGCGGCGCATCGGCGGCAGCGCTCGAGCGGCGGCGCAATCAACGATCAATCGACAGATAAGGCCGACAATCCCGTCTGGGCATCATCCCAAGCTTCCACCATCGCGGTCAGCGTCACGCTCGCCCGATCGACACTGCGCTCAGCGCTCACCTGGTCCTCGCACCCGCAGCCGTTGAGGCGCGCCCAGTGCAGCGCGTGTTCATCACACGGTCACAACACCTGCGCGGTGGCGCGCCTGCGATCAATCGACGCATGAGGCCGTGAATTCCGCCTGAGTCAGCGCTACGCTAACCTGATCGACAGCGCTCAGCACTCAACGCGCGCGCGCTCACCTGGTCCTCGCACCCGCAGCCGTTGAGGCGCGCCCAGTGGAGCACGTCGACGTGGCCGTTGGCGGCCGCGAGGTGGCACGTGCGGTGGTCCCACGGCGCGTTGCGCTGGAGCTTCATCCACTTGACGATGTGCAGGTGGCCCGCGGCGGCCGCCTGGTTGCACGCCTGCGCCGTCCACTTGAGGCCGCTCACGTCGCGCGCCCACTTGAGGATCTCGAGGTCGCCGTTCGCCGCGCACCAGCTCGACATCCAGACGTCCCAGGGGCAGCCGGCTGCGCGTGCAGCAGGGGAAAAAGGGGGGGGGGGGGGGGTGTGTGTTCAGGTGAGCGTCGCAGCGAGCGTGCTACTTGTGAATGGCGTATCAGGGGCAGCCGGCTGCGCGCAGTGCGGGGGAGGGGGAGGGGAGGGGGGGGCCGCTGTTTGGGTAGGCGTTGCAGCGAGCGCGCTACTTCTGGATGGCGTCCCAGGGGCAGCCGGCTGCGTGCTGGCTGAGGGGGGAGAAACGGGGGGGGGGCTTCAGTGGGTGGATGAGGGGGGAGGGGGGGGTGTATACTGCTTCTGACGAATATTTATGAGTTTTGGGGCGCGCTGAGGTTGCCATTTGCCGCGGACCACAGCATGTAAACAAGCCACAGGCACTTGGCTGCGCGTAGCGGGGGGGCGAGGGGGGCTGTTCTGACGAGCGTTGTCGCTTGAGATCGTCAACTTTGGGGCGTTGAGATTGCCGTTTGCCGCGCGCCAGCTCGACATCCGAACCTTGCCACAAAGTACATGGCTGCGCAACCGGGGGTGGTTGTGGGCTGTTCGACTGGGCGTTGCCGCGAGCATGCTCCCTCATGTCGCATGTCAGCAGTGGGGTGTGGAGATGAATGACAGTGTGTGTGTGTGCCACAAGCTGGGCCTGGATGACGAGGCAAACCTCACGAAGGAAAAATACCAGCACATCATCTCGGGCGATTCATGACACAGGACGTTGTCCATCTTTGCCGAGACATGCCGTCATGCCGTGCCACGCGCTAGGGACTTGCCTGCCTTCGCCATCTTCATGAGGCCGATGGACTTGACCATGTACCTGCGCGATGTGATCCCGCCCCACTGTGCCCTGTAGTCCGCCTTCCAAGCCTTGTTGAGCCTCAAGGGCAGGTACCAGCGAGGTCCCACGTACTGGATAATGCGCTCCCTTATCACGGCGGCTGCCTCGTCGTGGAGCCCGCCAAACAACCCCGCTGTTGATCAACGAGTTGTCGAAGCAACAAAAGGCGTATGTAGTGCAAAAGGCGATCAACATCCGTGCTCAAACCTGCTGCATGGGCTGCAGCAACGTGCGTCGAGCACTTTTGTGTCCAACGTAACGGTGTGGTACGAGGGTAGCGCATCGCAGGCAGGCAGCAGGCAGCAGGCAGCAGGCAGCTGATCATGGTCATCACCAGGAAGCACTGCACAGGCATACGCAGGGCATTCGCGGTTCCAGCCATAGCCATACGAGGTTGTCGGCATGCTTCGCTTCGTTGGACGTTGACGGATACACACACAAAAATCAAACACACACATTGCTCGAGATAACTACGGTTCACTTCAGCAGGGGAGGCGCATCTACTCAGATAGACTGCCTGCAACTAGTCTGGCAATAACAGCGTGAGGCATTGTCTACTCACTTAGTTGACGAAAGTACATCGTCCTCTGCGCCTGTTTGTTCGCCTCAATCATCCTCCTCCTCTCCTCCCTGGCCTGCCTCTCCACCACCTCCCGAGGCCTCACTAAGGTCTTGCCGCGGGGGCCGCCCACCACCATCTTGATTGCGAGCGAGGGCCCCTTCTGCTTCCGCAGTGTAATTTTGATTTCACGTTGAGGTGATGAACTGGTTAATTCATGCATGAGAACCCCCGTGCAGAGACTGTTGACAAAAAACATTAGTGTGACAATTGTTGGCGACCCTGCTCACGCTGAGCCACCACGTGCTGGTGGTACTGCAGGCACCAGCACACAGGCAACTTCTAACCCTAAACCTAACCCTAACCCTAACCCCCCAGTGTGGGTCTGCAACTGATGGGTTGCACAAGCACCATGCCTGACAACACGGCATGTAACATGCATCTAAGAGAACGAGAAGCGGAGGTATAGTTCACAAGATATTGCGAATTTATGTAGGGTGTTTTGGTCGATGGGTAACGACACAATGTATGTGACTTTGTGAAAAGCGAGGGAGTGCATGAAAAATAGTTGATGTGTCTGTCAATTGAGCAAAACACAGCAGAATATACCTCAAGTGATGTCCATTTCACGAAGCTTGGGATGCGTTCTCTGAACGCTGACAATGCTGTATGGCATTGCCTGCTGCACCCTTGCCTCACTCTGTTCCCCTTGAAGCAAGGAGCGCACAGTCAGCTTGCACAAGCAAGATGCAATGGTCATGGCATCGACACGGCTTGCACGCACGCATGATGGAAACCGCACTTTTCCTCTCCTTAGCGCTTGTTTTTGTGCATCGCCGCAAGCACCCGTCACTGCGTGCAGAGTTCCCGCTGCGGAATCTTTGCGCCCCCCAGAACCGAACCCTTCTGCGGCGCGCCGCCAACTGCCGTACTGCACGCACTGCTGACCTCGCATCGGTGGCAGCAGCAGCAGCAGTCGCAGCGGGCATGCCGGAGCAGGGACGGTCCTCAGTCAACTATCATGCTACACGCCATGACGACAATCGCGCGAGCGGCGGCGGCGGCGTACGCCGCCGGCACTCGCCGGCACCGAGCACTGTCACACAGAACGCCACTGATCATCACCACCGTCACACCGGATAGCACGGAGCACTGTTGTCACATCAACACCGGGGGGGGGGGGGGGGGGGCACTGCAGTGGAGCACCGCAGCTGGGCAATGCTGAAAGGCTGCATTTCCGAGCGCTGCCACACCGTCGAATCAGCGCATCGCGTGCGCCGCTAGTGGTTGTCGAGGATCGTTGTCACGGTCCCCGCGACGCACGCGACGGCGCCGAACGCCGCCATGAAGAACGCCCAGTAGAAGGGCCGGAACGCCGCCGCGCGCTCGCGCCTGGGGGCAGGGGGCGTTGAGCGGCGACACGGCGGCAGCAATGGAGACGTGTCAGTGGGCGGGGAAAGCAGAAATGTCGGAACAGTGGTCTCGTCCCATGGATGCCGCGCATATTTCTGCCCGGCGAGTAAGCGGATCGCCATGCTTGCAGCAAGTCCCCATTTTGAGATCACATCATTCACGTCATTCAATTATGTACTGAAGGCTCCAGTCTGCAAGCGCTGCCACGCACAGTGCCGGGCGCAGAATGCCCCTTACTCAAACGGCCGGAACGTAACTGCACACGCTCGTGCCTGAGGTCATCATGCGTACACCTCCGCTGCTGGCGATAGCACTGGCCACGCAGACCAAGTAAGTAGGCACCTGAGTATCAAGTACCTCATCTGTACTGTCTGTCATGCCCACAAGCACGCAGGGACCATGAGAGGCAGCGCTCAACACCGCAAAAAAAAACCCCAATACAATTAGGTACACTTCAACATTGAACTCCAACTTCCACCAGTGTGACTCACCACGACGGCGCGTACGCGCCGCCCGCGCCCTTCCACACGAGCGCCGCCGCGCGCAGCTCCCCCTCGTGCGACTTGAGGTACAGCAGCGACGGCAGTACGTAGCCGATGACGCTCGCGGCAAACGCGCCAAAGATCTCGAGCACTGCCCCGAGGTCGTCCGTCGCGAGCGCCGTGACCGTCGTGGCGGCCCAGATGAGGATCGTTATGACCATGTGGCGGCCGAGGCGCGCCTGGGGCGGGTAGGTAGGTAGAGATCAAAGATCAGAATCCGCATGTACTCAGATGTACCCCTCGCGTGCATGTCGGGTACTGCGGCATGAGAGCTCGGGGCATCAGGACCCCCAGCGAACTGATGCGGGGTCCTCGGCGTCCCCGCCAGATCAGTAGCAAACAACCAGAATCTCGTTACATTCGACACTTCAACTGGAGGCGCGCAGAGCAGTAGCCATCGGTGCAGTACGAGGTGCAGATCATCATTGTGTGCAGTACGAAGTGCAGATCATCATGGTATTTACGTATATTACCCCGAGGACGGTGATGGCCATGTGGCGGCCGAGGCGCGCCTGGGGGGGTAGGCGGGTGGCAGCGCGCGCCGGCGCGCGCCGGCGTGGTGAGTATGAGTCGATGAGTAATTGCTGTGCCCCCGGGGCAGGTACTTGCCCGAGCGCATGGCATTGTCCAGCGCTGATGGCGGGTGATGTACAGATCGATATGGGCTACGCGATGCATCGCTTTCGACGAGAACGGTAACATGTGGTTTGCGAGGTTCAAATGCTTTCAAGGTGTGTTCGGGAACTATGAACCGGAGAACAGGGAGGTAGCAGCGTGCAGACGCGATGGTGTCAGAGCCTCAGTCATCGAGTCATCACTGCCTCCAGGGGTAGGCAGGTAACATTGGCCTGCACATGATGCTAGAACCTAGGTCACTGCATATCACTAAGATGGAGCTTGCGAGGGCGTCTGCAGCTAGCGTGCAGACGCGATGGTGTCAGAGCCTGAGTCAACGAGCAATCACTGCCTTAGGGGTATGCAGGTAGCATTTGCCCACACATGATGCTAGAATCGAAGGCACTGCATATTGCCAAAATGGAGCCTGTGAGGTCGCCTGTGCCTGACGCGTGGTGAGGGCCCTGGCGGTCCAGCTGAGGTTGAGCGCTGCGATGACCGTGTGCATACCTGAGGCGCGCAGTGACGTGCGCGATCGCGGACAAAGCTGCTCAAGCCTTCTCGCCGCAGTCCCCTCATGAAGCTGTTAACGCAGCACACGCCACCATGAGCATAGTGATGCGACAGGCCAGCGGTTCGCACTGAGAGCATGCAGTAGGGAAGTACTCGTCGAAATCTGTACACATCCATACATGAAGGGGTGCCGCGCCCAGTGCCCGCGCGCAGTCCGAGAACAGTACCTACGCTTTTCGCGCCCCAAGCGAAAACAATCAAAGCACGCATTGATGAGATTTGATGTGTGTAAGCCAACTTCAAGGCATGTCGGCTAACTTCGACTTGAAGGCGGCGCGCGCGCACCTCCTCCCACCGCAGCAGCGCTCTGCATACGCTCGCGTCCAGCACGTGCCGCGCCACCACCATCTCCATCGGGTACGTGAGCAGCATGGCGACGGCGAGGAATGCGCGCGCCGCCGCCGCCGCCGCGCCGCGCGCGCTGAAGTTGTTGAGGATGTCCCCGCGCGTCTGGTCGCCGAACGACAGGTAGCCCAGGGTCGCCATGGCCATGGTCATGGCCCACGCGATGCTGAGGGACATGTGCGTGATGCTGCGCGGCGCGACAGGGGGATGGGGGGGGGGGGGGGGGGAGGGGGGGGGGGGGGGGGGGGGCCGGGCGGGGTAGAAGGGGGGGGGAGGGTCGATGGCTACAGTAGGTTATTTGCGCGCAGGTTGTGCGAGCAAGAGTCACAGGGGGTGCCGCACTTGATAGCGAAAGATGGGTGGCAGCTCGCCGTGGCCAAGCGCTGGCTCAGCGATTCGCGTGTGGAACGGGGGGGGGCGGGGGGGGCGCACATGGCCGGGATGCGAGTCCTTATGTCAGGGCTCGGGCGACTGAATGATTGAGCCTCGTCCCATCAAGTGGTGGCTCAGAGTGTGGTGACCTGGGGCGGGGATGGCCATGGTCATGCAGCACAGCTCAGCATCTTGCCCGTGCTGTGCGCGTGCGGGGCTGGCGTCAGGGCATGAGCTAGAAATAGCTCAGCGGTCCATGCAACGGGGCACTGCTTCAGCCGTGAACTGCTCAGACAGAGTGGGGTCCTGGCACCCCATGAAAGGGACGGCTACCCCGCAAGTGTTTACAAGCTCTTCAGCTCAGTGGCAAAGCCAGGATTGCCACAACTGCGACCCACAAGCACTGGACACTTAGAACTATAAAAGTAGTAAATAGAACTTCTAGAAGTTCTATTTACTACTTCATGAGTTGTTGGTCATGCATGCGCACCTCAGTCATGTGCATGTGGGGGTTTGGTATCGGGGCAGGAGGGCCAGGAACAGCTCAGTGGTCAGCGCACCGGAGCGCTGCCTCAGTGACGGACCGCTCCCGCCGCATGCAACCAGCATTTGACATTCAAAACAATGTTGCGCCATATCATTGTCTGTTGGTAAGTCACGCACGCGCACCTCGTTTGAAACCATAGTAAACAGTACCATTTGCCGGTCATGTATGCGCACCTCGTCCACGACGCGACGCTGCGCGCGCCCTCGCCGAGGCTGCGGTACACGATGAATGTGCTGCTCTGGCACACGAACGCGAAGGAGATGGCGCCGAGGCCCGCAAAGAGCGTCCCCCGCGCAAAGGTGAAGATGTCTGTCCTGTCGATGGTGTCGTACGTGCGTCCCTCCGCCGGCGCCGCGAACACCACGATCAGCACCAGCAGCAGCGTGCTCAAGACCTGTGCGGCGCAGCGAAGGGCGGTATTGAGTCAGGTTCAGAGCCATGGAATGTGATGGATTGCAAGGTCGAGTTGCAGAATACCGTGCGCATCCCCCTTCTCAAACACTGGTGTGCTGTGTTGCACATGCGTGGCCGATGCGCGGCCCTGGCGACGGCAGCGCCCTCGGAGTGCGCGTGTCACTAACCCTAACCCTAACCCTAACCCTAACCCTGAAACCTAACCCTCATCCTAACTCTCTGAACGCCGTCCCCACAATGAAAGCATGCATAACTAGCAGCATCAAATCGCCGCTGTAGTGGATGCGGCCGTAGCGGATGAAGCCGCGAGCAGATGATATAAGTTCTACTTGCATTTCGCCCCAGGCAAAGCGCCTCTACGTGAAAGCGCAAGCGGGTTCGCACTCACACTGATGAAGCTGGCAAAGCTCAGCTTGTGCAGGTCCCGGAAGGAGCTCACGGGGAGCACCACGAGCAGCGACAGCAGCGCGATGACGACGCGGCGGTCCGTCAGCGCTCCGCTGGCCACGCCGCACGCGCGCAGCACCTGCGGCACCGTGTCCCCTGCGGAAGAGGAAACAAAAAAGCGATAGCGTTCGGACAGCACGAACACAATATCAGATGATGCCACTGGTTTGGCCGCCGGCACATGCACGCAACACCTGCTGCACCGCGTTTCTGGCAAACCTGATAGCGTATGCAAGATGGCCGCAGGCACTGCGGTCAGATGACACACGCGTAACGGCGTCAGCGCCGTCTTGAAAGAAGGAAGGTCTGTGCGCGGAAAGGCGCGGCCTGTCGGCGGCCCGCATCAAAGAGCGCGCGCCGGTCCCCGCGCGACCGTTCACAAGAGCGCGCATGCGACAATGAGGCTGACAGCCAGCACAGCGCCATCGTACATGAGGCACGTATACAACGTCGCGAGCAGCGGCTGTGGCAGCAGCGCGCAGCCGTGCTCGCTCTGGTGCCTGCAGCGGAAGAAGCTCCGCAGGGGGGGCGGGGGCATCCGCTCACCTATGATGATGAGGTACGCCGCCATGGCGCCAAACGCCATCACAAACGCGAAGAAGCAGAAGGTGTGGTACCCCGCGGCGCCGAACATGGCGCCCATGAGCTCCTCGTAATTGAGGCGCCCCGTCTTCTCGCCCGCCTGCACGAGCATCACGCTGCTCTTGTCGATGAGCACTGCCGCGAGCGTCATCAGCCCCAAGCCCTGCGAATGCGCGCAGACACCGCCGGTGTCACCGGCGTTGACAAAGTGTTGTTGTTGGTATACCGCGAAGAGGCCTGCATAGAGACCTTGCATGCGCGGCAGACAGGCAGAGACTCTGAGGTATGTGGCACAGCAAAGTAGCTCAGATTGTGGCGCATGACGCTGCTCTTGTCAATGAGCATTGCTGCTAGCGCCATCAGCCCCAGGCCCTGCGCAAAATGCGCCGCGTGCGTGCACAGGCCGGCGTTGACAGAATGGAGAGGCTGTAAGGTGGGACGCACAGATTTTACTTCAGCGTACGGCGGGATGCACTGTCTGTCTTGTCGTCGAGCACTGCCACAGTTGCCTCCAGAGCCTGCGCGCGTACGCGAACCAGCGTCGACAGAAGCGGTCGGCGACGGCGAGTGCCTCTGATAATACTCGAACAACCGCGCGTGTGTGGACTGCCAGAGTGTCCGCGGCGCATGGTATGTAGCTCAAGGCGAGGCGCGTGCTGCTGCGGCGGACGAGCGCTGCCGCTGCTGTGTTACACTACAACTGACAGTTACACAACAACTGACATGCGTATCTGCCGCGTGGCACAGTAAAACATGTAGCTCAGATTGAGCCGCATGCTGCTATGTGGTCGATGAACGAGCACTGCTGCTAGTGCCATCAGCCCCAGGCCCTGCGGGACACGCGTTACGCACGTGCACAGGCCCGCGTTGACTGAAGCTGTCAGGGAGAGGCTGTAGGGTGAAACGATTTTGTCAATGAGCACTGCTGCAAGTGCTATCAGCCCCGGGCGCTGCACATGCGGGCCAGCACCGCCGTTGACACACTTGTGCTGTTGGTATGCCGCGGAGAGGGCTGTACTGAGACCATGCATGCATGAACGGTTAGAGACTCCGCGGTACGTGGCACAGTGAAGTAGCTCAGATTGAGGCGCATGCTGCTATGTTGACCCTGAGGACTGCTGCAAGCGCCATCAGCCCCAGGCCCTGTGGGAAACGCGTCACGCGCGTGCACAGGCCGGCGTTGACGGAAGCTATTAGGGAGAGGCTGTGAGGTGGGATGGTTTTGATGGTGAGCACTGCTGCGAATGCCATCTGCCCCAGGCCCTGCGCATGCGCGCCTGGCATTGACTCCGTGGTGCTGATGGTATACTGCAAAGAGGCCTGTGCTGAGAGCATGCATGCGCGGCGGACAGGCAGAGACTCCGCGGCATGTGGCACAGTGAGGTAGCTCGGATTGAGGCGCATGCTGCCATGTTGTCGGTGAGCACAGCCACGAGTGCCATCAGCCCCAGGCTCTGCGCGAGCGTGTCGCGCGCATGCACAGGCTGGCGTTGACAGAAGCTTTTAGAGCGCGGCTGTGAGGTGGCGATTTTGTCGATGAGCACTGCTGCGAGTGCCATCGTTGACAGAAGTCATCAAAGCGAGGCCTGCACATAATCCATCAATACAGTCCACATTTTGTGTCGACAGCAATGGCTTCTGGTGCAATTGGACGTGCATGCGTGGACTGCCAAGTGGTCCGTAGCACAGGGTGTATTTCAACGCAAGCCGGGATGCACTGTCTGTCTCGTCATCGAGCACTGCCGCGATTACCATCAGCCTGAGGCCCCGCGCGTGCGCAGACCAGCATCGACAAAAGCGATCAGCGAGTGCCTCTTACTTTGACAACCGCGCGTGCATGGGCTGCCAGAGTGTCCGCGGCGCATGACGTGTAGCCCATGGCGAGGCGCATGCTGCTCCTGCGGACGAGCGCTGTCGTTACTGTGTTACACTAGCACACGTGTGCGCATCTGCCGCGCGCTGCCACCGCAGCATACGTTAGCATTCAACGGTACAAATGAGCGAGCGGGTCAGTGCAGAGGCGCATCAGAACGCGCCCGCTGAACAGTGGCGGCTCGGGCGCATGGAGTCGGACGAGGCGCACCACCACATGCGCAAGCGTGTGGCGCACATACTTCAAGTGACTTTCAGTTGAAGTGGATCAACACCTACATAGCAGGTGCGGTTTCAAACAGAGACCGCCAACACTCACCGTCCAGAAGCCGCACTGCAGTATGGCAAACGGCAGGCCGATGATGCCCGCCCCCACGATGGTGTTCACCTGGAGCGCACGCAGTTGAGCATCGCTGCGCGTTCATTGATGCTGACCGGGCCGTGTGAGCAGAGTCGACATGCGGGGCAGGCCGCGCTCTTGAGCACTGGACCTTCTTCACAGGGCATCGTGATGGTGTGTCATCGTATTCCTTGAAAGGACTTAAGTGCTTCTTGAAGTATGTTTTCCGAGCTTTGAATGTCAAAGAACGAGGCAGCCGCCGCAACCTGTAGCTCATGCCACTTGACGTCGGATGTTGAGATCGCGTTCTGCAGCCCGTTAGCACCTTTTGGCACACCCCGAACGTTGCGTACATCAGTGTAGTTCACACTTGTCAGCGTAAGCCATATTGAAGTTTGCACACCTGGGCTCTCAGGCAGGCCATACGTGCATACATCATGAGCTGCACTAGGTACGCAGCAGGCGCTCCAATGCCCCCCCCCCCCCCCCCCCCCCCTGTGGGCTTGCGCGATGTGTCAAACGCTCAATCGCGCAGTATCAAGAGGTAAATGAATCATGCATGCATGCGCACGTGATATACAGCTCTTGAGGGTTGCAAACTCTTTACGGCGACTTCTCAATGCTGCTAGCTGTCACAGTAGTTAGAGCCTCCTGTTGTTCGTTCTTCAAGTAGGTGTCCATTCCACTAGACGGCTGATGTCTCACAACCTTGAAAATACTAAGGTGAACAGCAATTTCACATTTGGTTTGCAGACGCGTACGTGGATGAGCTTCTTTGTCAACTGGCGCTGCATGTACTGCAACAGGATGGTCTGGTCTTACTTTGCGTTTCTCATGATTGCCAGAGTTGATGCTGACTTGCGCGCGTGTACGCATGATTTGGAGTCACAAAGAGGCCCGTTTGAAGTGCCCTGTTGTGCTCAATATGTCTAGGAAATCAGAAAGGTGTGCTAGTGCAACAGCCTGCAATAGCGCAAACTGCGTGGTCAGCTACACGAACGGCTTTGCGCACGACTTACAAAATTAAAGACGGCTCCCCAGTGTCCCGAATGCCCTTCCGGATATTCATTGTGCACATCATCGCTGCCCGCGCCGACAGCGACCCTCTCTGGCTGCACAGAGAACTCGACTCCTCCGTTGTCATGCCAGGCTCCAGCCAGCTCCTCGCTGCCAAAGCTGTTCTGCTGCGCCACTCGTGCACCTCGAGTGGCTAGTTGAAAGCCGAAGGTGGGTGATTGCGCAGGAGACCCATAGTCTGCCTTACGTGGGGTGTCATGCAGCATCATGCTCCGACAACACCCAGCAAGTGTGTTTCTTGTTTCTTTGTTTATCGACTTCTCGTCGTCACTCAGTTAGGCCAGGTGATGTCGCCATAAGGCGGTGGATATCGATTCAGCATTGACAACACTCATCGTTCCGCTCCAGCAAGGGCATAATGTTTTAACTTCAACTCCTGAGAATTCGGTTACGGGATGAAACAGTAGTCGTGGTCGGGGTGTGTGTGTGTGCGTGTTGTGTGGTGGTGGTGTGTGGTGGTGGTGATGGGTGGGTGTGCTTTTTGTGTGAATAAGACTTCAACCCCAAAATGCTCATTTCGACTCGCTGCAACGTCAATCATAGCTGGCCGGCCCAACTGCCAGTCGACCCTGCTTACTGCTCTTGCTCCCAGAGCGTCAGCCAAAGCGCGGACTCCTACTTCACGTGGACATGTGCTGGGCCTGTGTATACGATGACTTTGCAAGCCCTACGCGACATAACACCACCCAAACTGGGGGGCCATGCCTACGCAGTTTACAACCTGCAATGATGCTGTAGCTTGAAAAAATTCATGCTGGCAAACAGTCCCCACAGCAGCACGTGACACAGAGCCGAGTAAGACAGGTCCACCAGCAGCAGATGCGCCTGGAATCAATCGATGCGTTTGCAGGCTGACTACAGCGTCTGGAACTGCCGTGGGCCTTTGTTGAATCAGATGCAACCATCTCTGAAGGCCGATGCCTGCTGGCTGGACCATGTGCCAGCCCCCGTGCTCAGCGAGCATTTTCCATGGAGTATCGCGATGTGCTGGTGCGGCGCGGTGCATCGCAAAGCACTGAGCAGGTCATACGCCGTCGCCAGATGCTCACCCTTTGGCAGGACAGTACAACACTGAGTTGTCACGGCGCACCATATCAAGAGCACTGCTTCCAGAAAGCCTGTGCAGCCTGAATATGGATGCAGCAGCCTGCGCTGCAGCCGCCGTAATTGGGGGACACGGCCTTGGTCACATTAGACAGGCAGCCCTGGGGCGCTGAAGCTGACGTGCGTTACGCAACAGCTGAGAGGCAATGAACATCTGCATCGATGGCGCAGAGCAACACGAGTGTTCAAACAACGCTCGAGTACAGCAGGTCTACTCCCTGTGTGGCGCTGCCAAAGAATTTCACATGGCGATACGCAATGATTTTATTGCTCCTTGAGCGGTGCCACCAGCTCCCTCGCGGCCAGCAGCGCGCCGCGCAAGACGCCCAGATCTTGCTCCACCTGGCGACATGGCAACGAGGGGAGCATTGCGTTGATGAGGCACACGAGCTTTATCTCGCAAGACGAGGAGAGTAGTGCATCAATGAGGTATATGATATTTTCACAATCATCCAGTTGCGAGCAGGAGTGCGCGCGCCTCTCGAGGTGCTCGGCAGCATATACAAGCGTCCCATGCAGTCAGTACAAGTACTTTCTGCAGGATCATGCACTTACTATGAACTGAGCTGTGTTCACATGACAGTCAGAGGCGTGGACAGCTGCGGAGCTGCGCTGGTTTTGCGTTTGAACATGCTGAAATCGAACCCACGTACTGCCGATGCAACTCATGTGGTCATTGCCCCTGCGGCTGTGCAATACCATGCCAAGCAAGCATCGCAAGAAGACAGCTGAAGGTGCTTGCACGCCTGGCGTTCCAAAACTCGCCGCCCAGTGCAATGTACCAAGCACTGTCGCCTATGCACATGAGTAGGTGATTGTTGCATGTTGCGGGCGTGAGCGGCGCTGCTGCGAACCCCAAACACTCAATGCAACTGCCACGCAAATCGGCCAATGGGGCGTTGAACACGTGCCTTGGTGCAGTCGTCGGGCAGCCGCTGGAGCCAGTCGCTGACGACCTTGCGGGCGTAGCCGCCGAACGCCGCGCCGGACGCCTTGGCGCCGCCAGCGTCGCTGCTGCCCAGCAGGCCCATCGCTTGCAACCTGCAGACACACGGCATGCCAGTTGAGTAGAGTCCTTCGCACATATTTCACCACCTTAATGAGCTGCGTGTGAAGAGAACAAGGCGTTGCCGAATGCGCTGCGCCACGCTGCGCTGGGTAACACGTGCGGCACTTGCCCCCATGTTGCGATGCCTATCCCCCTCCGACCCCTCCCCCCCCCCCTAAACGCCAGTGCTCAGCAGGCGAGGCATCGGATGGCACACATGCGCAGCATCGACGGCTACTGCAGCAGCGCCACTACAACCACAACGAGCGAGCAAGTCGCAGCATATGAACAGCGCTTCAACAATCAATAACACCGCCGTGCAGCCCCCACAATGATTTACGGAAAAAGCCAACATTTTTTTAATACATGTGCTGCTCCAGTACCAACTTTGTACCATCTGAGGGCCGGAAATTAATGGTTCGTTTTTCATTACTTCTTCAAAAAAAGTAAAACAAAATTATTGTACTGTTCTAAAATCACCTAGGTACCGTCGCGGCGTTAGTGCCCCCAGCCAGCTGCACGTGGTGCCGGCCTGCGCCGAACGGCAGCGCTCCGCTCTTGAGAACTTTCTCCGCGAAGGCAACGCTCGCCAGCGCGGTCCCCTTGCCAATGTCGCCGCTCATGGGGCGCCCGTCTGTCTGCCATATGCGCAGGCCGACGCCGCCCTGGTGGTGCAACCCACATCGGCAACGTGGTATCGAATGCAGGAATTAGCGGGGTGCTGTTACCTTGTGTTGGTGGGGTGGTTGCCACGGGCAGAGTGCGCATCGGCAACGCGGTGCCGCACGCAGGTGGTTGATGAGCATCAGCAGAGTGCGATTATTTTTCATTGACTCAGATCGGACGGTCGTTGCTGTAGCACGTGCACGCCGCCATGCAAAGTGTCAATGGCATGTGCAGTTGGTATATTTTTGCGTGCTACATGTCATGTTTCGAGAGGTTTTGGCAAGACACACTTGCAGAAAGGTGTCAAGGACTAAATGTGCACGGCTGTCCCTGGAGAAACGTCTTTTGAATGCTGCCACAAGAAAAGGCAATCACCACGGATACAATAGCTGAGCACCTGAGGAACTCTAAAGGCCCCATTTTCATGGGTAAAAGGCACTGCCAGGTGCACAGCTCCTGCCACCCACTGTCCTGTTGTTCAATCCGCACGTGGCTCACTTCAGATCCTGGTGGGCTCTATTTGACACCCGATGGGCAGTGTCGACAACGGTGCTAAGGTTATGATTTCGCTCAGCAACTACTGCGCGCGCGCGGTCTGCTGGGATGCGCTGCGCGTCTCCTCTGCCGGGCACTTCAAGCATAAATAACGGATGCGCGCACGCACCACGATACCTCAGAATACTACGCACAGCGCGTCTAGCAATGCGCTGCTGCTGCTGCTGACGCAGCATACACTCGTCCGCATTCTCACATTTTCTTATTTGCGTTTGCGTGCAGCTGCGGCGTTCTCCCTCTTACCTGCAGAACGTCCGCCCACTGCTGCAGGTACTCTGGGGTCTCCTCTCCCATGTCGGGGAAGCTGATCTGCAGAGGCATTGAAGTTGAAGTTGCGCCAGCGCGGCGGTGGCGTCAGGATAGTATTTGCTAGTCTACAGCTCATCATGATGCGTTCAAGAACAACCTGCAAGTCATTGCGGCCATGCACATGTCGGCGTGGAGGCAGACAAGCAGCGAAGAAATGCAGTTTGAGCCCATTGGGATGCCAGCAGCATAGCGGCTACGATGTAAAACGTGCAGCGGCGCGCCCGTGGGGTAGATGGTGCAAGAGCTGCCGCATGGTCGGCAATGCAGAGGAGCGCAGCGCCGTCTATTGGCGCTTGGCCAGCGAGGTACATATTTGTATACAGATTTGTACGCCATCTGATGCGCTGGCCAAGAGGGCAGTCGCTGCACTTCTTGCAGGCCTGCCGAGGGAGCGCACTCGCATCGCAGACAGATGCGCCTTTGGCGCTGCGTTGCTGATGCTTGACGCTGCATGACATGAGTCACAACTAGGAATGCACGCCGTGCGAGCAGAGGGCAGGCTCTTCAGGATCTTCGGCAAAGGGAGTCGCAGAAAAAATGTACACGGACGTCAACATGAAGTGGCGACGCACCGCTGCCGCGTAACACACACGCGTCACATGCGGCACACGCAGAGCGCAGGTGCTTGGAGAAGCATCACCCGCAAATATATCTTGAGGGAATAAACATGCAAAGACTTCAACAACTTGAAGCGGCGACGCACCGATACCGCACGCAGCGTGGTGTCCGCCTCCGGCCCAATGTGAGCCCAGAGATCGCGGAAGGCCTGCACGTCGCCCTTGGTGTGCACCTGAATGCAACACGCACGTTAACAGGGGGTCAGTCCAGGCAGGATTAATGCAGCCCGTATGCAAGGCCATGCAGGATGCCACAAATCAAGGGGGGGGGGGGAGGGGGGGGGCAGCTGGTATTGAGAAGCCATTTCATCCTCAGCATAGAAATTCATTCTCAGCTTAGGCATGTTGGCGAGGAGTTGGGGTGGGTGGGGGTCAATGACATCAAACACATGATTATGATACTGTAGCACGCTGGCATAATGTTGCGCGGGGTCGTGGCGATGCTCAGAAGCCCTTCTTTGTGTGACCACGTGATCGGCAACTGATGGCCAGTCACAGTGCGCCAATTGATGTCAGTAGAGACCTAACCCTAACCCTAACCCTAACCCTAACCCTACTGCCAGGCTGCAGTTGGCGTGTGCCAGTTCAGCTTCAGCGCGAGTGAAACAGTCATCGAATCGAGATTGTTTGCACGCGATAAAGTATGCAGAAAGTTTTGGTCGGTTTCAAGGGTACACTGCCTGGAGCAGGTGACTGGCACACCAGACCTGCGCATTGGAGGACAGTACATGATACAGTCACCTTCAACTTTAATCGAGCAGGGACCTACGTTAGTATACAAGAGTATTTGCCGGACTGCAGCTTCCGTGGAAACGCACCCAATCGGCCATTAGTCGCCCTACACTTACACTATGGTAACCATCAGCTTACGGCCATCTCAAACTTCAACATTTAGCCAGGTGCACCTGTTTCGTGTGGACACAGCAGAACCACCACGAGGATATGCACAACTGCGCAGCGATGCGCGTGCTGCGTCACGCAGCAGCGCACCGCAGGTTTACTTTACCAGGTGACGCACCTCATTGGCCTCCACCATGCGAGCAGCAGCGACATGTCAGCTGGGACACGCAGGTACGTCACTAGTAATATTTCAACAGATGATGCACCTGGAAGGTTTCCCTGCGCCATGCAGCGGCGACGCGTCAGCGGGGCTACGCAGGCACGTCACCACTACTACTTCAACAGGTGACACTACTTCACCGAGTGACGCACCTCACTGGCCTCCACCATGTCAAGCAGTGTTAGCACGTCAGTGGGGCTACACAAGTAAATCAGAAGTGATATTTCAAAAGGTGATTATACTTCACCAGGTGACGCACCTCGATGGCCTCCACCATATCAAGCAGCGGCAGCACGTCAGCGGGGGTACGTAGGTATGTCACCGCGTCGATGATGCCCGGAGGGCACACGGGGATGCAGCGGCCGCAGCCGTAGCACCTGCGCACACGCGCAAGCGGCGGGCGCACGCGTATCAATGCAGCTGCATCAGACGCGTTGATTTTATGAAGTGCGCATCCTGCGCACTGCGTCATAAACACGGCAAGCTCGGTGTGCCTGGCGACAAGTGCAGTTGAAAGCGCCCCCCCCGAACGCCCAACCTACGGTTCACAGGAATGCGACAACGGTCAGATCCACGCCTAGTGTCGTAACGCTGGTTGAACACCATCGTGTCTGTGCAACAAACCGGATGCTAAGGGCGACATGCGCACACTCGAGTTGGCGGCATGCTCACCAACTGAGCTCCTCTGCACAAGCGCTAGTCATGTCAGCTCGCGCTGGACGGCCATGGCAGTTGCGGCTGTGACGATGGTCGCATGCACGGCATGCATCATTCAATCCTCACTGGTCACCACTGTTTCAATCTAGCATTTGAAGTCCATCATCAAAGGCGCCATGCAAACCCTATAAGCCATGGCATGTGCATCTGCTGAGTTCGCCCGCCCATCGCACGGCAACTCACGCCCCCAATTACGACAGTTACGGCAGTTACGGCGGTTGTCACCTGTCCTCCACCACGCCGCCCAGCGGGTGCGCGCTGAGGTGCGCCGCCAGCGCGGAGCTGCGCAGGCCGCTGTCTGCGGAGCGCTGCTGCAGAGGATTCACACAGAGACATCGCAGCTGAGTTTCAGTCCAAATCCACAGCGGAGATGATCACGGGAGCTGAAGGCAGGAAGTTTAGTGGGAAGATTGAGTTGAATCCGTACTTCAAGTATGGGAGTGTGCATCGGGCCCCGTCTCGCATTGCTGCGGATACTCAATTATGGGAGTCCTCCAACTGGATTCCAGCGCGCGCGTGAGACTTCAACTTCAATGCAGCACTGCACCGCCCCCGTTCATGCTATGTCATGATCATCGACATGGCGACTTTGTGTTGAAGTGCACCGCCGGAAAGCCACACACCATGTGCGTTCCGAGGCTGAAGTCAACATCCACATTTGTGAACCCCAGCACCCACGGCGTGGCAATGCCCCTCAGCCTCCTCTGCTGCCTTCGCATAAATAATGCGCACTGGCGAAGGCACCACGTTTCCGACCAGGGATTGCAAGCAGTTAAAGTTTGCACTTGATGTTTACAGTGAAGTTCACAGTATCTGCCCACCTACCTCATCCGGGAAGGCGATGGCCTGCGCGGGGCACACACGCACACGGGCACGGGCAGTCTGGCGGGCAGCTGGCACGCGTCAGAGGCTTCCTAGCGCCTGTCCTCAAGCACTACCAACATTCATGAGCCCCAGCATCCACGGCGTGGCGATGCCTCGCAGCCTCCTCTGCTGCTCTGCTATGCATGGTGTGCACTGGTGAGGGCACCGCGTCTCCAACTGGTGACTGACTGCACTTGTTACACACACTTAATGTTTGCACCTGAAGTTTACAATTGAAGCTCACAATGATGTGTGCACTGCAAGTTAAGTTTACACCTGAAGTTTATGACAACCTTACACACCTACCCCATGTACCTCATCCAGGAGGGCGATGGCCTGCGCGGGGCACACCCTCTCGCACGGGCGCGGGCAGTCCGGGCAAGCACTTGAAATTGAACGTGAAGTTAACGGCAACGATATACGTGCCCCCCACGTTCCTCATCGGGGAAGGCGATGGCCTGCGTGCGGCACACCCTCTCGCATGGGCGCCGGCAGTCCGGCAAGCTTCTGAGGTTTACAATTGCATTTAAATCTTGAGAAGTTTACAGCAAAGGCGCACCGTACCTACCCACGTACCTCATCCGGGAAGGCAATGGCCTGCGCGGGGCACACCCTCTCGCAAGGGCGCGGGCAGTCCGCCGGGCAGCGGCGCGCGTCGAAGGCGGCCTTGCGGAAGTGCGGGTCGCGCGCGTCGTCGTTGACGGAGATCATGGTCCACGGCCGCCGCAGCGACGCGCCGCAGTCCTTGGCGATGGCGAGCGCCGTGTCGATGCCCTGACGCACGCAGCGGCGGATGGGTGCGGTGCGGCACCGAAGGAAGTGTTTAGTAATGTAAGGATCACAACGGAGCGGCGGCGCGTGCAGCTGTTGTCGAAGGTGACGGTCGCGTGCGGCGTTTACAGGAAGTGTTTACAGTACCGTAACGTGATGATCGTAATGGGGCGGCGGCGCTGTGCGAAGCGGTTGCTCAAGGTGTCGATGCCTCGGCGGACGCGGTCGCGGCGCCACACGAAGTGGGGTTCGCCGCATGAAGTGGTTACAGTATGTACTGTAAGGGTGATAATCGTAGTGGTGTGCAGCGGTGCGGCAAGCGGGCTGCCGGACGCGGCGACGGATAGGTGCGGCACCGCGTGAAGTGTTTGATCACAGTACTGTAATGTGATGATCGTAATGGGGCGGCGGCGCTGTGTGAAGCGGTCGCTGAAGGTGACGGATGGGTGCGGCTCCGCGTGGGGTGGTGGTTGGTGAGCACTGGGTTACTGCCACATGGCGTGCGAAGTGGACGCTGCCTGAAGGGGTGGCGGCGTGTGAAGTGCGGAACACAGTTTGGACACGTGTGCTCACCTCCTGCGCGGCGGCGACGGCGGCGCGCTCCGCACTGCGCCGCATCGCCATCCACACCAAACGCAGTACACCGCGTATGCACTTTGGCAACAAGTGTAAATATACATACATACCGGTATGCGCTCACCTCCTGCGCCGCGGCGACGACGGCGCGCTCCACGGTGCATACGCTGCACAGCGATCCACATCAGCAACAGTAGACCGAGTATGCACTTTAACAAAAAGTGATACTTCAACTACTTGAAGTATACATACCGGTGCGCGCTCACCTGCTACGCCGCGGCTAGGACGGCGCGCTCCGCGCAGTATACCAGGTATGCACGCATTTCAAAATACTCCGAAGTAGTGCACTTCTTCTTGAAGTACATATACACGCTCACCTCGTGAGCCACGGCAACGACTGTGTGCTCCGTACGTTATACCTGGTACGCACTGCAGCAGCATATGTATATACTTCCAAAGCACGTGTATTATGCGCTCACCTCCTGGGCCGCGGTGACGACGGCGTGCTCCGCGGCGCAGTCCACGCAGTCCGCGCCGGCGAGCGTGTAGACGAGGGCGAGGTTGCACTTCAGCACAAAGTGTATACTTCAAGTACCTGAAGTATGCATGCTCACCTCCTGCGCGGCGGCACTTCAGCACAAAGTGTATACTTCAAGTACTTGAAGTATGCATGCTCACCTCCTGCGCGGCGGCACTTCAGCACAAAGTGTATACTTCAAGTACTTGAAGTATGCATGCTCACCTCCTGCGCGGCGGCGACGACGGCGCGCTCCGCGGCGCAGTCCACGCAGTCCGCGCCCGCGAGCGTGTAGACGAGGGCGAGGTTGCGCACGTCGCTCGCGTCCTCGAACGACGCGCCGCAGATGAGCTTGAAGAACTCGCCGCGCGCCAGGGACTGGTCCGGCGGCTGGCGCCGGATCTCAGGTGGCGGCAGGTGCGGCCGCACCGCATCGTACACGGATCTGCGCGTGCAGTAGCATTTATGTATATATCTGTATACTTCAGAAGTACATGAACAAAAAAGTGGTAATTGAATGGTCTGAGTTGAAGTGAATCGCATTGCATACAATTGCGGGCGGCGGCAGATGCGGCCGTACTACACTGATCTGCAAGAGCAACGGCATGTACCTTTGAGTATATAGGTGTTGCTGCATCAGTGTAGCATCTTATTCCATAGAGTCTCAGCCGGCCTCCTGATGATGTGGAATGTCAGGCGGCTTCAGCTGCGGCCGCACAGCGTCGTACTGACGTGCGCAAGCACCGGCACTCATATTTCATGAGCATTGAACCACTTCGGAGATGGCTGCATCAATGGCATTCAATTTGGTACCTGGCACCAAAGCCACCTGTACACACGGTGGCAACGCAGTCAGCTGCTATTGTTTCCAAACAAATGACTTCAGCTTCTCCTCGAAGCATGAGATTCGTCACCAGTTGATAGCAATCATGCGCAGCGCAGGGGGACCGTTGCGCACCCCTGTTCAGCCCCAGGTGACTGGTGGTCATACAACTGCGAGCAGGCCACGCGTGATCATCGGATTCACCACGCACGCAGCCGGTGTTTCCGCAACACGTACAGGCGAAAGTACACTACAGCGCCAAGGCAGCTGTCACGCAGTGTTAAGTGTTACCTTCAGAAGTGTGCTGCCTCTCGGTGCGGCGAGGAGTTGGCATGTGAAGCGCCTGCAGCTGCTGCCTCTGCAGGCCACGCGCCAGCTCCTGATGCCGACATCAGCAGCAGCGCTATCCTCTACAGAAGTTCCTGTGCTGTTCACCGAGTTGATCTACATGTATACTTGTTGTTGAAAGTGCTGTTGCCTTCGAGCCTCGCGGAGGTGCTCGACACCCGGCGTGTGTCAACATCAATTGCCCACTGCAGCTCTTGTGCGGATGTGTGCGCGATTACTGCAAGCAAGTCCACTGTGTGTCAGCAGCTAAAATGAGTTGGGGACGAAACTGGCAGTTTGTTGACATCGACCGCCAAGGATTGCCATTCCAAATGAATGGCGACAGAATAGTGAATCAGCGTTTTGAGGAGCTGTCAGCGTGTTTTCTGTCACTGTAGTCAAATAAGTGACACCGAACATCCTGACAGCGGCCCTAGGCCTTGTATAGACACTGTGACACTGGCAGCAAAATTATGAGCAACTCAGGCAAAGTCGCTGCTGCAAGCTCGATGTTAACGTGGGAACTCGGATCGTTTCTCACTACTGACAATGAACTGCAGGCAGTATCACACACCTTGGCTCTGCAATGTTTGCACCACTCAGCACTCTGGCGTACTTCAGCTGGCTCCCGCTGCAGCCATGTCCCAGAAACCCATCCACATGTCCTCCGTGCCCAATTAGCAGCACTGAGCCCACCAGTGCATACGTTGCGCGCAGTTGAGGCATGGCTCCTTTGCTTGCATCAGCAGTGATGCGATGATCATGCGTATCTGCTCCGGGAAGGAAGTTGCGTGAATTCACTCCTCCCGATCACTGACATGAACTCACGAAACGGATGATGACCAAGGTGCTCGCTGGGCAACTACGCAAACAAAAGATGAGCAGAGCCGCCGAAGATCAAGTAGCGTCACCTGCAAGAAGCGGCGCAGCAACAGCTGCTGCAGGCGCAGACAGTGAGAGCTGGAAAAGCCTGATCCACGACCCCGCCACGAGCAAGCTGCTTCGGCGGATCTATGGCGCCACCGCCACCATTAGCTATCCGGCCTGCAAAACTGTGCCTCGGTCCAACTTACCGGCTCCACGGTTTTCAACTGGGAGCGCAAGTGGGTCCAGAAGCACTGCCACAGCGAGCACCTGCAGCGTCAAGGTGCCCAAGTTCAGGTGCGGACTGATTGATGCGTTTTCTGTGATTGCCCGTGTGTTTACATAGTTCGTGACGCGAATGCCAGTCCAAAAGGTATCTGCTGACAGACACAAAAACTCATGTTTATATCGTCTGGCCTGTCGTGTATTGTGCTTTCTGCAGAGGCCGGCCCAAGACCGAGCCGCCGGCGCCAATAGAGTACGCCGTTCCCCACCGCCGCAGCGAGGCAGACATCAAGAGGGAGCTGGACACCGCGAAAGAACGTAATGCTGCATACAGACCGCCCAACATCAAAGCAGTATCGACGGAACAGGAAAAGCTGCGGCTGGCGGAGCGCTTTCAGTTTGGAGGTGGCAAGGTAAGCAACCAATGGTGCGCAGTAAAAGCCATTATGCAGGTGCAAGCGACACACCAAACAGGAGACCAAGAATGCTCTACCAGGAACTATGCAACTCAAAGCTACAATGTTGCATTGCATAAGTGCTTCATCGAGGCTTCCAGAAGTTAGATGCGCGAGCATCGCAGTAAAACTGATTTCAGGAGAGTTTGCTTGTGAGACTTAGACTACGACGCCTGCATCCCATCCGCAGATTAGCTGATAGTAGTGAGTGTTTGTGTATGCTCCCAGCAGGGCGAGCGCGCACAAGCTCAGTGAGAGCGTACATCGTGTGAAAGACGTGGTGCAAAATAGGGCATCCGCCCCTCAAGCAGCAGTCAATAAAAAAATGTGTTTGCTACGCGCGCAGGCCCTGCCGGAGGAGTTGACGCACCCCGAGGCGCCCATTCCCCACGTGGTGGCCGCCAAGAGGAAGGAGGAGGAGCGGATCGCTCAGGTTCTGCGGCGCCGCAGCGGCGGTTCCGAGGTGAGGCGCGCAGTTTGTGCATCGCAAGTGTGAATCACAGCGTTCGTGAGTGACACGCGGTAGCCGCCCTAAAAATGGCATTGCGGGAGTAGAGGTGCGCGCGCTCTGAGTGGTGAAGCAATGCACAAGTGTAAGCTGTAAGCGTGGACAGCAGCATTCTCGCAGTCTTCCAAAGAGCATACGCTGTCAGTCCAAGGCCCTGTGCGGTCGCGGGGACCAGGACCGAGCTAAAGCGGCCAGGCCTCCCAGCGCTGTATTGCAGGCATCCTGTAGAATGAGTGGCAAACTGCGAGCGAGTTGTATTGGCTTCCAGTGCAATGGAGGGAGAGGCACAAGCGCACCCAGTCCGAGCCACACCGGTCTCTGCCGCATCGCTGATTTTGCCATCGCTTGAACGAAGGCGCGCAAAAAACCGCAGTTGTGGTCGTGACAAAAGTATCACCGCTGCGTTCGTGATCACACACGGTGCCTATGCCATCTTCAACTCTTTTCCGCAGGAGTTGAAGTCCCGCCCGCCAGCAGCGCTCAGCCCCGACGACCTCATGTTCAACCAGATCGCGGCGGAGGTGGAGGAGCGCCAGGCGCACCTCGCAAGCATGCGCAGGCTCGG